>JAJJWX010000860.1:0-460993 GCA_023529315.1 Papaver bracteatum
TGGGTAACATAAGTTGTCACCCAAAAGCGACCCAACTATACGATGGGTCGGTTTTCACCGACCCATCGTACGTGGGTTGGATCGGGTGGGTGGTGGGTTACCCACCATAAAATACACATTACTTACAAAAAATAAAAAATAATTTACATACATTACTTATTCGAGGTTAGAATTACATAATCTAAGGGTAGGAATAGTGTAGGGGCGGGTGGGTGGGTCGGTTTGGGTGACGGAAGTTTCTACCACTAGCCGACCCAACATACGGTGGGTTATGGCGTGCCTCACCCATAGTCGATCCATGTCTTGGTGGGTTGGGTCGGGTGCGGGTATTTTTGGTCGGGTACGGATTGGGTCGGCGGGTTGGGTCGGGTTTGTACACCTAGTTGTTGGTGGAATGGCCCCTATCATCGATGGTAGTGACAGTACTCGGGGTGCTCCCTGGTCTCTTAGAAATGAACTCCCCTCGATGCTGGGTAGTTGATATCGTTTCTCTTCTCGACTTCCTTGAATACCTCTTCCAAGGGAGCATTTAGGGGGTATACGATCGGGCTTCCTGCCTCGGCTTCTTCCCTTTAGCGATCCACTCTCTCTTTTCACTGCTTCTCGGGGGTGGATCCGATCTCTTTTCTGGTCGCCTAATAGGGTCGTCTGTGACCGTTTTAGCTTCAATACCCGCTTCAGCACTAGCTTCTTGTATTCCTCTATCTCTTGACTCGGCCTGAATTTCTTCCAAAGCGATGTAATGCTCCTGCATTTTTCTCATTTCCTTTAAGGTTTTCGGCTTCTCGGAGAACATGGCTATCCAGATGGGGTCCGATCTCCCTAACGCGTTTTCAAACCCAAAGATGGCCTGATCTACCGGCACCTTCCCAATGTCGGTACATAGCTTCCTCCACCTATCGGTCAGGGTTCTTAAGGGCTCCCTGAATCTTCGGGCGAGGGTAAACAACTTGTTCAATCTAGGCCGAGGTCGATTGTTGTGCATGTAGGTCTCAAGGAAGGCTTCGACTAACATCTCATACCCATTAATCGACCCAGGTGGAAGCGAATAGAACCAGTCTCGTGCCTCGCCCTCCAGGCTGGCTGGAAAGAATTTACACATGACTACCGGGTTGTTCTTCCATTGGATTAGCGACATGGTGTACATCTTCAGATGCTCGATCGCATCTTCTGTTCCGTCGAACCTAGAAGGAAATGTAGGTAAGGTACACTTTGGTGGGAACGGCATATGTTCGAGTTCTTGAGAGAAGGGCGTCTTCTCAGCTTCGCTCATGATTTATTCCAATTTGTTCTCTTCGGCCCCGCCCGAGAGCTCTTTGATTTTTGCCTCCAATTCTTTGAATTTGGCTTCGGTTGCTCGTTCATGTCGCCCGTCTCTTCCTCGCCTATCCTCATCAGTGGACGAGTCCTCGGGTGGCCCATATCTTTGAGTGGGGGGTACCGGAGGCGATGGTGGCTGTCCTGATCGGCCGGACTGATTAGGGTTGCTCGGCCCCATCATAGGTGGCGCGTGACCTGACCGGTCATGGTAGATAGATGTTCTCGGCTGGACAAGCCTCTTGATCTGGTTCACTGATTTCCTCAATTGATAGTTCTCTGTATTCCAAAGCGAGTTAGTTCTTGAAGCTCTCTTAGTGCTAGCTGCTTGTCTCCTTTGACTCTCAAAATGGCCAATAATGTGGGTCCGTGCTTTTCATGACTAGGCCCATTTTGGGTTGCCCATGTGGCCGTGGCCGCTATCTGAGGGGGTGGTGGGAGTATTACTCGGACGGTTATATGTGGCCAGCCGTGTGAACAAGTGTTGGGCCGATATTACTAGTTGTTCTCTTGACTGAATCTTCTGAGATGCTCTTGCTCTTTCGCAAGGGCTTCTGGTACTTTCTACTTCTTCCTCGCTCTTTGTCTCAGGCTTGTGCTTGCAAGCGCTACCTCATCGTCATCGGTGTCAAGATGTAGACATCAACTTGTTCAACTCTTCTCATGAAAGTTAAAATAACTTGTCCAGGGGTAGGTGTTATCGTCTACTTGATCGACCTCCTCATCGCGTTGGCATTCCTCAGATTCCTGTGCCAGTGCATGAGATTCCTTGGTGGTGGTTGTCGACATCTTCTTTTCGGCCCATTTACCCATGCCTTCATGTTGCTAGTTCTTGTCACGATTCCTCAACATCCTTATCGTTCTGAAGTGCTAGCCATGGGTGCTTAGCAGAGTCGGTCGAGTATCGTTCTAACCTAATCAAAGAAATACAAAGAACACCTTACTTTGATCTGACTTTTGGAACATAAGTTCAAACAAAAGACCAAAAAGTTCGTACCACACCAAAATAACTACTCGCCCTGCTCTTGCCGACACAAAGTTTCCTCCTATTCCGGTAGGTCCACCTATCTCTACCCTGTTTGGGTCTATCGATAAGGTTTTTCTCATTCATCCTTATCTCTCATCAGACGTCCGTCAGCACCCCGTCTTATGTATTTAAGTCAATTTGTCCTTTGTTCTAAATGCTCCAAATCATTGAACTTATGCATATGATGCTTAAATGGTACGCGTCAATAACCCCAAGACTCAAACTAAGTTTATGTAATGGCTCCACTTTTTCGAGACCTAATCATGCATCTTTCCGACAACTTATGTTACACCGAAAAATCTCTAATCGGTTAGCATCTTAACACTAGAGATATCTAAATCGTATTCTTGGGCGTAAATAAACGCTAAACTCCATTCGTATCTAGAGAATGACTTGTAGCGTCATAGATCACCAACTTCGGAAACAATGATCATTCTTCAATGTATTCTTCATCTAGCTTCTAACTTAACTGTTAGTCGGTGAGCTTATGAAGATTCTTGCTGATCGACCTGTTCACTTGCCAAGAAAATACGAATCACATTAAGACACTACAACTGTTTCTGGTGCGATCCACAACAAATGACTCAAAGAAAACATTATTTCGCCAATGTTATCAGAAGCTTCAACCACAACACATTAACATGTATTTGGAGCTTTGATCATCTCTGGTTGTCTCACGGCAAGGTATTCGAGATCTTAGTGTGTCCCCTTAGTCGGGCGCCAGAATGTAGATGCATTGACTACTAACTACATCCAAAGGATAAAATCTCTTTCTCAAGTTTAATGAAAGTAAACACTTAACAATGAACACAAGATAACGTGGTTCTAGAGGATTACCTACACGTCCACGGGGGTGAAAGGGTGAATCTTATTACTTCCAAGTGTTACAAAGGTGTTGCTCTTAGTCGGATTTTACAAAGATAAACTTACTTCTCCTTGGTGAAAATCAGTTTCTCCTCTCTCCAAATTACAACCCACTCCTTTTGAATACAAGTCACTCTATTTATAAGAGAAGTTTCATACAACCAAGTTAGGGTGTTGGTCATGTTACATCCATTTGGTAGTTCTGTACGTGTTTGGGACGACTCATGTCGTCTCCTTGCCGACTTATCCTGATTCCTCTCCGTCTTCGTCCGAGCCGACCTCTTCGGGTGTTCTCTTTGACATGATGTCGCATGTCATATCTCGTCGCCTTGGCACGGGCGATGCATCACTTATTTTCTTATCCTTTTGACTGTTGCACCTCGCTTGACCCACCCTTTCCCTGCCTTGTCAGCTTTGTCAGAGGTCGGGTCAAGTCTTGTCCGACGCCTGTACGCCCGATCCACGTGGCACCTTAAATATCTCTTATGAATCTTCACTCTGCTTCGCGTCCCTTTGTTTTTAGGGTGCTCCAAGGCTTGAGATGTTGCCACTGGATCTCTGGATAATTTACACCTACACTCTATCACCAACCCATATGACAATTATTTGGAAAAGTAAACAACAAAATCAAGCCATTACCATAACATGCATGTTTCCCCATACACGATTGCATAATAGACATTTTATTTTTGTGTGTGTTGGAGTAACTTTGATTTATTTGCAAAAAAAAAGGAACACGATTTAGGATTTATGAGTGAACAATTGCTAGAAAAGTGCGAATAATTTTCAGGTGTGCGGTTGGGAAAATGGAGTAGCAGATGAAGTATTGAGGTTAGGTCTTTTCTTCTGGGGAAAAAATGAGAACTGAGGGAGAACATATATTTAAAAAATGAGGCATCAGGTTAAGTTACCACTCAAAGGACTACAATGTCTTTTCCATACAACTAGGTTTGACCGATTCGACTTTGTCCGTCAAAATATGTTGACTGCAACCTCGGACGGATATAAGGTTTGACTGCAACCTTTGGATTTCTACGAAGATTGCTCTAAATTATTAGTCCACTTTGACTGAGTCAAGATATTAAGGAGACCGGAGGAGTGTACAGAACTATCCCTATTAAATGCTATGTTATTACTAAAATCAAAAGGAGTATGTGGAACATGTAAGAAAAATACATATTTGGTAATCTTATTATTTATAGAAATGTTTAAATAGAAGATAAAAATAAAAATATTTATGGATTGATTTAGTAATTTTGTTTCCTATTGAGGAAGATATCATTTAAGACGTTTAAATAGAAGATAAAAACAAAAATATTTATGGATTGATTTAGTAGATTTGTTTCTTATTGATGAAGATATCATTTAAGATTTTTGATTGGTTATATTTAACAATAATTTTATGTTTATAAAATTGAAGAATATATTTGAGAGTTTGACTAAAAAATATGACTATAAACAGAAGCTGGCCAGTATTTTAGGACATACGAAAATATAATAGAAGACAGAAATTTTAGGACAGAGGGAGTACATTTTACTCCTCTTTCATAATTTGAGATGCTACTCTCACACATTGAAAGCATATAGGCATTAGGCGTAATCCTCTTAGGGGAAAGCACGTTGTTATTAAGCCGCGGCAGAGGCAGAAACCAATCATCGATATTCCCGATGAAGATGACATATTCGGCGAGGATTTCTCGGATGACAAGGGCGATGGGAAAGAGATGGGGGAAAAACAAGAACCCCTGAAGACGCCCGATTCAGAGAAGATTGTTACTGTTAGACTACCTCGTGTTCCCCGGATTACTGATGGATCGTCGTCTAGTGCTGAAACTTCCTTCACTGTCTCTGTCCCTATCATGAACTCTCTTGGAGCGCTTATTTACCCCAACTTTGGAGCGTATACTGATGAACAAATGCTTGATGTGGTGCCCCTCTATGGCGATATTTCTCAGACTCTTGACACGGTGGTGAGTGACTCTGCACGTTTGGGCGATGTCCCACTCCTTAGTTTCTTCTTGATCGTCACATGCCATTCTAACTTGCTTACGTGGATCAGATCCTTAATCGAGTACGGTTGGATGCCGCCAATCGTCAACGGGAGAGGCAGTTGGTGGAAACTCTCCAACTTCAACTACAGAACGAGAAGGGTCATGCACGAGAGCTGGAAATCAAACTCGCCGACGCTCAAGGTATGCTACAGTTCTATAAACCTTAACTTAAGTCGATTGAGTTTATCGTGCCAGTATCCTGAGTCGGGTATCCTTCTTCTAGCCTAGAAAGCTAGTATAAGTTTAGATGCTTCTTCGGATTTTAGGATCATGAAGAAGAAGTGTGACATTGAAAAGGATTTAGTGGAGAATCTCTGTCGGCAAATGGCAAACAAATATGGAAAAATATACTGCTAAGCTGAGGAGATCGAAGAACTCGAAAGTGAACTAGAGCGATATCGTCAGTTTGAGTATGACCCTGCAGAGATAGACAATTTACGGGCTCACTTGGGTTCTTCCCAAAGCCTTGCTGCTGAGAAAACTGCTCTGGCCATGAATTTAGAGCAACGGGTAGACGCTCTACAATTGCAGAACCGATACCTTCATGAGGATCGCCGACGAATATTGAGGGATAAAGATGTGGTGGAGCGAGACAATAGGGATCTACTGGGCAAAGTGGGCGAGTTTGAAAAGATGGTGGGTGAGCTAGAATGGAGTAGGTCGCAACTTTCAGTGATTCAAGTATCATGCAATCGTTTAATGGAGGAGTGGAGCGAACATAAGAAGTACTGCCCCAGTAATGAATTCAATGAACAATGATATAACGAGCTAAACATGAAATTGTCCAAGGCCGAGGATGAGTTGTCCAAGTCAGTAGAGTCGCTTCAGTCAGTGTTACTGTAAGAATCCTCAAGTTCGTCAATGCAATTAGACTAGTCAAGTGACGAATTAGTCGATAATTACTCGATTAGTGTAACTCGAACATTAATTATTAGAAATTAATCTAACAACGATTTAGATACGAAACTAGTATCGTTAGGTATATCTCGAAAAGTTATGTAGAATGGACTATTCGAACGTGTCAATCGAGTATCAGACGAGGAAGATATCATCGAAATTGTGAGAAGGGCAAAATAGTCATTTTGGCATTTTAACCGACATGGGATCCCCATATCATTTTGTAGGGTACCTTTATCATTTGTAGCTGGCCTTATCACCAGAAACGTGTCAAACAAAAGAGGGTTTCTCTTATTCGCTCTTCTTTTCTTCTTCTTCTTCTATTCTCTTCTTCTTCCTCTTTCCGCTTCTCTTCTTTCTGTTCTTTCCCGTCGATGATTCTAAGAAAGGATTTTGTGAGTTTGAGATTAAAAATTTGGGTGAATCATTAATGGTTCTGATTGATGGAGACGTTGATGTTAATTAAGCTCGGGAGAAAAGGAAGATGATGAAATATAAGTTAGGGTTTTCTGGAAGATGAGGTTTGATTGAGGTTTTGTGGAATTGATTAGTGTTTTGGAGTTCCTGATGGATGAAGATTGGATGGGTTGACGTTTGATTGTTGTTCTGAAGTTGATTTTGGGATTTAATCAAGAGCTAGGGTTTCATAAGAAAAGTACATAGGAAAGTTTGAAGATGAAGTTAATGGTTAGGAGATTAAATTAATGATGGGTTTGTTCTAAATCGAAGAATAATTGGATGTATTGGGTTTTATTACAGTTTTTGTAGGAAAGTGAATCTGAAATTTGGATTTTTGATATAATGGATATTAGGGTTCTTGGGTTTGAAGTTTAGCTGAAGAAGATGGAATCAACGGTTTAGGGTTTTGATGAAATCGTGGTAGAAAATTAAGCAGAGGGTGAATCATCCATTTCAAATTGGGACTTAGTCTGAGAATAAAGAATAGATTTAGTTGAATGTGATTAAAAGAAGATGTTTTGAGGTGAAGGTTGTTCTGTTTCATATGGAGCTGTGTTGAGTTAGCTGTTAGTGGGTATTGGTGTCGCAGCTCATGGAATTTGGTGGTGGTGATGCTTTGTTGGGTGAAATCAAGTAAAAAAATATGGATGAATTCAATTACTTGAGAGGTTATTATGAGAATGGACTTGTTGATCAGCAGTTGAGTCAATGAATGTTATAAACACTCTGAAGTTGGTGATGATGTTGTTGTTGAGGGTGAAATGAACATGTGATGAAAGTATGGCTAGAGGGGAACTAAGACAGAGTTAGGTAAAGAGGTTTTTAACGTTGTTGTGGGTGTCAATGATTGAAGTTGGAACTCGAGATATAATATAAGTATAGAAATGGTGGTGATGGTGGAGTTTGCTGTGTTAATTAGTTGAATTAAGCCAAAGGGAAGAAGGATGAATTTTAATTGCAGAAGCAAGATTAATCAAGGTAATTGTTATTTATTGTAACGGTTTAATAGGATTATTTATCTTCTCTGTTAGACTTATATGATGATCCTTGAAGCTAGAATTTGGAATGAGTAAGGAAATGGAACTATAGTTATAGTTTATGGTTGTAATTAAGGTACAGGGAATGGTCATATGCTAGGATGTTATAATGTGTTGAGATGCAGCTGTGGATGAAGTTACGAGAGGAAATTGAAGGGTGTTAACTAAGTTTGGGGTGAATGAGTTTACCTGAGGTTAGTGTTGTTGTTGTATGTGTAGTTGAAATTTCTGAACTGAAGACAAATGGTATATTTTCTTAGAATGGTGGTCTGGTGATATGAATTGCAGTTGTGCTGGTTGTTTCCGGGCATGGATGAAATAGTGGAATTTGGAAGTGATATTGGTGGATGTGAAGCTTGATGATAGTCTCAATAGAAGCTTGCTTCTGCTACCTAGTGGTAAGCTGAATTTGTATTTGAAATTGAGTTATGAAATGGTATTGAATGTAGAGAATGGATAATTTGTTTTTGAATCAATGGATAGAATCAGGTTGGTAGTAAAACTGAAGTTGCATTGAGTTAGAATTTGTACAAGAGTCTTAGTCTGAGTTCTTTCAGCTTAGCTGACTCGACCTAGTGCATACTAATCGCTGTCCAATCGAGTTAAACCTTTGAACCGAATCAGTCTAGATGACCTGAGTTGACTCAGTTGACCGATTTATACCTGACCATTGACCCTGGACGTTGAATGTTAGTTGACCCTTGACCGTTAGTTCGACCGTTAGTTGACTTTAGTGAACTTGGGCCTAGGGAAGTTTTCTTAACTAGATGTTTTGGACCTCTTGTGGTCTGAATTAGCCTTTGACTTCTTCTACAAAGTTGTAGATATTTATGTGACTTATCTATGAACTATATAACCAACCTAATTGAATTAGTAACTCTTAGATATACTAAAGAAAGATAATAAAAGGAGTAGAACATCACATGGGCCTAGAATCTGTAATACTTGTATGATTCTTGCATTTGACCATTTTGGCTAGACTCTTAGAATACTTCTTTGATTAACAGGTTAGTTATTAACAACCATCGATTCAAGGATTTGGATAAGTGGATCGTGGATCTCAGGTAGTGATGGCTTTGTCGTAAAAAAGTGTAAGGCATTTGACTCTTTGTAATCATTATTGTCGCTTTTATAAAAGTTTATGTTAACAAACTCATGCATTATCATTTCGCATTCCATATTTTATTTAAAATGCATTATGATAATCCTGTATTAATTGTGAATCTTTCACGACAAAGGAAAGGACTTGTGTTGTTTAAGTGCGTCCAACATGAATTGTTATGGAAATGAGAATTTCACTTGTGGTATATGATAAGCTCCTTCACTTTTATACTAGAGCTTTTGGCTGAATGAGTTGGTCACCATGGTCTTGGTGGCATCCATAATATGTAGGTGTGAATTCATTTATTTAGGAATTCATAACCATATTAGTACATTATTTGAAAGAAGGAGTTTGTTCCATATACATGTATGATTTTTTCAAGGTGACTTGTCAGCACATTTAATATTTTAGGAAAAACATATTGTTTTCCAAATCTTAATATGATTACTTAGAAGGTTAAATGTTAATTATTCCCATTTTGGGTTTATGTGAGATCAGTGGTTCTTGTTAAATAAAAGCTTTACGGGTTGACTTCGCTAGTTGATTAACTTCTGTTATATTTATTATGTTGTATATTTTATTTAAAAACCAATTGACTATTATATATGTATCATTTGAGAGAAGATCTTATATATATATATATATATCCGGGGCTAAGTTTTTATACCAGATTTCTTAATTGAAAGTTAAGTGTTTAATTTGGATTTTAGTGCCTCTTATTTAGTTAATCTCTTGGTTTAGTCAGCTGCTAGCTTAGGGGGCGCTACCTACGAAAGCATGAAAATTGACGAGAATTGACAAAAAAACTACCCCGCCGATTATAGGATTTTGACACAGAGAAGGTGTTTAGAAATGCATGATTAGTAGGAAGGTATTAATTTCATAACCTGCCGACTAAAATATAATCAATAAAGGTATGGGGATGGATACCGTGATGACTGTGAATCCTAATTTGAGAGATGAAAAGTCATCATGGTATTCAACCTATTTTCCCGCGAATTATTTTTTAGTTGGCAAGATCGACAAAAAATACCCTGCCGACTTTTGATTCGTTTTGATTCTTCGTTTTTTTTTTTCGATTTCATCATGTATAATTAGAGTTTTGAAGAAAGATTTTGATTTTTTTTTAATATGTTTTAGTCATCCATGATTTGTTTATCAGAATAGTATGGGCAATTTGGTATTTTAACACCTTTTAGACACCCCTTAGCACACTAGTTTGGATGGGTTTAACTTTTGTATACCCCAATAATAGCAGCCTTATTTATAGAGTTCCCAAAATAAATTTGATTTTCAATTCTCATTTTTTCCCTCCTATTAGAAATAGATCGATTTTCCAATTTTACGTATATATTCTAATAATTTTTTTTATATTTTTTTTTTGTTTTTAGCAACAATAAGACATTTAATAAGGACAGTTTAAAAGAATCCTAACTGCTCCTTTTGGAGTGGATCTGAGCAGTACCCAACTCTCTTTTGGTTTTCATCAAGTGATTTCTTAGAACAACTAGGCTTTCTCATGTTTTTTAGGTTTAGCTTTGGGATTTATTCCCCCTTGTCGGCGGCAAGTTATCTTCGTTTTTATGACGACTCTTTCTATGCTTTTATAGCATCTTCTATCAACTTTCATGGTTGTTCATGGTGTTCAAGATCATCGGCGGTGAACTCCGGCGGCCGGAATTTTCATCGGCATATTCAAGACTCAAAGCAAATCCCTCCTACCTTGGAGTATCTCTTTCTAAAGAAGAAGAAAATCATCAAAAATTGTGGACTTATGATCCGCAAACCATTTCTCTTCCGATTCAATCGGTTCTTACATACATATCTCTAGTCTTTTTCCGGTGTTCTTTCTCTTCTCTTATTAGAATACTTGGTTTTGCACTAGTTTTGTATGGTGTTACTTTGTTACTCTTGTATCTTGATGTCATGAAACTTCCTGTAATCTCAACTTTGAGTTACCAGTGAAGCAGAAGAAAACTCTTATTATTAAATAAATAAACGTTGTTGTATATTAGGTGAAATATCCAACTTAGGATATTCAAAAAAGTAAATTAAAAAACCATGGATATTTCAACAATATCTAATTTTATTGGTAGTGCAGACGTGGAAATTCAAATCCAGGACTGTTCCAACCAAAAACTGTCACCAATTGGCATCGAAATCCGGATACACCTGTATCAATATACCTTGCTCACGATCCTTCTTTTGTCTTGCTAGTTTTTTGGCTTTCTTTGTTCCTATAGGACATGCATTTTCCTTGTATTTCCAACGAGTTTCTCCATTGGGAAGAACTTCATTACCATCTTCGAGTGATACAAAGTTACGATGAGATTCAAACAACTCACTATTTTGGCTGACAGTCAGTTCATAATTATATCCAGGGACCTTTCCTCTAAACAATTCATAACATGCATCATACTTGAATGGTTCTCCTCTTTGTTCCTGAAATTGAAGGCGACCATCTTTTGTCCAAAAAATTATATAACAAACATTAGGTTTGTTGCTATTATCACAAACTATATGGAAAAACTTGAAAATTTGATAAAACTTACCAAATCTTCGTGGTTCGCGCTGATTTTGGTTTGCTGATATATAGCGTTAAGAATGGACACGAATTCTTTGACATCTTTTTTAATACGTCTCATCTTGCTTTTTAAAGCATCCCAATCTCTTCCATATGGATTGCCATTGCGTTCTACAAAAATTTCATGAATACGTATCCAAAACAGAGCGGTTTTTTGAGCCGTGCCCACAATTTCGTCCATACCCACATAAATAAAAGCAGTAGTAAGATCAACCTCTTCTTGTGTGACAAAATTAAGTACCATTTTTAATGAAACTAAGATAAAAAAATAAATAAGTGGTAGAATAAATCTAAATCTAAATACCAAAAACGTATAGTAAGATGAAGAGAAAGAAGAAATCAATTGATTTGGTGTGGTTTGAGTAGAGAATTAGAGTGGTATTTATAGGGGATTTTGAAAAAATGGCAGTTGGGATCCGACGGCGTAGAAAATAGAGCCGCTATTAGTGATTGATGGTTAGGATCGGGTGTGAGAGAGGTGTTAATCAAAAAAGGTCAAACAAATATTATTTCCCGAAACGGGTACTCAGTACGCGTACTGAGTACGCGTAAAGCGTAAAATAATAGAGTACTGAGTACCCGTGTGATTTCCATACCCTATACGAGTGATCAGATCTATTCAGCCATGTAGGGATGACGAGGTATATCCCTACTCATGTAGGGATATAGGAGACCACAGTACTTGATTTTTTGACTTTTTGAGGGAAATTGAGGGATTGGGAAGAGATGACCCCTCCCATAGTGCTAGCTCTAACATGGTCATATATTCGAGTGTCCCTACATGATACATGGCTCCCCTGTAAACTCATCTGCAATATGGGATTGACGCTGTAAAGTTGGAAACTTGGGCTAAGAATTGACATGTAACGATGGAGGCATGTGGAGTCCCGATTGACCGGATGACCGGATATACAC
Organism: Papaver bracteatum; assembly: GCA_023529315.1. Taxonomy (NCBI): domain Eukaryota; kingdom Viridiplantae; phylum Streptophyta; class Magnoliopsida; order Ranunculales; family Papaveraceae; genus Papaver; species Papaver bracteatum. The sequence goes on from JAJJWX010000860.1 coordinate 12,254, forward strand.
TTAATCGGGTTGTGTGAAGAGCCCTTATGGTTCTGTTGAGGCCAGTTTTAGAGTCCTGGAGCTTTACTGACAGAACCATACATGTATTCAGTTATCAAAGCAACATTTCTCCTCCCCACTTGCAGCTTTGCTGACTCTTGAATCTTATTGTATCAATATCACATTTAACTCGAGGTTGAAAAGTTGTTGAGTCTTCGAATATCATTGTCTATCTTGATGCAAATTGTACATTTGAGAACCAATGGGGGCCTACAAAATTTGTGGGTCAAATTTAAACACTCCCAATATTAATTATTTTTTTTGATTGGACAAGGGACTTAAAAAAAACTAGAATTATTTATTAAAATACCTCATTCAAATTGAGGTTTGGATTATATTACATAGAAGAGAGGGTAAAATGGCCATGTGTAGATTATAAATACAAAATGAAAACAAACAAAAATAAAAACTAATGATTGAACAAGGGACTTAAAAAAAACTAGAATTATTTATTAAAATACCTCATTCAAATTGAGGTTTGGATTATATTACATGATAAAATAGGTGTCGAGTTAAACTCGCAGTTCGAAACCACCAAAAAATTCTTTACCAATCAAAAAAAAAAAACTTTTAAAATCTATTTATCAAAATAAAAAAAAAGGATGGTAAAATGACATACCCATCTATTACATCATTATACATTGTACATTAACAAATCCAATTTACAATGTGATTTCTTTGATCTACATGAAACTGAAAAACATGGAAGAACCTAACCGAATTCTTGAATCTCCAAGGAACCTTTTGATCATTCCCCAAAATGGCTTGCTCAATATTATCTGCATCTCATTTCATTATCACATCATTGAGATTTAGATCTTTAATTAATTGAGTTTTCCATTTTACCTTAACCATCAAAGATGTTGTATCAAAATCAATAATCCGGCATCCCAAAATTCTTCCAGCATTAACCTGAATAAGCTTCCACATAAATAATTGAATCTTTTGTAAAAAGCCTGAGATTCTCCAAAATGTCTTCCAAAGAAAATCATTGTTATTCGAAGTTGCCTGAAAGTAATTTACTGAGAGATTTCCAAAATATAATTTTGTCCAACATGTGATTGTTAAGACAATAATTGGTGAAACAATCTGATTCAACAAATCCATGTCTTTGATTCCATCAGAACTGTCGGAAGGCTATGATAAATCGCTATAACAGCACAATAAAACACCAAATGGCTTGAAGTAGCCATGGATAATATGTATTCAAAGCAAATAAAAACTAGAAATTTAAAACCTAATATGACAATAATTTGTCATATTTAATTTAAATCTACTAATTACAGTAACCCAGATCTACTTGGAAAATCTGATATCTCAGATAATCCAAGTAGATTTAGATTTGAAGATGCAAAAAACTAGAATGCAAAAAACTAGAAGAGTCAGCTTGCGCAACAATTAATTGGATAGATTTTATTTTTAATAGGATAGAAAAAACGGTTTTGCAGTATGTAATTTTTAACTTTGTAATATAAATTTAGAAAAAAAACGGTTTTGCAGAAGGAATGAGAAAAAGTCTGGTTAACAATTCATTTCTCCGTTACATTACATGGTTTAATGTTGTGTTCATACTTCATTGTCATACAGTAGCTATTACCTACATTACATGGTTTAATGTTATGTTCATACTTCATTGTCATACAGTAGCTATTACCCTTTATTAGGAGTTGTCCCTTTGAGATATTTTAGGTTTAGGTATGTATTGTCAAGTTGAGGTTTAGTTATTAGTTAGTATCAGGCCGAAATTAGCAGTGTCAAACCTTTTTTAACTTTTTGAGGTTCATACAATAAAAAAAAACTTCATCAGATGTCCAAATATGAACAATTAATTGGGGATATATTTACTGTAGCTGCTGGCATAGTTTTTCAATGATGGCGGCATGGTCGATGGATTCAAATACAGTAAAATATCCCCCAATTAGTTCAAGTATCCCAATCACATGTTCCAAAATATCCCAACAGGAGGAAAGAAAAAATCAATCTAAAATTTACTGCATTACTAAAGAGATAACATTATTTACTGAAAGGACTCTAAAGTACTTGAAAGGACCCATACATCTTTAAAATGTCAAATTTGAAAACTCCTACCATTCAAAGTTATGTAATTTCCAGCCCACCTTCAATAAAGAGATAACATTATTTACACAACAACCATGAATGAATTGACTATGATGGAATTTCTTTTCTCAGTCGAACAGTACCACAGAAACACATACCAGTTGGGATGCACTATCTTTCTTATTTCTTCCTGGGTTTCCATTTCCATGTAGTAGTTGTTTCAGTTTATAGCGAGTGAGTGACAACCATGGCTACTAAATCACTAAAAATTATCATTTTCTTGTTACTTTCTGCTGTTGTTCTCAAAATTTCAGCTCAAACCGAAGCAGAAGCTCTTATAAAATGGAAGAACAGTTTAAATTCTCATTCTCTTACCTCATGGTCTCTTGCGAATGGAAGCACCAATCCTTGCAGGTGGTCTGGTATAGAATGTGGCAGCTCAAACAGTGTAGTAGAGATAAATCTTGATTCGTCAGGTGTGATTGGAAAGCTCGATCAATTCAGCTTCTCAGTGTTTCCAAAGCTTACTTATCTTAATTTGGCAAATAACAACCTCTCAGGAACAATGCCAGCAGAAATTGGAAAACTCACAGAGCTTCGTTTTCTTCGACTAGCCACAAATAATCTCAGTGGACCAATCCCATATCAGGTTTGCAATCTTCAGAAGTTACAGAATCTTGATTTATCTGATAATGATTTATCAAATCCAGACCCTATTCGGTGTAGGGGCATGGCGTCATTGACTCGTCTTGATCTCAATTACATTTCTTTGGCGTCAGAAGTCCCACCTTTCATCTTCAAAAGCCCAAAACTAGTCTATGTTGATATTTCAGATAATCCTGATATAGGAGGTCCATTTCCAATTCAGTTCATGAAGACTTTGAAGAATATTCAGTTCCTTAATCTGTCTGGCAATTCTTTCGAAGGACCGATTCCACCAGAAATCGGAAGCCTTACCCAACTTCAAGACCTGAAGCTGAGTGGAAATCAGTTGAATGGTTCAATACCATCCGAGATTGGTCGGTTAGCCAGCCTCAGAACTCTTGAACTGAATGAAAATCTATTAGAAGGGCCATTTCCAGCAGAAATCGGAAGCCTTACCCAACTTCAAGACCTGAAATTAAGCAGAAATCAGCTAAATAGTTCAATACCATCCGAGATTGGTCTGTTAGCCAGCCTCAGAACTCTTGAATTGAATGAAAATCCATTATTAGAAGGGCCATTTCCACCTTCTATAGGAAACCTTAAGATGCTGCAAATACTAGACCTTACAAATGTGAAGTTGAATTCCAGCATTCCAGACGAGCTTGGCTTATGTACCAATCTTACCTTCCTGGGATTGGCATCGACCAATCTAAAAGGTACTTTGCCACCTTCAATGGCTTCCCTAACCCAACTCACCGAGTTTGGAATTTCAAGCAATCAATTATCTGGTGAGATTCAACCATATTTACTGTCCAATTGGACTCAACTAATTTCCCTTCAACTTCAAGATAACTCATTCACAGGAACAATTCCTAGTGAAGTCAGTTTTTTAAAAAACCTCAATATTCTATACATGTTCAAGAACAAAATATCAGGTCCCATACCTTCAGAGATTGGAAACTTGTCAAATCTGGTAGAGCTCGACTTATCTGAGAATTCTATCATTGGCTCAATTCCATCAAGCATAGGAAACTTAACTAAGCTTGAGCGCATGACCCTCTTCAGCAACAAACTCAGTGGAATGCTTCCTCGAGAAATAGGTAAAATGGAAAGCTTGAAGTATTTTGACGTGAGCATGAACAGATTGCAAGGAGAGTTGCCTTCATCAATAACTCAACTGCAGAACTTGGAACTCTTTTATCTCGGAAATAACAGCTTTACTGGTAGCATACCTGAAGAGCTTGGTCCCAGATATTTGAAAAATGCAAGCTTCTCTTACAACAATTTCACCGGAAAGCTTCCTCCCAACATTTGCATGGGAGGGAACCTCGTATACTTGGGAGCCAACAAAAATAATCTAGACGGACCAATTCCTGAAAGCTTGAGAAACTGCGCAAATTTAGACAGAGTCCGGCTCGAAGACAACCTTCTTGAAGGAGACATCACTGATGCATTTGGTGTTTACCCAAATCTGAAATATATCGACTTGAGTAGAAACCGTCTGTCAGGTAAATTGTCACCGAACTGGGGAGCATGCATCCAGCTTTCGTACTTCGGAATATCAGAGAACATGATAGCAGGTGAAATCCCACCAGTTCTCGCAAGCTTAAAATCTCTGCAAGATATTAGTTTTTCTTCAAATAGATTGTCAGGTCAGATTCCAATGGATATGTTCAATTCAGATTCAGTTATATTCGATCTAAATTTAAGCAGAAATCAATTCTCAGGTAAGATACCTGTAGAGATTGGAAAATTAGCACGTCTGCGTAATTTGGATTTGTCCGTAAACAACCTCAGTGGTCCTATACCTGGGGAAATTGGGGACTGCGAAAACATAATATCCTTGAAACTAAATGATAACAAGTTAAGTGGACAAATTCCATACCAGGTTGGGAATCTGGATGCTTTGCAGTCTATTCTTGATCTCAGCCAAAATGAACTCAATGGAGAGATATCACCACAGCTTGGGAATTTAAAAAATTTGGAGTTCTTGAACCTCTCTAACAACAAGCTATCTGGTTCGATACCCTCTTCTCTACAGGGTATGCTAAGTCTTACATCCATTGATCTGTCGAATAACGAACTCGAGGGTCCAGTCCCAGCTGTAAATGCACTCAAAAATGATCCTGTCAAAGCCTTAGGAGGTAATCAACGTCTGTGCAGCAATGAGTTGAAGGGTTTGAGCCCTTGTAGTGGTACGCCATCATCCAGTAACCGCAGCAAAAGCAATAAATGGAAATTGATAATTGCAGTGGTTGTTCCAGTTGCCGTATTGCTAATGCTTCTTCTGATCCTGTTTGGAATTTTCTGCTGCTGCTGCTGTAACCACAAAGATGACTCAGATGAGGAAGACCTAGATTCAGGTGGTGCCAGTTCATTCTCGGTATGGAACTACAATGGAAACGTAGTTTTCAAGGATATTGTAAAAGCAACAAAGAATTTCGATGAGAAGTACTGCATAGGAAAAGGTGGACAAGGAAGCGTATACAAAGCAACACTTCAAAATGACGTAAGTTTTGCTGTAAAGCGTCTCCATGATACATCATCATCATCATCCAGTGAACATGCATCAGAGGCGACACACTACAAGAGTTTTGAGTCTGAAGTACATGCACTGACAGACATACGGCATCGAAATATTGTGAAAATGTACGGTTTTTCATCGAGGAAGGGCTGCTTGTTCTTGGTGTATGAATATGTGGAAAGGGGTAGCTTGGCAAATGTGTTGTATAATGAGAAAGAGGCAAAGAATTTGGACTGGTCGAGGAGGTTAAACATTATCAAAGGTGTAGCGCAGGCCTTGTCTTATTTGCACCATGATTGCACCCCTCCTATTGTGCACCGAGACATAACCGGAAATAACATTTTACTGAACCCAGAATATGAAGCTAAGGTCTCTGATTTCGGGACAGCAAGGTTGCTAAAACCAGATGAGTCTAACTGGACAGTACCAGTCGGCTCCTATGGCTACATTGCTCCAGGTACGTTTATTCTTTTCCAAACTTGCACCATTTATCTAAATAACTTTGTTAATGCTTACTTGTTTCGGGCAAATTCCAGATATTCTTCACTTAAACCCTTTGTGTGTCTGGATCTGCATGCCAGAAAAGTAATTCTAGTCATTACATAGAAAAGTTGTCTGAAATCATACAAAGCCGATAATACAACACATTAAGAAATAGATGGTTAAACTCATAGATCGTAGAAAAGCTTATTTCACATTAATTGGCCAATTTTTAGTTAACCTGATAATAGCAAGTTGAAGTTGAATATCTTTAAGAAATAGATGGTTAAATTCTTAGATAACTCCTAACTTTGCTAATGAACTTAAATTAATCCTTATGTTACTGTCTGCAGAGCTTGCATCTACAATGAAGGTGACAGAGAAATGTGACGTGTACAGTTTTGGAGTCGTTGCATTGGAACTCTTATTCGGGAGACATCCTGGGGAATTCCTTTTGCACCTACAATCTGAAGGACATGATCTATTTCTAGTGGATGCATTAGACGAGCGCCTAACTCTCCCAACTGGAGTAATTGCAGATGAATTGGTGTTTATAGTAACCTTTGCTTTGGCATGTATACGTACATCTCCAGTTTCTAGACCGACCATGCAATTTGTAAGTCGTGAGCTGACAGCAAATACAGTTCTTCCTATCCATGAGAACTTTCACTTGCTCACATTACAGAAGTTGATGAAGGTTTAGTAAATAATCTATCAATTCAGTTCCTTCAATGTCTAAGTGGGTTAAATTTACTCAACCCAATTCTCCTAAACAATGTTGATTTGATTTAGTTGACTAACATTTCTACTACAAACAGCAAAAAAGAGGGATTGAAAAGTCTTACAGCACACATAAATAGCAGTAGATACTTACAAATGAAAAATTCTCCTGGCCCTTTCATCAAACACTTGTGAGGCACTTCTAGGTTTTCCGAAGAAACTACTAGGGTTGGTGATCAAAGCAATTCCCAAAATCAGGTGAAGAGGACTTTCGGATTAAAGGAACTGAATTTTCAATGCTTTGGAGGTTGTTTATCGCCAATGAGAAAACTGAAAATTTCTTCAAACTATATGATTCCAGAGGCGTGCGCGTTGTAGGCCTGGAATAGAGGCGTGCGCGTTGTAGGCCAGGAATGCATTTAATGCAACCGGAGGAAGAGTGGACTAAATGATGGCGGAACGACAACAAGGATGCAATAACAGGCTTGATGGACTTTGAGGTGGGTCGCTAAATTGCTCAGGAAATAGATTCAAAACAACAAAAGTTGATAAGCCTGTAGTAGCAAAGTAAGCTCATTGTTGAGTGGGAATTATAATCATATACATTATTATTTGTGCTCACCAAAAAAATAAAAAAAAATAAGTAACAAAAAAAATCTTATTATTTGTGAGCATTAATCCAACTACTACTACTAGATGATCGCTGCCACGGTGGAACGACCAACCAAAGAAATAGACGCAAAAATATCATTTTTCCTGACACAGCGCGAAAGTATCATTTTTTCTGAAACGAAATGTGAAAGTATCGCTTTTTCTGAAACGGAAAATTAGTCGATGCATAAACCAAAATATGGTTGCATAATGTGTTATGCATCATTTATGGTGGTTTGCATGATGGTTATGCATTCAATTTTCGAGGATTGTGCCTAAAGTGAAAGTATCAATTTTCTTGAAACGGAGGGAGTACATCGTTTTACTAGTTATAACGGAAAATTAGTTGATGCATAAACCAAAATATGGCTACATAAAGCATTATGTATCCTTTGTGGTGGTTCGCATAATGGATATACATTTAATTTTCTAAAAATGTGCCTAAAATGATAAACCCCTCCGAATTTTTCGTAAAAGCTTTAAATTTGATATTGTTGCTTGTCCTTATTGCGTAGATTTTTTTAAAACCTTTCCAACGAGATAAAATTTGTGAAATTCCATGACACGGATTTTTAAATATGTTATATTAAAGTTTGGTTACCAAATGTACCCCTAAAAAAATAGGATACATAATGAGTTATAATAATTGGACTAAAAGGGAGGGACAATTTGGAAATTTCCAAGATATGACACCAAATCCAATCTTTTTTGTCAAATTGAAAAAAATAAAATAAAATAAAAAAAATCATGTCCCACATTAACACAAAATCACCATATATAGAGTCATCCCTTGCTTCGCTCGGTCGGCCTAATCACTTGTAATCCTTTATGAACTCAGGGCAGTTCCTATATATGGACTCAATAAGCAAGAAATTTGTTCATTTTGATCCCACTATGGACTTAAGAAACATGAAAAAACGGATGAACAAACCAACAAATTTGTTGGTTTGTTGAGTGAGATGCAGACGCGCGCTTGATAAAACGTCGGGTGGTTGAGGCACACTCGTTGGCGTGTGAGCCAGAAACACTGGCGTTTGTGCTAAACTCGCCCGTGTTTTCTTCACACGCCAGCGTCTCTAGTGAAATCCACGCGTTTTTCCCAAAACCGCCAACGGCTGTTACTCATTTTTCTTAAATTCAGTTCATCTCCAAACTTAAAACTCACACCTTCTTCATCTCTACCTCAAAATTTCACAATTTCATACCATCTCAATACTCATTTTTCTTTTATTCCAAACAAAACTGTTCATATCAACTCAATCTACCAGAAGAAATCTCATCTCTATAAATCTCATTCCTAATAAATATGCCATCCTCATCGCACCGATCACAACAAAAATCACAACAACGATCACAACAACAAACACAACAAGATACACAACCAAGAAACACAAGAATTCGTGGTGTTAAGTATACGATGGGTAAAGACGAGTCAATTTGTAGGAATTATGTATTATATACATTAGATGAAATCAATGGTATTTATCAAGAAAAAAAACTTTTTATGAAAAGATTTTACAAAAACTTTGTGAAGAAACCGGTAACATCAATAGACGTGATGCTGAAGGGTAGTCTCATCGTTTTCACACAATTTCAGCATCCGTTAGTGAATATGTATCTTTGATCATTCAAATGTGGCGCAACAAAAAAAGTGATGAAGGCGAACCGGAAGGGGAACTAAGATGTCGGGAAGAGTGGCAAAGATCCCACAAAATGAGTTTCCAACATGAAACTTGTTTCACCATTTTGAGGGTGCTTAACAAGTTTAATCCATACTTGATGGAAGGTAATCAAGTGCCTGCAAGATCGCCACATGGTACAAGCTTGCGGAATTTTAGAATGGTGGGCCTGTTTCCTCACCTGAAGTAACTGGATCTTCATATACCGAGTCTTCAAGTACTTAGGAACAACACAACTATAATCTAGACGTTAACACCAACGTCAAGAAAAGAAGAGGAGGGGGTCGGAAAGCTGCAAAAGCAGTGAGAGACGCATCCCAACGACCAATAGAAGGAGGTTCAAACGATTTCAACTATGCTGAGCACAAGGAATTCGAGTTGAAGATCAAATAAGCGTGTCGTCCCATCTATGATGGTAAACTTCCTTTTCAGTATGCCAAAAGCGCGTTCAACATCCTTTCTGCATTTCATTTGTTGGGTGGTAAATTACTTCATATCCTGCGAAGTCGTCGGTAAACCTACTTGACTATAAACTTGAACCATAGTTGACCATTATGAATAGATTCTATTTGCTAGATAATAACCCTGAGTGTAGTGATGATCGTTGATGGTGAAATTACAGTGCAACCCGATCTCATTCTTAAGATCTCCAAACGATGGTGACTTATACAAAACGTTGAGATCATTATTTGAACCTGGGAGTCCAAAAAAGCATGCCAAAAGATTAACTACATAATGAGGCACTAAGGATCTAAGACATTAACTTAAACATTCAATTAAGAAATCCTCTACAAAAACTTAACCCAAAACTAGCCCATACACCCTGATATTACATAAATGAAATCTCTCGAGCGATATGGATACAATAATGTGTTGTATTACAAATTAACAAAACAATACAAATATAAATAATAAACAAACATCTTCAATTTGCTAAAACTTTAAGCTACGAAAACGAATATCTTCACGCGCACCGATATCGATTCTTCTGATAACTGAAAAACTAAAGTGGAAACAAGTGTGCATATCATCCCAAAAGGGGTGATCAGTGGAAAACATATAACATTCTGGTAATCACTAACATGCTACACAGATTATCTAAAGAAGAATAATAAAATATCTTTTACACATAACACAAAGAAGCAGACCACCCCAATATCATTCCTTTATTAAAAAGAACACCGACGAGATGTTCTACGAAATGACGTTAGAATAATCTAAACATATGTCATTCTACCCTCGTCTCACTCAATAGAGAAGAAGATGCTAGAATAACTCCAGTCTCAAATGATAACGCCATCCACACGAAATGCGAACATCTCATGATTCAGGAACCACCATCTAAGTCTAGAATATATAATAAAAGTTTGATTACTATGACCACCACATCAGTGCATGAAGAGCCCTATCCGCTCATGCATATAAAAGACTATGACCATAAAAACTCAGTCATGCTACTAAGACTGAACAATCAAGCATGATATGCAATCGACCAATCTCCCCAGATTAAAATATGTATATAATTATGGATATTCCCCATCGTAGTTGCATAAATACATATAAAATAAAATATCTACCCACAGCCGCCACCGGACAACCAATAGGGTCTAATAATCTACATAAGGCAACCTCGTTGTAGTAATATTGAAAAGCTAATACTACAAAATTCCAGTAGTATTTGAGTTCCTATTTCATACTGAAAACCCAATACTACCTGAAAATGCGGGGGTCTAACAACCACACCCAACAATTCGTTTGGTAATCTGAGTGAACTTACTCCAATGTACTTTCTAGAGAATCAACTAGACAGTCAGACTCAAGCTAGAGTAAAGTATATCAAAGAGTTTAATATCTCTATTTCACAATGAAATCAACAAATCAAACAGATAGAAATATGTGAGCCTGATTATTATGTGAAACAACTTGAACGGTACCAAAGACCAATGTTCAAGTATCAATCATTGTAAATCAACAACCAAAGGTTGGATATTCTAATTGATTGATCTTAACGCACAACCTGTGATATTTCAATTATATAAAAAAAAATATAATGCGAAAAAGAAATAACACAGGCACCTGAATTTTGTTAACGAGGAAACCAAAAATGCAGAAAAACCCCGGGACCTAGTTCAGATTGAACACCACACTGTATTAAGCCGCTACAGACTCTAGCCTACTACAAATTAACTTCGGACTGGACTGTAGTTGAACCCTAATCAATATCATACTGATTCAAGGTACAATTGCGTTCCTTACGTTTCTGATCCCACCAGGATACTATGCACTTGATTTCCTTAGCTGATCTCACCCACAACTAAGAGTTACTATGTCCCAAATTCGAAGACTTGATATACAAATCTGTCTCACACAGAAAAGTCTATAGGATTGTATAAATATGTCTCCCACAGAAATACCCAAGAGTTTTTGTTCCGTATTTTGATAAATCAAGGTGAACAGGAACCAATTGATAAACTAGACTTATATTCCCGAAGAACATCCTAGTATTATCAATCACCTCACAATAATCTTAATCGACTAGCAAAACAAGATATTGTGGAATCACAAACGATGAGACAAAGCTGTTTGTGACTACTTTTATATCTTGCCTATCGGAGATATAAATCTCAATCCAATCTTACGATTGCACTCAATCCCATTACAAATAACAAGATCAGATCACGCAACTACAAAGAGAATAGTTGGGTCTAGATTCACAATCCTAATGAAGTCTTCAAGTCGTTAACCTACAGGGTCTCTAGAAGAAACCTAAGGTTAAAGGAGAATCGACTCTAGTTATGCAACTAGTAACACACAGGAGGTGTGGGGATTAGTTTTCCTAGTTGCTTGAGGTCTCCTTTATATAGTTTTCAAATCAGGGTTTGCAATAATCCAAGTTACCATGGTAACAAAGCATTCAATATTCACCGCTAGATGAAAAACCTAATTCAACTAAGCTAATATCTTTCAACCATCAGATCGAACTTACCTTGTTACACACAAATGAAATGTACTCTCATTTAGGTTTATGTAACCATACCTAAATGTGTACTCCATGTTGGTTCACAAATAGTTAACCGAGGTTAGCCATATGATTACTCTCATATCAACCTTATTCATCTTAACCATAACTAGTTCAAATAACTCAAATAAAACTAGTTAAAGATTTGTTCAATTCCTATATTCTCATATAATTATACAAGAACACAACTGAAGCAAAATCGGTTTGATTCACTCAAACCGATACATGAACATTATAGCCACGGTTTCCAAAGATTGCATTCCTTATTAATAAATGTTTAAGTTAATGTACAACTGATTTTAGAAAGTAACACACTTAAGTATGCGTACGGGTACGCGTACTTAAGTAACCGGATTTGAGTTTGGTTTGGTTTTCAAACTCAGCAGAAATTCATGGACGTGAACTTTACGCTAGTATGGGTATGGGTACACGTACTTTAGGTAACCAGATGAGTTTGGTTTGGTTTTCAAACTCAGCAGAAATTCACAGAAGTGAACTTCCGCCAGTATGCATACGGGTATGCATATTTATCCAATCTCCTTTAATCATTTTGTATACACACAAGTATGCATACTTTTGGTTCCCGGTTTTGGACTTATATACTAATCTGCGAACACACTATGCTTATATCCAAAGATGGTTACAAGATTCTAAACTCTTTATTTCAATCATTGAAACATTTTTAGAGGATGACAATAGCCATTTTCACACACTATTAGAATCAAAGCAATTTTTAAGATATTGCAATAATCATTATCGAAACCTTCCAAGTCTACACCAATTGAATGTATCACACAAACCATGTAAGATGTTACTCGGAAATTTTCTCATGATATAAGATGAACTTGGTCGAAGCGAAATCTTACCAACACATATTTCGAGAAATATGTAAGCGAGATATACTTAGCTCGAAATCTCAAATGTGTATATAGAAAACTATGTCGTAACACGACTTATGTCTCAATATAGGAGATAGTAGAAATAGACTTTCCAAGTGATAGATGAGTTCAAGTCTCCACATACCTTTTGTCGATGAAGTTCCACAAGATCCCCTTAGTAGTTCTTCGTCTTCAAATGATGAACGCTGAGAAATCTAAGCTCAACTACACTATCTATGTCCTAGTATGAGATATCTATAAATAGGCTAGAAATCAAGACTTATAGTTTTGATCACTAACATTGACAAACATGCTTGAGATAGCAACACATGCGAGTTTGACCGAGCAGTGCTCTAACAATATCCCCCTTTGTCAATTTTAGTGACAATACTATCAATACATATGGATTACAAAATAAATAAAAATTATAGCCTCTCATCCAAATGCTTGATTTCCTTGGCATCTTCAACACGACTCGAAATCTTCATCACTTCCAAGTACTCCAATGATCCCAAAGGTTGTAAGTTTAGCATTATCATTGTTGAGGATCCGTAGCGATAACAATGAGAAAACAAATGCTCTCAATCATTGTTAACAGGTGTCATAGTATCATTACACATCATCAAAGTACAATTGTATCATAACTTTGACAACAATACTATGGTGATATGTATCACTCTCCCTTAGTCAATACTTTATTTTCAACATGAAAACCACCCCCCCTAACATAATAATCCGTAAACCATATGTATTTATAGTATCACACTGTACATTAATTCTCCCCCTTTTTGTCTATATAAATTGGCAAAGGTACGAAAACTAGTGGGACCCTCATGAAATTTTTATAGAGATACTTCATGACCAAAAGAGAATACAATATCAACTTATTTAGATGTCATCATAAATCCAAAGCTAAATGCGTTCATCAAGGAATTTATAAAGATACAAGATAACCCCTATAATATTCCACAGCCGCACTCCCCACAAATATTTGGCAATTAAGCACAAGTTCAAAAGAACTCTCCCCCATAAAATGATATTCCCGAAAGAACAACAAAGGCGACCTTGCTTTTACAAGAAAAGAAGGATTTCTTTTGGATATAATTAAATCACATGAAAACATGAATTTGTATCCTAAATATTCAATTGAATTAACCACAAGAGAACCCATGATTAATTAAATCGAAATGCACAAATAAATTAACCACAAGAAAACCCATGATTAATTTAATCGGACTACACAACTAAATTAACCACAAGAAAGCGATCAATTCATGTAGGGACAGAATATCGCAAGATATTGGGTTACGAACATAGTAACAAATACAAGAGGAAAGTGTCGCAAGATAATGCGATAATAGAAGAAACATGGGAAAAGTGTGAAAAGATTACGAATATAGAATAAATTTACGAATAGAAGTCGCGATACTTCACAAGCTATATACAGTTGTACATATTTCACTATATATAGTAGTTCAAATGTTAAATTGGGGGGGTTCTTTAAGTGAGTATTAGAAAAAGTCTTAGGAGAGAGAATAGAGAAAGTTGTAACTGTTATAAGTTCCACTAACATACTTTTTTGTAATCAGTTGAGAATTTTAATCAGTAAATTGTCATTTTTCATCAAGAACTTCTTAAAGTTTTATGAATTCTACTGAGGGTGTAGTTGTAGGATTTCCTGCAACTACATAATTGGCGCTAGAAACAGGGACCTGAAGATTGATATAGCAGAAATTTGAAAGAGTTTTGGAAATTTGAAAATCAAAATGGAGTCGGTAGATGAAGATTGCAAAAGAGAAGAATGTAATATGATCACAAAGACAATGATTGATGAATTTTATAACAACATGAAGGGAAGGATACATAAACGAGATTGTAGAGGAAGAAAGATCATGGAAGTGGAGAAAATAACAACTTTGAAAGAATGGGAAAAGCAGAAAATCACATTTTCAGTAGCAGAAATCCCAAATGAAGACTTGAACCACACTTCACACTTAAGGGGATGGGGACTAAAGATGAAGAGATCATAAATTCAGAATGTCTTATCCATGGATTGGGAAAATCTACAACATAATCCAAAGGGGAAATAATGTTACGAGTACCGCTGGGAGAAATCGAAACACACATAGTTTTATGTGTGGTAGATATGGAATCTCCATATAATATGCTTATGGGAAGACCACGGATTCATGCGATTAAAGATGTTGCTTCGACATTACATCAATCAATTAAGTTTCCTACACCAAGCGGAATACAAGAAATAAAAGGGGATCTTGATAGTGCAAAATTTTGTTATCAGATTGAAGTAAAACAGTGTGGAGGGAGAGCAAGAAAGAAACAATTTCGTATAAAACTTGCGAAAGAAGCGAAAAGGGAAGAGGAGTTCAGAGTGTATACAATAAGAGCAAGAGAGGGAAAAGGAATACCAAGTGAGATCCTAGAAAAATAAGGAGAACCAGTGAAGGTAATCAAAGAACCAACACCTATGGGAGAGCAAAGTCCTAGTTACGTTGCAGCAGAACCAACCAAAGAAATAAATATTGGAATTGAAGAGGAGACTTTAATCTTGCGAATTGGAACTAAGATGGACGAAGAAGAAGAGAAAATAATTATTGATCTCTTACGAGAATACAAAGATATATTCGCAGGGAGTGTAGATGAAATACCAGGAATTGATTCATCAATGGCGTGTCATAGATTGAACATAGATAAAAGTGTAAGACCATTCAAACAAAGAATAAGAAAGATCTCGCAAAATTATCATGCACAAATAGAAGAAGAATTACAAAAGATGCTGGATGCAGGAATCATAAGAGAAGCAAATTACCCAGAATGGATTGCGAATATGGTCATTGTTCTGAAGAAGAATAAAGGGATAAGAATTTGTATAGATTTCACTGATCTAAACAAAGCCTGTCCCAAAGACAGTTTTCCATTGCCAGACATACCACAAATGGTGGAATCAGCTGCAGAGTCATGATAGAGTCACTTCACTCGATGGATATAAAGGGTACAATCAAATATCACTCGCAAAAGAAGACCAAGAACATACTGCCTTTTTCGCTCCAAGAGGTTTATATTGTTATGTGAAGATGCCATTTGGTCTGCGAAATGCGGGTGCTACATATCAACGAATGGTCGAAAAGGTGTTCGCAAAGTGGATACATAAAACCTTAGAGGTGTATGTAGATGATATGATAATAAAAAGTAAAGAGGCCAAAGATCATGTGCAAGATTTGAAGGAAATATTTGAGCAAATGAGAAAATTCAACATCAAATTGAATCCTGAAAAATGTGTAATTGGAGTTGCGTCAGGAAAATTTGTGGGATACATAGTATCAAAGGAGGGGATACAAGTCGATCCAGAAAAAGTACAAGCAATTCGTGACATGCCAACACCTGCAACGGTAAAAGAAGTGCAAAAGCTAAATGGACTATTAGCTTCACTTGGAAGATTTATTTCGCGAATGTCAGATAAGTGCAAACATTTCTTCAACATACTTAAGAAGTGAGCAAAATTCAAGTGGACTGATGAATGTGAAAAAGCTTTTCAAGGAATCAAAGAATATCTTGCGAATACATCCATATTACAGAAACCAGAGAAAGATGAAGAATTATTGGTATACCTCGCAACAACTCAATATGCTTTAAGTGCAGTTCTATTACGAACAGATGCATGAATAGAAAGGCCCATTTACTACATCAGTAAAACTTTTAACACAGCAGAGAGAAATTATTCTAAAATGGAGAAGTTAATCTTAGCCCTGGTTTATGCATCATTTAAGTTGCGAATATAATTTCAAGCGCATGTGATAAAAGTGGTAACCAAAGTCCCAATCGAGTCAGTCATGAAGAACACAAAAAGATCAGGAAGAATAGAAAGATGGAATGCACAAGTAAACCATTATAAGATAAAGTACGAAGTGTTATCATCGCAAAAGTCACAAGTTGTCGCAGATTTCTTGGCATAATTTCCTTTGGAAGAAGATGAGGCAGTAGAAGAAATGATGGATATTGAAGAAGAATTTGGTAATACAAAAGACCTATTAACATAACCAAATAGATGGGAAATTTTAGTAGACGGATCATCCAACAGTGAGGGGAATGGAGTAGGAGTTGTGTTGATTTCACCAGAAGGAGAAAGAATAGCATTATCATTCAGACTAGAATTTGCATCCACGAACAATGAGACAGAGTACGAAGCTGTAGTGCATGCATTGAAGATCGCAATAGAAAAGAAGCTCGAAAGTATAAGAATAACAAGTGATTCTCAGCTGGTAATTTGTCAAATTAAAGGGGAATATACCACAAATGAGTCTTCTTTGAAGAAATACAAGAAACTCGTTGATGAATTATCAGCGAAGATACCAAAATTAAAATGGAGGCATATAACAAGAAAATACAATCGACTCGCAGATGCTTTTGCATTCATTCCAAGTATGATGACAAAGCCTAATACAAGAAATATCAAAATCCAGACAATTCAACATCCATCAGTGAATAAAGAAGAAGAAATTGAGGAAGCAGTTGCGATGGAAGTAGAAAGGGAACTACCAGACGACATCGCAGAAGATCTCACAGATTGTAGAAAGGACATTCATGCATATCTCGCAAAAGGGGAAATACCCAGGAACAGACTAGAAGCACATAAATTAAAGAGTCGTGCAACAAATTATGAGTTACGAGAAGGAATTTTATACAGAAAATATTTTAGTGGACCACCTCTTAGATGTTTAACTCGTGAAGAAGGAGAAAAAATATTGAAGATATTACATGGAGGAGAAGCTGGTAATCATAGTGGGGGAAGATCTCTAGCTTATAGAGCAAAAATACAAGGATATTATTGGCCTTATATGCACACAGACGAAAAATTGTTGGTGAGACGATGCAAAGAATGTCAACGACACGGGAAAAGAACTCATGCACCAGGGGCACCACTAACCTCTTCAACAATCTGCTGGCCTTTCGGGAAATGGGGATTGGACATTGTTGGCCCATTTTTACCTGGATCTGGGCAGAGAAGATACTTAATAGTCGCAACAGATTATTTTACGAAGCTCGTAGAAGTAAAAGAAGTACAACATATTCGCGATAAGGATGTTTTTACATTCATATTTGAAAATATCATTTGTAGGTATGGAGTTCCAGCACAATTAGTATCCGACAATGGGAAAAAATTTGAAGGGCAAAATATAGAGATGTTACTCAGTGCTTTTAGGATAAAATGTGGGAAATCAACTCCATTATATACACAAGCTAATGGACAGGCAGAGGCAACAAATAAAACAATCGCAGATACAATCAAAAAGAAATTAGAAGGACATCTCAGAGGGTGGTGCGAGCAAGTGCCTAGTGCAGTCTGGGCATACAATACAACCAGAAGGGAGGCAACTGGAATGTCTCCTTACTGTTTAACATATGAAGTAGAAGCAGTATTGTCAACATAGGTTGTAATTCCGACAACAAAGAAAGAAGTTTGGGAAATAAATTTAAGTGCATGGGTGATATTAAGTGAACTGGATGATTTGGAAGAAAAAAGGGAAAAGGTGTTGCGACATATGAAAATTTATCAGGAAAGATTAGCTCGAGAGTATAATAAGAGAGAGTTATTGAACGTGAGTATCAACCAGGTAATTTGGTCATGCGATAAACACCTCCCTACCAGAAAGAAAATGGAGGAAAACTAGCACCAAAATGGGATGGACCATATGTCATTAAAGAGGTTGTGGGAAGTGGAGCTTATCGGATAATGGATCCAGAAGGGAAAGACATGGGTTTAAGACTTGGTCGACCCTGGAATAGATTGTATTTAAAAAGGTATTATCCATAAAACTCATGATAATTTTGCGAATATCATTTGCTCCCACAGAAACTACCAAAATTACAAATTTTAAAAATTCTTATTGCGATCAGCTTTCATTAAAGAAAGACGCAAAAATTTATTTGCGATCAGCTTTCATAAAAGAAAGCTGCAAACTGTGATCAGCTTTCAAAAAAGAAAGAAAGCCGCAGAAATTTTACACAGGAAAACCTTTGTGACGTACACCTTAGTTCGCGAAGCAACATTTCGCAAGAGGCAAAGTCCTAAAGTACGTCATTTAAGGGGGTACCTATAAGCATGGCTCATGGGAAACAGAATACCACCACGGAACCTGAGTACATGGACATTACGGGGTACATAACCCAAAAAATGGGGTACCTATCCGGGTAAGACACCTTGGATTCTCAACCTAATCTTGCGATGTAACATGATTTAAGTTGGGCGACTAAGGCATACTGTCTTTCCCAAGAAGTGCAGAAAACGATCAAGGAACCGAGGTACATGGTTGAGTCAAGAGTGCCGTATGGGTTTGAAGCACATCTTCCATTCTTGACAAGTCTTGGCAAATGATGCACTTGGCCCAAAGATACCCCATAGGGTGCAACCTCGTAACTATAAGCCCTATAGGAAAAAAGGATAAGAGGTTGCGAACAAAAGCGGGTTGTTGGCAAAACCGGATGGGAAGAGCTAACCTTGTATGGTCGATGTACGCTTCCTTGAAGGGGTAACCAAGGGGAAGATAAAGGGAAGCACCCTCCATTAGGGAGCTGATACGTGCTATAAGACGCAAATGTCGCAAGGCTTTTTGTTCGCAAGAACATAAAGGCTTGTCATATTTGTGCAACAATCGTATTTCTGCGAGTAAAAAAATAAAATAAATATATATATATATATATACTCACAGAATTAAATACAAAGAAGTTAAGATGAGATCAATGGGTTATTACATGAAAGTGTGATAACGTCCTGCGATTTCATCGCAAGACGATAATGTCACAAGCTTGTATATTCGTAAGTATATTCAAACTTGTCATATTATCGCAAACACAAAAATATTGTTAAGATAAAGTCAAGGGGTTGAGGCATGCGAGTGCACCAACGTCCTGCGACTTTATCGCAAAAGAGGTGGCAAAGTAAGACCTTTACTTAGGAAGGCATGATAAGACCACAGAAACTAATGAAGTCAATTCCGTCAATGTCATTGGAGATTCTTTATATTCTCAACAAGAATATGTATCAAGAATTCCTACCAAAAGAGGCAATTTTATTCGCAATCAAGGACAAATATTTCATACTCATTAAATTCTTCAAGGATGTCTCATAATTTTCATACTTCTTCAAGGGTGTTTCATAATTCTTATACTTCTTCAAGGATGTCTCATAATTTTCATACTTCTTCAAGGGTGTTTCATAATTCTTATACTTCTTCAAGGATGTTTCATAATTCTTATACTTCTTCAAGGATGTTTCATAATTTTCATACTTCTTCAAGGATGTTTCATAATTCTTCAAGGAGGTTTCATACTTCTTATACTTCAAGGGGAAGATTTCTTATTTACTTCGCAACAACCTGAAACTTCGCAACTTAAACGGAGGAAGATATTTTAATACTTACAACAACAATTGATCACTTGAAGAGAAATAATAAGGGGAAAGAGAATACTAAGCTAAGTCTTTAAGATATCTTATTCCTCTTCATATGATCAATTTATTCAATTTATGCAAATCAAGAAAGTATTCAATTCATTATCGCAAAATATAAAATATACTTCTTAAGGAACATAAACAGTAAACAGAATTGTTTGTAAAAAGAGAACCAACAGTAACCAAAAGAAAGAGTTCAAAAGAAAGAAAAGAGGATTAACGATAACTTGGGAAAAGAAGTTTATCATGCTTAGTGCTCTCCATCAACACTTTGTGCTGGATCTTTAAGATGAGTAGGATCATCATCAGTGTTCAATTCTTGCGAAACATTACCCTCTGAAGAGCCTTCAACAGGAGCTTCTCCTTGAGGGATAGATTATTTTTCACCATCAAGTCCTTCATCATCACTCTCGTAATCAAAGTCACTATCAGGATCACGAGCAACTTCATCATCAGATATTTCCAGAGGTTCAACTTTCACTGGAGGCAAGTATCTTGATAAGAGAATGTTGTTTACGAAGACTTGAGCTTTCAGATGACTTTCACGAAGTAGAGCTTTCTAGTGGTTAATATCTTCAATATCTTTGGCATAAGCAAGATGGTTGAATTTCCGATTGGAACGATCACGAGAATTGATCAAACGAGTAGAAAGCAAAGCATTCTTCTTGCGAAGCTCAGAACAGGTGGTCTCCAATCCAGCTTTAGCATTGCGAAGATTGTTCTCAGATTCTGCGAGTGAAATAAAATTCAAAGAATCAATTCTGCGAATATAACAAAATTTAAAAGTATATCAAAGGCAGTCAAATTTTGATTACTACCTTCTCTTTGTGAAGTAAGAAATTGAGCTAAAGATAGACAACAATTCTTCATCCGATCCATAGCTTTATCAAAACCATCACCAACTAATCCTTCAAGTATGGATTGAAGCTTTTGATCTTTGGAAAGAAGAAATTTGTTATTCTTCGCAAGTTTTGTATTAAGGTTTTCTAGTTGGGAATAATCTTCTTTAAGTTTATTCCTCTTAGTGCTCAAGATTATATTCTTATTAAGAAGGGATTTCTTCTCGGCAGCAAAAGAACTTCTCTCTGCATCTGAAGACTTCTTTAATTCCCCAAGTTCACCTTTTAACAAATAAAGGAGATTTTCTTGATCGCAACCTTTTACTGTGAAGAATATTCAATTGTTGCGAAGAAACGCCCATTGTATTCAAATACGAACATCGTTCTTCTGATAAGGTTTCATTCTCTTCTAATAGGGTTTCTATTCTTAAATCGTCTTTAGTTAAAGAAGAAGTGAGCTTAGATATTTCATCGTTCAAAAATTTTTGATCGTAAATTAGTTGGGTATTCTCTTGGAAAAGGGCATCTAAATTATCAAGAGCACATGAATGAAGACTAGATAAATTGGAAAATTGGTTCATATGACTTTCATGCTTGGCTTGAGATTATTCTGCGTCTGATTCATGATGAAGTACCAACATTCTACATTCCTGGATTGATTCTATAAAGGGGAATGGGTTTTAATGGGTGTTTCAAGCATGCGAGAAATAGAAACAAACAAAAGGAGAAAATATAAAGATAATAGCAATACCTTTTAATGCATCATTCCTCTTACGAAGGATTGCACAATCTAGAGAATCATTTTGAAGATGATTATTCTCTTTACGAAGATTCTCACACTCCGCTTTCAAAGACTCCTGAGTTTGGCGAAGCAATTCAACTTCTTTTTCCAGGGCTTGATGTAAAATAGAGGCATCATGATTGATAAAGTTGTTGAGCATTTCACAAAATTCATACTGCGAGCGAACATTTGAAGACTTCGCAGTATTACTCAAAACATCAGATAACATCTGGAAAGTTGAATAATTTCCATCTCGAACTTCTTGAGGAAGGGGAGAAGAATTCGAAGGAGTAAAAGCAAGTTGTAAATTGCTTGGAGCAACAACACTCAAAGGTTTAGGAGCTAAAATGGGGTTTTCAAGAGAAGAGGTTAAGAAGGTAGTTTGTGAAGGTTGATCTTGAAGAAGTGTTGATAAATTGACAGGGGTGGGAGACTGAAAACTAGGTAATGGAGTAGAGGCAGGAGTTTGCGAATAAGTGCTTTCACGAGGGGGAGAAGAAAATTCTTTATCAATCACAGGAAGGAAATCACTGATTGAAATTGATGGCTTGGATTTGATAATACGAGATCTCTTGGTAAGGTTGGATTCTTCACCGACCTACGAATCAAAATGTAGATTAAAAACTGAGGCAACAATATATTATTTCAGAAGGAAGACAGAGTATTTTAACTACCTTTTGATTCTCGGATTTTCTTCTTCGAAAGCTAGGGTTTGAGCTTCTAGTTGAAGATTTCACCTGAGGAACAGTTTCACTGAAAGAAATCAAAGTCAAACAATGGATTAAACAGAAATAAAAGAGATAAACAAGTGAAAGATGCGAGAGATAAAAGAAAATTACCTCGGAGAACTCATGATGGGATTAATAGGAAGAGAAGGCGATAACCGAAGATGTGATATGAGAAGAAGATGAAGTTGCAGAAGTAAAAAGAGAAGGTAAGAATGATAAGGAAGGAAATAAAAGGAGTATTTATAAGGAAATAATTAGGAATAGACGGTTATAAAAGACGTGTTCGAATTCCGAAAAGAATAAGTAACGGTTATATTCTCACGATCATTACTTCTTCGCAGAAATGACATGAAAAGAGGCAAGATGTAGGGACAGAATATCGCAAGATATTGGGTTATGAACATAGTAACAAATACAATAGGAAAGTGTCGCAAGATAATGCGATAATAGAAGAAACACGGGAAAAGTGTGAAAAGATTATGAATATATAATAAATTTGCGAATAGAAGTCGCGATACTTCGCAAGCTATATACAGTTGTACATATTTCACTATATATAGTAGTTCAAATGTTAAATTGGGGGGGGGGGGGGGGGGGGGGTTCTTTAAGTGAGTATTAGAAAAAGTTTTAGGAGAGAGAATAGAGAAAGTTGTAACTATTCTAAGTTCCACTAACATACTTTTTTGTAATCAGTTGAGAATCTTAATCAGTAAATTGTCATTTTTCATCAAGAACTTCTTAAAGTTTTATGAATTCTACTGAGGGTGTAGTTGTAGGATTTCCTGCAACTACAATTCAATTGGTCATGCTCATCATAAGAGAACTTACGGAGATACAACTAAATTAACCACAAGAGAATGATCAATTCAATTGGTCATGCTCAAACATAAGAAAACTTACGGAGCAACACAGTATATGAACAAAAATGTGGATCGGAGAAGACCAAAACTGTAGAATAGGCAAGGATTCATTCTATTTTTCATCACTATTCACACAATGAAATGTAATAGACTTAATCCTTGTAAACATAAGTTTTATCCTTTCTTTTTATCAATAATGACATAAAAGGCTTAACTTTTGTATTCAAAAGTTCATTATCTTTTATCAATACTTTCATACTGACATAATAGAGATAACTTTTGAACAAGTATGGGACAATTAAGGTTTACGGCCGTAAACAACATATCCCATCACAATTTGCAATATATGAAATCATAAAGATTAATACTGCAAAAATCATCTTCCAAATAACTTAGAATTTAAATAAATAAATCTAAAAACATTGATGATAAATAATTTAGAATTATTATGTGTAATCACAATAATTGTTATTCCAAATTCTAGTAATCCTTCTCAAAAACAAGAATAAATTCTCATAAGAAGTTTGCTAGGCATCAACACAAACTCATAATGCACATATAAGATGATTTGTCCTTAGAGGGTGTAATCAATCTTTTTCTCCCAGATTTACACCAAGAATAGCTACCAAAGGTGTATAAAACGATTTTCTTAACAAAGAATAACACATAAAATTATTAACAACCATGCACCGTAGTTCACAAAGGATGATTGTGAAAATTCAAGAATCCCATAGCAATGCGTAATACTGCCCATTGTTGAACTTCCTTCTTTGTGATTCACCAACAACATTCTTGTAAAAGCTACAAATTAGCTTTGAAGAGTAGTACTCTAAGAATCCAAGATGTGCTAGCTTGTCAAATTAGAAACAAAAAATTAGACTTGTCCAAGAAAATTGTTGGCACCTACAAGAAAAATCTCCCAAGAATGAAAGCTGCTACAAGAACCAAAAACTCTAACTCCACTGAAAATACTCACTTCCCAACTGTTGCCACTGAATCTATCTTCCCTGCTTACCCTCTTCTAAAGCCTTTTCCTTTCAACTCTCTACCCATTCTAGCCCAAATTAAGACAATAATAGAGGTTGAATTGGCTTATAAAAATAAGGAGGCCTGGAAGGCTAAGAACAAAGCTCATGATTTTGTGAATGATCCTAATACTCTAATGCCTACCATGATGGATTCCAAAAGGAAGAAGCCTTCTCCAATTGAGGATGACAGGAATATCAACTCTAATATCTCTGATAGTCTCAAAATATTCAAGGACCAGGATAAACACTTTGCAGAGCATCTAGGCACTACTACTCCCTTATTGGCTAATGGTGACTTAGGCATCTCATCCACTGAAAGAATGATACAATTCTCCCCCATCATTTTCATTTTATTATTGCTTTCTCAGTACATCAGGTTAGTTTTCCAATTATATATCACTCATTTATATGATAATATATCTAGAAGATTTATCTCTAAATATCCTAATGTGTCCTATTTCTGGCAATTTTTTTACTATTTTGGCATGGAATTGTGAAGGATTAGGAACTAAGGATGGTAAGAAATATCTCAATGACATGCACTGGCTATTATAGTAGCCCTTATGATTTCAACAGTAAAGTTGAGTCTTGGAATTTATTGGATAAAACTGCAGCTAAAAACCAACTCCATGGTTGGTAATTGGTGATTTCAATATTATCCTACATGACACTGAAAAGTTCAGTACTCAACCAATTGATGCCACTGAAGCTGTATTTTTTAATAACAAAATTTTGGATCTTGATTTGGTGGATTTAGGCTTCACTGGTTTCCCATTCACTTGGTGAAACAAGACAAGTGGTTATGCTCTCACTGTACAAAGATTAGATAGAGAACTAGCAACTGAAAGTTGGATACTTCTATATCCTAACACCTCCATCTCTAATATGTTGGCTATTAGGTTTGATCACCACCCTATTATATTAAATTCTAATCCCAATTTACAAATTGGTAAAACTCCTTCCAAGTTATTTGTCACTTGGTTGGATCATGAGGAATGTAAGAAAATCATAGCTGAGTGTTGGAGTAAAAATCTTTCTGGATCTAGTGCTTTCCTCATAGATAGAAAACTTAAAGATATCAAACTTTAGCTTAGAGTTTGGAACAAGGAAGTTTATGGAAACATCAAAACCAACATTGATGAATGCGAGAAGCATCTTCATTGGCTTCACAATAATTACTTAAGACATGATATAAGTCAAGCTCTAGTGAAGCTAGAAAGACTCTCACGGACTGGCAGGACATTGAAGAAAAGTTCTGGAAAACAAAAAGTAGAGATCAATTTATAAAACTTGGGGATCAGAACATAAGATACTTCCACAGAGCTACCAAGAGAAGAACTAGGAGAAACAAGATTGATACAATTCAAGACAACAAAGGAGCCTGGATAACAGATTACCAAGAAGTGAAAAATTGTTTCAAACAACATTTCTCTAATATGGCTACAGCTGAAAACCCTACCATAAACCCAGAAATCATCAACCTAATACCTATTATAATTACTACAAATGACAACATTATACAAAACAGAACTCCTGATTACAATGGAGTTAAGTCCATCTTGTTCAGCATGGAAAAAGATAAAGCTTTAGGTCTTGATGGTTTTCCTCCCAATTTATTTCAAGCCAACTGGGAGCTTCTTGGAAATGACATTGTCAAAATGGACTAGCATTTTTTCATCTCTGGTCATATGCTTAAACAGATGAATTCCACCTTCATTTCTCTCATTCGAAAAGTCAACAATCCAATTCCCCAAGCCAGTTTAGACTTATAAGTCTCTGCAACACAACCTACAAAATCATTTCAAAACTTTTGGCCAAGAAAATGAAACCTTACCTCAATAAGATCATATCCCCTTACCAATATGCTTTCATTATTGGAAGGAAAAATTCTGATAATATAACAATATCACATGAAATAATTCATTCTATGAAAAGAGAGGAATAAAAGGTGCAAATGGAACCATGGGCATTAAGATTGACATGGAAAAAGATTTTGACATAGTGGACTGGACCTTCTTAGTCACCATTATAAAAAAAATGGGTTTCAATGACCAATGGTGTAACAAAATTATGCAGTGTATCTCAACCACCATGCTATCCTTATCAATGACTCTCCTGATAGTTTCTTCAAACCTTCTAGGGGCCTAAGACAAGGTGATCCTCTATCTCCCTATCTATTTATTTTCTACATGGAATCGCATACTAGAACTCTCATCCAAGCTTAGGATATGGGTATTATAACTGGAATAAATATATGCAAGGCTTCCCCATCCATCAATCGCCTTATCTTTGCTGATGACTGCATGGTTTTCTTTAAAGCCAACAAGACTAAGGCACAAAATATTATGGATATTTTAAATATTTTTGGTGATACCTCTGGTTAACTCATCAACTTCAACAAATCTAGAGTTTTTTTTAGTAAGAACACTAATCCAAGCCTCATACCTACCATCAGCAACATAATGGGGGTGCAAGTGCTTCAGCTGGATGATAAGTATTTAGGCTCTCCTTTGTTTACTCACAGAAGCGATATCAAATATTTCAAACCAGGAGTTGACAAACTCAATTTAAGACTATCCAGTTAGAATAATACTCCTCTAAATCCTGTTGGGAGGGAAGTTCTTATCAAATCTGTCACTTCAACAACTAGCATTTATCAAATGAACTACTTCAAGATCCCAAAAAAAACTTTTCAGGACCTCAACAAACTTCAAAGGGATTTCTTCTGCGGAAATTTTTTGGATAATCCCAAAGGTTACTTCCCAAAATCCTGGACTGCAGTCTGTAAGCCTAAAGAACTAGGTGGATTAGGCTTTATGAATATGGAGCTCTTCAACAGCTCTATGATCACCAAAATTAGATGGAGACTGGAAAAAGACAAAGATTCTCTCTAGTACAAACCAATGGATGCTAAATACCTCATTGGCAGAAATGTGCTAAACATGGATCCTAAACCTAAGGAAGACTCTTGGATTTGGAAAGGCATTCTTGAAGGCATTAACAACATTCAAGAGCATTGTGTTTAGAGAATTGGAAATGGAAGGAAACTCATAATCTGGGATGATATTTGGATCCCAAATACCACAATCAGACTCATCAAGCTTATTCATTGCTCCCAACACATTGAGAATGCTGAACACCTTCTGCAACCCATTGGAAAATGTAATGATACTCTGGCTCAATACATCTTTAACCCCAACACTTCTCAAGTCATTCTTACTCTAAATACCCATCCAAGGGAGGAAGACAAGATCTAGTGGAACCTAAATGACTCTGGAAAGTTCTCTATCAAGGCCCTTTACAAGGCCAAGATAGACAATCTCTACATAAATAACCCCTTAACAAGTAATTGGGGAGCTATTTGGAAAATGGACATAGCTCCAGTTATAAATATATTTATTTGGAAATGTTCTTATGAAATCCTACCCAAAAATGCTAAATCTGCAAGCATTCTGCATTACATAGACCCAATCTTCCAAGTATGCTATAATGAGAAGGAAACCATGACACATTTATTCCTAGATTTCCCTGCAGCTACTCCTGTTTGGCATGAAATCATTGGCCCCTCCCATGATCAGTTTGATAGTACTACAAACTTCATGGAATGGCTCAATTCCTGGTATCTGACTGGTGCTACAAATTAAATGATTAATCTCTATGCAACCACAAGCTGGTTCATCTGGAAGGCTAGGTGTGATCTAGTTTTCAACCACACCCAGACAAATGCAAGGAAAACATCTTTGAGCATCAAATAGTATCTATGTGATTATAACATAATCTATAAATTACCTGCTCATATAATAAACACTATTTCCCTAAATAGTGGAGAGCTTGACACAGAGGAAAACACTGCTGCTCCTTATGATATAAATCCTTATCCTAGTCTGGACTTTGGTCTTATCATAAAAATATGCACCCTACAAGATCCTGATGACATTCTCATTTATTTTTCTGCACTAACCATCTTGGACTTTGCAGGAAACACCATTGGTACCATAGGACATCCATGACACTCTGGAGAATGGGGGGCAATAGGAGGAGCGGACTTAGCCTTCAGTTGGGCCAAAGAAATGCAACATATCAATATATAAATACAGGCTGAGTCCATGGAAATTCTGGTTAGATTCAAACTCATATACCATCAAGTAGTCAAATGAAGATTTCATCTCAGTTACCATGAATCTTTAAGAAGTGGAGAAGAAGACATTGTCACTAGAATTAGTCCAATTACTTTTGTTTTAACTAGTCTTAAAATTATCCACAGACTTCAAAATTTGGAAACTCTTAATATTTCCATGTCATGTAAAAACAATGTTAGCAGGCGTAGTGGTAGCCTGGCTAACGCTATGCTTGTTTCTTAGACTTTAGTCTAAGCTTTTTCTATAAAATAAAAAAAATAAAAAAATAAGCTTACTGGTTGCTTTAAACTAGCCGTTAACTAATAAGTTTTTATTTGGTTATAATTTGAATTAAATCTTAAAAAGTTAAGGATATATATCACTTCTAATAATCACCTAAATTAGATAGTAATTCGTGCTTCGCACCGGGAATATATGGTTTCATTCGGGTTGAATTAAAAGCACTGGGAATGTATGGTTTCACTTGGTTGGGTTAATAGTTAGTAGTTTATTGTTTGAGCTAGTGAGTCAGCATGTCGATGTTAAATTTTCATAACTGTCTTTCCTATTTTTTATAATAATTTTTTTTGTAGAAATACTAGATATGACCCGTGTCGTAACGGCCCGGGAAACGGGTTTGATCAATCTATACAACACATTCATGGTTATCTGGCATGTCGTATGCTTGTGGTAGACTGAAAACACTGATCAATTTCTTAAAAAACGACAGTACTAAGTAAAATCATGTGTTTGGCATGAAGTAGAACTTTTTATCACACCTCAATATTACATGCCAATTACAAGATCCCTTGGTTCCTCGGAATCACCCTTACTTTAGTTAGTCTTGGTGGTTTAATTGGTAACCTGTAATAATCCTGGGTGTTTGGAGCAGTTGATTGACCGATTAAGTTTATTTTCTGGTAACTATGACTCGTCCCATTAGTATATGTTCAATAATATTGCAATCCGAGATTACATTGTTAGCCGGAAACAAAACTGGCAATCCCGTTAAAATTCAAGCAAAAGAAAAGCAATATCTAATTTATCATTAGGGCATACACTAAATAGCAAAGCAACCCAACAAACTAATCATTCACGGGATTACACACAATCGGTATGTTGTATAAAAAAGATTCAACCGTACTAATTCCATGTCCGTTAATGATATTCTTGTGATAAAATTTGGTTATTCTTCCTTTTACATTATTCACACATTGTAATATAGTAATTTTCTATGGCAAAAATCTCTGTTATGACTTGCAGGAAATATTAAACTGGTGGTTTCTTATTTGCAAGTTGTTTCTTAAAAAAATGTGTACCCAGAAAATACCACCCTTAAACAACAACTTAGAGACATCAAAAAGATATCGATAATTTGACATGAAAAATTCCAAGAACTTGGTAATCATGAAAATGAATGAGCAACCTGAAAACCTCCATGTTAATGCCAATATTTCCAGAGACCCAATACCCAGATTAGGGACTCTTATAGTCAACCTGCATGTTTGGTAGCATAAGGACACCTTTCCGAGACCTGCAAATGGACATAAAAAAGAAAATTGTATACACATAAAAATATCAAAAGCTTGGAAACCTCCAAACGATTGCTTTAACTTAGACATTTCTACAGTAGCCAGAAAATTCAATAAAGCAAAGGACATCTAGGATATGTGGGGTCATGCCATACGGAATTCTAAAATTTAACTTTGTGATCGCTAAGCAACATGCTAGCTATAATGCCAGGACAGAAACACTTAGTATTTTCTCAAGTAACATTAAATCATTGCCTTTCTATATCGTTGTTTGCCAGCGTCATCTCTAAAAAAACTAAAATCATGTCGAGTACATTATTTTACAGTCAATAAGTACATTTCTAAAATGAAAGCTATAATAGGGGGAAAATGATATGTAATGGGATCACCTATAACTTTGGCCGTGCACTTGTTGCATCCCAAATAGTACCAACCTTTGTTAGTTATAACTTTGGTTGCACTTGCTTTGACAATGATTCGGTTGAGTGCCTGCACACATTGTTGATTACCCATATGTGACGTGAGCTATTCAGCCACTTGCATTCCAACAATTCAGAAATTGTTTTTGTGTTAACTGGCATAGTGAGGTCAAAAACGGGTTACCTATTTCGATCAGGATGTGTTATTTGTTGGGCTAGTGTTATTCCCAAAGACCTGATGTACATCTAGCTTAAACAATGAGAATTTACAATTGTCTGCATAGCAACCAAAAATTATAATCATAGCATACATGTCATACCTTTCTCTCATGTCAAGAACCTCAGGAATGGCAGGGTTAAAGAAGACCTTAGTTGCATTCGTAGAAGAAAAGTAGTACTTGCCTGACCAAACAAACAGGGTCATAAATAATTGAAGTTGATAAATAATGGACATTTAAAATGAGTATGTGCGATGAATAGTACCCGGATATTTTCGAACATAAGTGGATGAGACGACGACGACCACGGGTGTGTCCTTTATTCCTTTAGTGTCCAAGTTACTGTTTAGCTCAGTTGTGGCCTCACCCCATAGGTTTAGCTTGACATTGTTCCCACTGGAAATGGAGAGGGTGCAAGTGGAAAGTTAGACTCCGTACAGGTAAGCAGCGATTACATAGAGTTAAAGACGCAAAGCAAGAGAGTTGGTATATACAAATACCTCAGGTTTTGGATAGTAAGGTCGCGCATCATGCAATGTTGACCATTGGGTCTCTTCATGTCTCGCATATTTGTGAAACTGATTATCACACCAATGACGTCTGTAGAGTGAAAACAAAAAATGGTAACACAGTGTAAGGAAAAAGTGGGAATATCTTAGGAGTAACTTTAATTAACAAATGAGTGGTTACACAACAAAGATTACCCGCAAGGTATGTGTTTGCTAAATGCGACTCCAGATCTTCAAATTGCGAAAAAATGAACTTCTTTTTCATCAAGGATAGAGAATTTGTTCATGGAATATACCCCCAATGCATAGCAACAGATCAAATTTCCAAATGAGTTTCTTTGGGACAACACCATGCAGTTCATCCCCATGATGACAATGGAATCATAAATCCAATCATGTCAAACGTCTGAAAATTCACAGTACATAGGTGACAGATAAACTACTTCGGATACTTACATTGTCATCATGCATGAAGACATCCAGGCTGGTGACCTCGTTGGTCCCCATGAAATTCGTTCCATTTTCTTGAGATTCGAACGCGAGTCATCCATTTTGTGCCTTCTTCGGCCTCGCCAATATGGGAAAAAGTTTTTTAGGTGGTTGCGGGAGTTTTTGAAGGGACGTTGACAATCTGGGAACCCATTTGAAAAACGTGATGGGGCATGGACTGCCAAAAATTGGAACCAATTTACTCAGTAAAATTAACTTCAATGATATGAAATCAAAAATAGATGGTACTTTTTAGAGTTATGGGTACAACCTTAAGTGTTGATTTAGTACCTAATTTTGCAGCAATCACTCATTTACAGATTTCCTAATCTACATAGGAATCAACAAAGTCCAGAAACCCAAAAAAAAAAATCAATTGAATACAACAATGGAAATTTAAAAATACAATTGAATTACCTAAGATGTTAGGAACTCTGATGATTTTCTGAATACAACAATCACAACCTATAATAGAACAATAAAAATATTATTAAAGCCCAGAGAAAATCAAACTATGACTGAAAGAATCAAATAAAAAAGAACCGACCATTACCTAGTAGTGTTGAGAGAGCATGTGACTGAAACTGGGCAAGATAATGACCTCGTCTGGGGTTTAAGTAGTGCAACATTTGAAAGGATACTGCTGCATGAAATGTTTGAAGTTATTACTGAAAAATCAATTTCGTATTCACTGAAGAGAAGTGATCCATGAAGTAGCCAACATGAGAAAGAGAATCAGTATTCATAATGGCTAGTATTTGAAGTACAAATGTTTTGAAATCTTCTTTCATTTTACAATAAACACTTACCGTTAGCAATTCAACGTTACTTGATAAACAATTGCATTACATAAAGGCAAAGCGTGTTGTTGAAAAGGATTAGGAAATTACATGATGAGGAAAAGGATTAACAATCTCCTGCAAGGGGTGAGTGTCATACCTAGTACTTCTTCATTTGTAAATTTATCATCAGGTCTTCTGCTTCTACTACAAAATGTTTTCCTTGGTCACAACTGCATCTTTCTTCTTTAGCTGTAACGTTGGTAAACTCCTTTTACTAGTCTCCCAAATCGTCAAACCATATCTTCGAAGACCTCTGAAGCCCATAAATATGTATCACATACTCAAAGTTAAAGTTTTTAAGTGTTGCAAGATGCAAGCTCCTACTGCCCAGTTTAGTGGAATGTCTCCAACCCTGCTTCAATAACAACTGAAAAAGTAGGGGTCTAACAACCTCACCCAATATTTCGTTTAGGCAATTTGTATGGACAAACTCCAATATAATTTCAGGAGAATCAACTAGACAATCAATCAATGGAAATATATCCAAGAGTTGTATCTCTGTTTCACAATGTAATCATCAAATCAAACAGATAGAAATCTGCGAGCCTGATTATTATGTGAAACAACTTGAATGGTACCAAATACCAATGTTCAAGTGTGAATCAATTTATATCAACAACCAAAGGTTGGATTATCTAATTGATTGAGCTACACACAACCTGTGATATTTCAATTATATATAAAATATAATGCGGAGAAGAAATAACACAGTCACCAGAAATTTTGTTAACGAGGAAACCGCAAATGCATAAAAACCCCGGGACCTAGTCCATAGTTGAGCCCTAACCAATCTCACACCGATCAAGGTAAAGTTTCATTCCTTACGCCTCTGAATCCCAGCAGGACTTTACACACTTGATTCCGTTAGCTGATCTCACCCACAACTAAGAGTTGCTACGACCCAAAGTCGAAGACTTGATAAACCAATGTGCCTCACATAGAAAAGTCTATTGAATAGATAAATGATGCGTGTCGTAACCACAACAAATTAATTAATATTTTACTACTTAATTAACAAGTAATATAGGGTAGTCAAGATCGATCCCACGAGGAGCACGAGATTCTAGTTGTCTTATAATGTCACAAAGGGGGGTATGTTTTAGATAAGTAAAAGAAAAGAAAATAAATAAACAAAACAATTAAAAAGATAAGAGAAATCAATAAGAGAAATTAGATCAATGAATCCTTCTTCGCTGCAAAACAATGATTAAAGTTATGTTCTTTTCCACTTTTTATTAGTCATAGATTATCACCAACCGTAGGATAGCAGGTTCGCTTAGCTAACCCCAAAATTCCTTATTTCACCGAGTAACAATTCCGCTTAGTTATCAGATTCTATTCAAAAGAACCACCTTGAGGTTCGCTTATAAGATGTAATTCCCCAAATGCATTAAGATTTATGAACTTAGGTTTAGTACTAGTAGTTAGACTCGGTTCGCTTGGTCCACTTTCTAGCGTTGTTTTCATACACAATTGCTTCACGGAATCCCTCCGCAAGGTCTTGTGTTTTCTACTTGTGTAAAGAGTCAAGAAACTATTACGTATTCCCTAACTTTCACTAGCTTTAGATTAAATTAACAAATCAATTTAGCGTGCACTCCAAACAACCTATCAATCAATCATAAACATTAATATTAGTAAAAACAAACGATAATCATATGAAAAACTTCAAAGTAGAATTGAAACAAAACTCAAACCATATGTTAAGAACTAGGAATTCATCCTCAATCAATAAGAAAATTAGCTACTCATAGTTTGGAGTTCACACAATAATAATAATAATTAAGGAAGAAAGAAAAACTTATTGAAAAGATGATGGTTGCTCCTTCCTCTAATCCTTGTGCACTTTAACTCCTTCTCCAAAGTAGATGTGTGTGTACAAGTGGTAGAGAACTCCTTTATTTATAGGCTTCAATACTCTCCATATCTTTGTAGGAAAAGAATCCTAATTCCATAAGAACACCACTTTCCCAAGTTGAGCCATATTCCAATTTCAAGTCCAATTCTCCAAAACTTCCAAGTTTTCATCCAATTCCCAATTCCAAGTCTTCACACACATGAGAGAAGTCCATACAAAATTCTGTATTTTTGCTCATCGGAAAACTGGGTTTTTGGCCGGAAGTTGGCCGGAATTCGTGGTCGCCGGCCACCTGAAAATTCTCCCAGTCGACGGAATATTCCGTCAGTCCACGGTTAGGACTAACGGTCAAACAGGTCAACCGTCAGTCAGCATGTCAGTCAATTAGTCAAAGGAAGGATAAGTCAGCTTCAGTCAGTCCGTCTTAATCATAGCTGAGTCGTCTTAATCGTCTGAGTTACTGAGATGGATCGGTACTGAGTTAACTCGCCGGAGGGAAAATTTGGACGAGTTTCGGCTGATTACAGGACTTTCCGGCCGTAATTTCAGGCCATTATCTTCACCTGCGACAAGCCTAAGCATACATCTATAATTTCATTTCAATACAGCACATCTATTCATTCAATTTATACTTCAATCATCAACTCATATCTGAGTTCTTCAACAGCTATTCATAGCAAAACAGCGTCATCTAATTTCACCCATCATCAATTCCATCAAAACCCTGTAATTCCTTCCAAAGAACAGAATCACCATCATCAACATCAGAAACCCACATTCGATCCAAACCCAATTTCGACAGCATTTCTCTGAAATCGACAACAACCACACAAACCCTAAAATTAAAATACAACCTCATAGCAATATTTATCTTCACAGCAGCACTTTCAGTTCCTTCATAACTACAGAACTTGAATGATAACCAAAGACCCATCTTCAATTTGTTGTTAATTCAACAGCACCATCAACCCATCGATCTTTTCTCCAGCTACCACAGAACACTCAATTTCGGCTACTGCAACCTTCGATTCCATTTACAGAGACAAAACCCTAATTTCTTCATCTCTGCATCAATTGATTTGACAGAAACCATTATAAACCCTAATCAATCCACCGAAACCCATATTCGATCAATCCACTACCAACCCATCTCTTAATTCTTCTTCTGCGATTCACTGAGGTCGACGGCAACAACTCCAATTCACTGTAACTCTAAATCGAGAAATCCCATCTCAATTTCAGCTTTAATTTCTTCTAACTTACTGATTCCCTGGATATTTCGATTTCTCTTTGATCAATTTCATCAGCAAACCCTTGAATCACAACCACCAATTCCACCAAACCGTCTGATTCCTTCTTCAATTGCACGCACCCTAATTTTCTAATTCATCAATACTCCTTGTTCGTTCATCAATCCACATACCCCATGAAAATCATCAGCTCCCTAAATTTCCATTCTCAAGTCTCGACTGCATCTCACAGACGGCAGCTTTTCTTTCTCTTCTTCTCAATTTCATATGCAAGAGAAGATAAATATCTGAATATAAGTTTAGGGTTATAAATTGGTTTTGTTATCCAACACTCGGTCACCCTGATAAGGGATACCAAATTGGCCTCCCCTTAACCTTAATTTGTCTGTATTTAGTGCTCCTTCAGGTAGAGTCGCCCCTTAGTCTTGTCTGGGCTCCAGATAGTGCTTTTGTAGAACTGGTTGAACCTTAACCTTGGCTCGGATCCCAATTTTGTTGGCATATGAAATGACCTTTTTGCCCTTAATGCTCAATTTTGGATGGTTTCTTCTTCTTTTCCTACGTGCGACTCCAGAGTACCTAATAACTCAAAAACACGCGTAAAATACATAATTTACAAGAAAAATAGCAAAAAAAGCATAAACTCTATGGATAGTAAGTACGGTGTATTCTACACCTATCAAATTCCCCCACACTTAGACTTTGCTAGTCCTCGAGAAAATCAAACTAAAACTTACAACTTCAAAGCATTCCAACGTCCCAAGCATCCAAAAAGTTATGAGGACATAGAGTTTCTGCATGCTAGTAATAAGAAGTTAGAAATACTAAAGAACATATTATCATTCTTAAATGTTGAGTGAGAAATAATCACACCATAATGAGAGAACGCGTGTTTGACAAACGATCAATAAGTATTTTGCCTCGACTTCTGCCTCACCAAAAAGGATTTATGATAATTGCACTCAAAAAGACGGCTTTTTTATGGGTCTCACATGTGTGCAGGTAGGAATGAAGAGAGAATTCATGCAACACGTTGAATGGTAGGAAGGATAACTTCCGAAATATTTTAAAAACCCACATCTTTTTAAATTTTTAAAAACCATTTTTCTGACGATCTCTAAGAAAGGAAATCAACCATTAAATCGAGGATGAGATTACTTACTTACCTTCACATATGATTGCCAATTATGATAACACCACTCTCACAGCATCCAATAGAAACTGTAGTACCAGAATATCGCTACAACGCTATTCCCACGATATTAACAACATTTATGCGAGAAGCCCAAACGTTTCTACAAGTATTAACAACATTTTGACGAGAATGTCGCAAGATTCTTTGACAACATTTGGCGAGTGTCACAAAAGAGTGATGAAACGGTTAAACGATTAAAGATATATAAATAATAAGTCTGCTTCACGATGGTTATAAAGTTGGTGATGGTGAAGACTAAATTTATGACGATGAGATCGCAGAGTAGATCCGAATTAAGGGGAAATCTTAGCTGTCTTCCACTATGTATTTTCATATATAAAGGGTTCAACTAAATCCAGAAAAGGATGATGCATTTTTGAGAGCTGAGAGAATTTTGAGGAGAGAGAAACTCCAGAAAGAAAGTTGTACTTCTGAGTTTTAATATTTCTTGTAAATCTTCCTGAAAGTGAATTAATAAAAGTGTTGTTGTTCATTCACAATTATGACTTAGTTTTCATAGATTCTTGACAAGGGTGTAGTGTAGGAAATCCTGCAACTACATTTTGGCGTCCAGAAACAAGGAGAATCAATCTAAGAAATCTCAAATTGCAACTTGAAGATTTGAAAAAATTATTAGAATTGGAGAAATGGCTAGAAGGAGAAGAAATACATCAGAACCACCAACGACAGTGAGAAGAAGTAAAAGACTTGCAGGTGAGGGAACGGGTGAATTAGAAGAATCTTTAAGAATAAGATCAGGAAGAAATAGAACAATAAATGAAGCATAAAGTTCAATTCAACAGCCAAATCAACAAGCACAAACGCAAGATAGGGATGTGGATTATGATAGAGTGAGCGTGCACACTTGGAGGTCGGATTCAATGGAAGAAGCAAAAAATCGACAATTAAGAAACGGAGAAGAAGGAGAAAGAAATCAAAGAGTGGCTGGAGAATTAGTTCATGTGGACGAGAAAATGGGATAGTAGATGATCTGAGGCAAAGAACATAGGAAGAAAGAAGATTAGAGGCATAAGAGCGTGCGAATTTAACAAGGAAAAATCATGAGCTAAGGATGGAGAATTTGAGGTTACAAAGAAGGAGATCAAGGAGTACTGTTAGATTAAATTCAAGATCATTCAGAGAAGAACCAAGGAAAATTTCCCCTATAAGAAATGTTGGAGAAAATACTCGAAGATAAATGCAAAATAGAGAAGAAGAGGTAATCAGAGATCGCTATAATCCGCGTGACAACAGAAGTCGAGAGAGAAGAAACAACCAAATTGAAGAAGAAAATCCAGAATAAGGAAGGAGGATATTACATGGGCGAGAGAATCAAAGAAATCAAAGAATGATTGAAGAAGAAATTGAGAGACATTATGCTGAACAAGCACATTTAGCCCGCGAGAGAGAAAGATTAAGGGCAGAAATAGAAGAAAATGAATTTCGAGAAGCAGTACGACAAAATAACCATGAAAATTGAGAAAGAAAACGTACACAAAACCTCTACAATAATAATATTCAAGAGGAGTATGATAGGATACAAAGGAGAATATAGAGACAGCGAAGACAAATGATGAGAAATGAAGAAATTCGCAGAGAAGAAGATAGGCAACTGCGACTCCAAGAAGAGGGTGAAAGAGAGAATCGCAGAGAAAGACAGAATGACAATGAAGAAGAAGACACACAAAATCTCGCAAGACAAGAAAGGCAAGAACGCAGAAGAAGGGAAGCTGCATTAAAGAGACCAATGGAGCAAAACTCAACTGAGAATGAACAAATACTGAGGGAATTGGCAGAAATAAGAGGTATGATAAACAATAGAAGAGAAGGAGGTAGAAGGCAACTTGGTGAAGATATTGAAGAAGCTGCGAGGACTCCATTTACTCAAGAAGTACAATTAAGAGGGATACCTCCAAAATGTAATTTACCAGCATTAACCAGCATTTTTGATGGGACTACTTGTGCTGTTCAACATGTGAAAGCTTATGTAAGATGTATGCTACAGTGGGAGAATCATGATGCTGTGCTATGCAAGTATTTTGCATCTAGCTTAACTGGCGAAGCGTTGAAATGGTTTGAGGGATTACTGTAGGATCAGAATATTGTCACAACAATATTCCTGAGAAATAAACGACTGTTCTGCGATATATCGATAATAAACGAATTACTCTGCGATACATCAGTAATATTCTGTGACACATCCAAGGATGACTTAAACAATGACGTAATGACTGAAACGACAGAAACACGAAGAAAGTGTGACATGTCTGCGATATATCAATAAAACCTGCGAAAGTTAAAGGCGGTGCTGACTGCGATTTATCGCAAGAACTCAGATCCGAAATTGAAGGGAATCTTAGTTGTAAATGAGCTGTCATGAGCTGTAATCCACTATGTAAATACCTATATAAAGGAGATGAATAGTTCCGAAGAGGGTAATGAATTTTTGAGTGTTAGGAAAGTTTTTTAGGAGAGAGAAAATATTTATCAAGTGTTATGTGTTCTTGATTTCTGTAATTCCTTAAGATCAAATTAATAAAAAGTGTCTTTAATCTTCAAATTATGTCATAGATGTTGGTAAATTCTTGAATAGGGTGTAGTGTGGGAATTCCTGCAACTACATTTTGGCGCCCAGAAACAGGGATTGAAGAGTTAAAAATCAAAGTAAAAGTTAAGTAAAAGAAAGAAGTTATTCAAGAATTAGAAGAGAATTAAGAAATTTGGTGAAGAAAAGATGATTGAAATCAAAGATAATCAAAAGAAATTGGAGTGTGATGTAATAACAAAAATGATGATAGATAAATTCCATGAAGATATTAGAGGAAGGATACACAAGCGATATTTTGAAGGAAAGAAAATCATGATGGTAGATGAGGCATCACCGCTAAAATATTGGGAAAAACAGAAGATCACATTTACGGCAGCAGAAATTCCGAAAGAGAATTTAAGTCATACATCTCCATTGGTGATCACAGTGTCTGTTATACCAACAAGAAAAGAGAAATCAGTAAGATCTACAAAAGAGTGGGCTGTGAATATGACTCTGGTGGACGCAGGAAGTTCTGTGGATATAATGTTTTACCACACATTCAAGAAAATGGGATACAAAGATGAAGAAATGCTTAGCCCAACATATCACATTCATGGATTTGGAAAATCTCTAACAAAACCTAAAGGTGAAATTGTAGTGCGAATTCATACTGGGGAAATAGAGACGCAGGTCACTCTGAGCGTGGTGGATGTGAAATCACCTTATAACATGCTGTTGGGAATACCTTGGATACATGCAATCAAGGCTGTATCATCAACTCTACATCAGTGTTTAAAGTTCCCTATGCCTAGTGGAGTTGGCGAAATTAGAGGATATGCAGATTATGCAGCGTTATGTTTCCAAAATGAAGTAAGGAATTGTGAAAATCAAATTCAGCTGCGAAAACAGCGCAGAAAAATGAAGAGAGAAGAAAAGAAAGAAGAAGAATTCAAGATTTACATGATAAAATCAGAGGAAGGAAAAGGAATATTTGGCGATGTATCGCAAGAAAATGATGAACCAGTGGAGGTAATAAAGACACCAACACCAATGGGAGAACATGAAGCTAGTTATACTGCATTAGAACCGACAAAAGAAGTAAATGTTGGAAGTAAAGAAGATCCAAAGATACTGAAAATTGGAACTAAGATGGATGTGGAGGAAGAAGAGCAAATTGTAAATCTTCTGAGAGAATACAGAGATATTTTTGCATGGAATATGGATGAGATGCCTGGAATAGATCCATCTATCGCGTGCCACAAATTGGAGATTAACAAAAATATGAGACCAATCAAACAAAGAATAAGAAAGATTGCAACTACTTATCATGCCAAGATAGAAGAAGAATTGCAAAAGATGCTTGATGCAGGAATTATAAGGCAAGCGAAATATCCAGAATGGATAGCCAATATGGTAGTAGTTCCCAAGAAAAACAAGGGGATAAGAATTTGCATCGATTTTACTGATTTAAATAAAGCATGTCACAAAGATAGTTTTCCCTTACCAGATATCCCGCAGATGGTGGAATCTTCCGCAGGAAATGATCGAATATCTTCATTAGATGGATACAAGGGCTATAATCAGATCCCTCTAGCAGAAGAAGATCAAGAACATACTGCATTCTTTGCCCCTAGAGGATTATATTGCTACACGAAGATGCCTTTTGGGTTACGAAATGCAGGGGCAACATACCAAAGAATGGTGGAAAAAGTGTTCGCAAAATGGATACATAAAACTTTAGAGGTATATGTGGATGATATGTTGATAAAAAGCAAAGAAGATAAAAATCATGTGCAGGATATAAGGGAAATTTTTGATCAGATGAGGATTTTTAATATCAAAGTAAATCCTGAGAAGTGTACATTCGGAGTATCGTCTGGGAAATTCTTGGGATATATTGTATCAAAAGAAGGAATACAAGTTGATCCTGAAAAGGTACAAGCAGTTCGAGATATGCCAACTCCAGCAACAGTAAAAGATGTGCAAAAATTGAATGGACTTTTAGCCTCACTAGGAAGACTTATTTCGCGGTCATCAGATAAATGCAAGCATTTCTTCAACATACTAAAGAAGGGAACAAAATTTAAATGGACAGACGAATGTGAGAAAGATTTTCAAGGAATTAAGGAATATTTGATGAATATATCCATATTACAGAAGGCTGAACCAGGAGAAGAATTACTGATATATCTTGCGACAACTCCACATGCTTTAAGTGCAGTACTTTTGCGAAATGACGCAGGAGTTGAAAAACCTATTTACTACATCAGCAAAACATTTAATGCTGCGGAGAAAAATTATTCGAAGATTGAAAAACTAATTTTGGCATTAGTTTATGCAGCTTCTAAACTTCGCATATATTTCCAAGCGCATAAAATCAAAGTACTAACAAAAGTACCAATCGAGTCAGTAATGAAAAATTCAAAAAGATCAGGCAGAGTCGAAAGATGGAATGCACAAGTGGGGCATTTTGAGATCCAATATGCAATTTTATCTTCGCCAAAATCTCAAATTGTCGCAGATTTTCTCGCTGAATTTCCTTTGGAGGATGATGAAGCTGTAGAAGACATGATGGATATAGAAGAAGAATATGGGGATCCTAGAGATCTTTTAACAGAACCAAATAGGTGGGAGATATTAGTGGATGGATCATCTAATGGAGAAGGAAATGGAGTGGGAGTCGTCTTTATTTCGCCAGAAGGTGCAAAAATGGCATTTGCATTTCGACTGGAATTCAAATCTACCAATAATGAAACAGAATATGAGGCTGTAATACATGCCCTAAGATTTTCGATAGAAATGAAGGTAGAGAATGCAAGAATTACCAGTGATTCACAGTTGATTATTCGCCAAATTGAAGGGGAATATGAAACTAATGATATATCTTTGAAAAAATATAAGAAACTTGTAGAAGAATTATCTGCGAAAATACCAAAACTCAAATGGAGGCATATTTCAAGAAGAGATAATAGGCTTGCAGATGCTTTTATGTTCATATCAAGTATGATGGTAGATCTGACTGCGAGAAATATAAAAATACAAACACTCATAACACCGTCAATTAATAAAGAAGAAGAACAAGAAGCTGAGGCAATGGTAGTAGAAAATAGTGGCGAAGAATCAAGCCAAATTATCGCAGATTGGCGTGCGGAAATTCACGCATATCTAGCAAAGGGGGAGATACCAAGGAACAGATTGGAGGCACATAAGTTAAAAAGTAGAGCAACAAATTATGAGTTAAGAGATGGGATATTATATCGAAAATCTTTAAATGGGCCTTCCCTTAGATGTTTGACACAAGAAGAAGGAAAGCAAATATTAAAAATGCTACATAATGGGGACGCTGGTAACCACAGCGGTGGTAGATCTTTAGCATATAGAACGAAAATGAAAGGTTATTATTGGCCATATATGCATGAAGATGCAAAGAATTTATCAAGAAGTTGCGAGGAATGTCAGCGATTTGCAAAAAGAATACATGCACCAGGTGAAACATTAACATCTTCAAAAAATGTTTGGCCATTTGGAAAGTGGGGTTTAGATATTGTGGGACCATTTGTACCAGGAATATGGCAAAAGAGATACTTAATTGTCGCAACAGATTACTTCACAAAATGGGCGGAAGTTTAAGCGGTACAACATATTCGTGATAAGGACATTTTCACATTTATATTTGAAAATATCATCTGCAGATTCGGAATTCCAGCGCAATTGGTGTCAGATAATGGAAAACAATTTGAAGGACAAAATATAGAGATGTTACTTAATGCATTCAAGATAAAGTGTGGAAAATAAACTCCTTTATATCCACATGCCAATGGTCAAGCTGAAGCAACTAACAAAACAATTGCAGATATTCTCAAAAAGAAGTTAGAAGGGCATCATAGAACGTGGTGTCAACAAGTCCATAATGCAGTTTGGGCTTATAATACAACACGAAGAGAAGCAACTGGAGTATCACCTTTTTGTTTAACATATGGGGTTGAGGCAGTGTTACCAACAAAAGTTGTTATTCCTACAACAAAAAGAGAAGCTTGGGAAAAGAATCTTAGTGCTGGTATGATTCTAGACAAGCTTGATGAGGTAGAAGAAAAGAGAGAAAAAGCACTACAACATATGGAAAACTACCATCGCAGATTAGCTCGTGAATATAATAAACGAGTAAAGAAGCGGGAATTCCAAGTTGGAGATTTAGTTCTGCGAGAAACACCAGAATATCAGCGAGAAAATGGAGGAAAATTAGCGAAAAAATGGGATGGGCCATATATAATCAAAGAAATAGTTGGAACTGGAGCATATAAATTAATGGAACCAGAAGGAAGAGACATGGGTCAAAGATTGGGAAGACCATGGAATAGACAATATCTGAGAAAATATTATCAATAAAGATTTGAAAGACTAGAATAAAGGGATTACACGCAAGAAATTGCGAGAGAGTAAAAGAAATATTCTGCAAGAACAAAGTTAGCTGAGTATAAAAGATATTTTCCGCAACAATTTGCGAGATAATTAAATTTTTTAATGCAAATTCATAAGATGGGCGCAAATCGACTAAAAATATATAAGAATGGGACGAACCTTTGTGGCGTACACCCTAGTTCGCGGATTCTATTCCGTAAGAGGCAATGTCCTTAAAGTGCGTCATAAGGGGGGTATATCTTTGCATGGATATGGGAAAGGCTATACCATTCTTTGGAACCTAGTCATGGAGATTTGGGATTATAGAAAATCCATCCGGGAGAGATAACTTGGATTCCTAACTATATAAGGTTATACCCTGGTTGGGCGCCCGAGAGTTTCTCCTAAGGAATGCAACGTATGATCAAGGCGCCGAGGTACACGGTTGAGCTGTGGGTTCCCGGGATGGATGAACCTACCCTGGACATCCATGGCAAGTCTTGGCTTACGATGTGTTCGGCCCAAAGAAAACCCCACTTAGGGTGCAGTCTTGTAACTATAAGCCATATAAGGCATAAAGGACAAGGCTGCTAAAACAACTGGTTGTTGGCAGAACCGGATGGGAAA
This sequence comes from Papaver bracteatum, assembly GCA_023529315.1. Taxonomy (NCBI): domain Eukaryota; kingdom Viridiplantae; phylum Streptophyta; class Magnoliopsida; order Ranunculales; family Papaveraceae; genus Papaver; species Papaver bracteatum. Next base: position 56,633 of record JAJJWX010000860.1, read on the forward strand.
GTGCTAGTCTTGTATGGCCGATGTATAATCCTTGAAGGGGCAACCAGGGGGAGATATAAGGGCGATACCCTCCATTAGGGAGCTGTGTATCAAAAAATACGGCAATTTCATGGGACTTTATATTCGCAAGAATATTTAGGCCCGTCATATTATTGCGTGACAGAGACAGCAATGTCATGGGACTTTATATTCGCAAGAATATTTAGGCCCGTCATATTGCCGCGTGACTGGCCAGAAAGCCTAATAAGAAATGTTAAGATGAGATCAATGGGTTTTTACGATAAGATCAAATGATGAGATAAATGAAATCAATAATAAGAGGATATAAATCGCAAAGACGTCCTGCGATTTCATCGCAAAGACGGCAATATCATAAGTCTTAAAAAGAAAAGGGAGATTAATCTCACAAGATGGCTTAGATTTATCATATTGTCGCAGAAATTAAAATTAAATGATAAGGCAAGATCAATGGATTATTACGTATAAAGGTAAGAATGTCCTGCGATCTTGTCGCATAAAAGTGGCATAATAAGACCTTTAACTAGGAAGGAAAAATAAGACCACAATAAAAATTATATCCGCGAAGCATATAACAAATTCTTCACAGAAATATTTGCGATAATATTACAGATTGATAACAAGAGGCAAATATGGGATTTCTTACAAGGGTAACAAATAAAATACTTCACAAGGAAGATTATGAGGGGCAAATATGGGGATTATAAAACAACATTTCATTATCTTCCTTGAGAAGAATTAAAATTAAAAAAAAAAAAAACAAGGAAGATAATCAAGTTTATGAAGATTGGATTCAGAATTAATAAAAATATATAAATCAGAGCAGGTGATTGAGTTACAAAGAACTTCAATGTTTCGCAAAAAGAGCAGGAAGAAGAAAGATTCGGAAATTACAATCATTCGCAGAACCAGAAATATTTCGCAAGAATACATGATAATTTAAAAGAAAATTATTCTCTAATTTCATCATTCTTGTTCACCACTATTATCTTCACCAGCATCATCTTTTTCAGTTTGAGTTTCTTCATCACCAGCGGTTGTTTCATGAGGAGGATTTTGTTCTTCATGAGGAGGATTTTGTTCTTCTGCTTCATTAAGAGGGTTTCCTTTGTCCTCAAGTGGATTTTGTTCATCTTCAGAAAAATCTTCTTCATTACTTGAATAATTCAGATCTTCATCTATGGGATGAGGAACTTCATTATCATCTATCTCCAAGGGTTTGATCTTCATAGGAGGTAAAGAATGAGAGAGTAGAACATTATTTACGAAAACCTCAGCGCCTAAATGATCTTTGCGGAGGCAATTCTTTTCTCGGTTTCTGATCTCAATATCTTTGAAATATTCAAGATAGTCAAATATTCTCAATGCCCTGTTATGAGAGTTAGAAAGCGCGGTATTCTTTTTTCGAAGTTTGGCTAATTTCATAGATAAATCAGAAATTGAAGCTTGAAGATGCTTCTCAGATTCTGCGAGAGAAAAATTTAATATTAGAGGGAATTTTCGCGAAAAATAAGATGAGAAAATACAATGAAGTAATTAACAGATGAGGCAGTCAAAATGACTACCTTCCTTTTGTGAAGATAAAGTGTGAATTATATTAAAGAAGCAACTCTTCCATCGGTTCATGGCATCATCAAAATTATCCCCAACTTTACCTTTTAAACGAGATTTTACACTTTTTTCACAGTTGCGAAGATAAACATTTTCTTCCTTTAGTCGAGTACAATCATCTTTGAGATTGTTGACTTTTACACTTAGAGCTAATCTTCCCTTCATAAGCTTCTCTTGTTCAGCAGCAGATGATTCGATTTTATTTTTAAGTTCATCTTTCAGTGTGCGAAGGGATTGCTCTTGGTCCTTATACAACTTTTGAAGATTGTCTAATTGATGCGAATAAGTCTTTGTTGTATCCACAAAACTACGTTTTTCTTGGGATAAAACTCTGTTTTCATCTGATAAACATTCCACCCTCAAGTTAATTTGGTTTAGCGAATATAAAAGTTGGGTGGCTTCATTACTTAGACGATCTCGTTCGTGAATTAGTTGATCTCGTTCATGAATTAGTTGGTTGATCTCATTCTTAAGATTATTTATCTCGTCAATTGAATATGTATGAAGAACATTCAAATTATCAAATTGATTCTTCCAAGATTCTTTCCCAATGCGGGCCTCATCAGCGATTGTTTCCTACTCAAGTATCTTCATTAATTGGTTATGTTTTGAAGCTAAATATGCATCAACAAATAAATAAAGGAAAATTAAGTATATAAAAAAGAAAGATTTACAGAGGCAAAAGCAAAGGCAAGAAAGTTATACCTTTTAGATCATCATTTCTGCTGCGAATAATTTCACAGTCTAATTCAGAGTTATGAAGCTTATGATCGAGAAGTTCACACTCCAAAGTTTTTGCTTGAAGATTCTTCTTCAAAGTTTCAACCTCATCTTCCAAGGAAGTTAACGAAGATGATGAACCGCAAAACCCAAGATGCTTTCTTAGAATCATATAAACATCCTGTCTCGCAGGATCTGAAGAAGATTTCATAGCATCGTTCAAAACTTCAAATAAAATTTGAAAATAAGCTTCAACCCCTGTTGCTATTTCTTGGGAAGAAGGAAGAGAAGTAGAGGAAGAAGTTTTGGCGATAGTAAGAGTAGAAGAAGGAATTTGAGTGGTCGCAGTAACAGTTTCATTTACCGCGTCATCATCCATCGCAGTTTCCTTAATGGCAGCTTTGTTTACCACAGTTTCCTTATCTACGACTTCATTCACCGCAGCCTCATGGACTGTCGTTTCATTTACTATAGTTTCATTTACCGCAGTTTCATTTGTCACAGATTTATTTCCAACTATCATAGATTCATCTATCGCAGTTTTCAAAATGTTGGGATTATCAGAGATGGGAATATTAGCATCAATAACTTTAGTAGGGGTCGATGGAGAAGTAAAATGAGTATTGAAATTTACGCAAGGAGAAGGAGAAGGTTTATCTTGCGACAAAACAGGTTTTGCAGGTAAAAATTCAAGAATATCCACTTCATCTGAAAGAACTTTAACTTGACGTGAACGCTTAAGAGGCTTAGGAACATTCTCTTCATTATGCGAATAATAATGTAGGTAAGAAACAGAGGAAACAATATTGTTATTTCAAAGGAATAGGTGTTTCTTACTACCTTATCATCCTCAGATATTTTCGTCTTCCCAACGCGCCTTTTCTGAGAACCCTTGGGGTGAGGATTTTTGAGAGTAATTTTAGTTTGAGAAGTGGTGTTACTGAAAAAGATGATAAAATATGGGGATTATAAAGAAAAGTGGGCGATAAAGATAACATAACGTGAACAAAATAAGATGGAAGATAAGAACATACCTTTGAGTCTCTATTAGAGCAGCAGCAGAAAGAATAACAAGAAAGAAAAAGTTGCAGACAAAAAAGATTTTGAAGAAAAAAGAGAAGGTGAGAAGAAGATAGTCTCGAGCGGAACATCTATTTATAGATGAAGGATGGGTAACCGGTTAATCGGTAAAGATTGACGTGTGTCAGCAGTAAGAGCGTAAAGTAGCGAACTTTGTCGGGTAAAAGATAAGGAGTTGCGGCGAATCAAGAAGTTTAAATTCTCATGATCTTTATCTTCTTCGCAGAAAAGATATGAGAAGAGGCAAGATGTAGGATCAGAATATTGTCACAACAATATTCTGAGAAATAAACGACTGTTCTGCGATATATCGATAATAAACGAATTACTCTGCGATACATCAGTAATATTCTGCGACACATCCAAGGATGACTTAAACAATGACGTAATGACTGAAAATGACAGAAACACGAAGAAAGTGTGACATGTCTGCGATATATCAATAAAACCTGCGAAAGTTAAAGGCGGTGCTGACTGCGATTTATCGCAAGAACTCAGATCCGAAATTGAAGGGAATCTTAGCTTTCATGAGCTGTAATCCACTATGTAAATACCTATATAAAGGAGATGAATAGTTCCGAAGAGGGTAATGAATTTTTGAGTGTTAGGAAAAAAATTTAGGAGAGAGAAAATCTTTATCAAGTGTTCTGTGTTCTTGATTTCTGTAATTCCTTAAGATCAAATTAATAAAAAGTGTCTTTAATCTTCAAATTATGTCATAGATGTTGGTAAATTCTTGAATAGGGTGTAGTGTGGGAATTCCTGCAACTACAATTACCAAAAAATACCATAACTTCTTTTGATCATTTACAAGCTACATTTTTAGGAGCGTATATTAGCAACAATTCATCGCGGCCAGGTATTGAAGATGTGTTTGGGTTAAAACAGAGAGTTGGCGAGAGTTTGAAGCACTTGACCATAAGGTGGAAATCAATGTGCAGTGATATGGATGGAAGAGTGGATGAAAGATACCTGATCTTATCCTTCATTAATGCAATGTTTGCGACTAATATGTTGTACATTCAAATTTTCATAGTCAAAAATACAATCACCGTGACAGAGTTTCGAGAATTACAAGAAGAGTACATTACTTTGGAGGAGAAACAAAATGAGATGGAATCATATCCAATCGCAAACACCATCTCGCTAGCGGCAAGTGGAAGTTTGCTCCCTAAAATGATAAATAATGTGGCGAGTACCTCGCAAGCACAACAAGAGAAAGTAGTAATTGATAACCAACAAAAATTGGTAGCGATGGGAAGTCGAGATCAAGTAGAATATGAAAGGGAGAAGAATTATTACAATCGTGGTGGAAATAATAAGATTCAAAGACTCGATCAACCGCAAGAAACTTATGGTGGACAAAGACAGAATAATTTTAAAGGGCAAGGTAATCAGAGGATAGTATGGGAAGAAATCAAGATGCCACCTCTCAATACTAGCATAAAAAAAATTTGGGAAGCTATTATTTTGATGGAAAACATACCATCCCCATGGAACATGGGGAAAGAACCCCATCCAAATAGCCTAAGTCAAGAATTCTGTCCTTACCATCATTTTCATGGCCATTCAATAAATGATTGTAGGAATGTAAAGAGGATAATTTTGAGAATGATTGATCATGGGAAGCTAAATCATTTTCTAGTAGGACATCCACAATCTCAGCAATTACCGCCAGCACCAGAAACTCGCAGAGTGAATGCTGTAAAAGGAGCAGAAACATTTGTGATTGAAGTAGGGGATAAAGCAAAAAACTTGTTCTGTAATTCCATTGTGCACTCATATAGAACTGTGGAGGATTTCCATGATAACATCCTAAGTAGAGTCTTCGCAAGAGACATGAATGGGAAAGAAATAATGAATATAGCGAGAGCTTCGCCATTGGAAGAATGGCAGAAACAAACTTTTTCTTTCACTGCGCAAGATGTACCTGAGATTGGAGAGCAGCATGATAACCCATTGGTCGTGAGATTGGAGATTAACCCAAAACAAATGCAAGAAGAGGATGAAGAGGATGAATAAAATGATAGTAAATTCGAAGATTCATGGGCCATCAACAGAGTCTTAATAGATACATGGAGTTCAGTCGATATCTTATTTTATCATACCTTTAAAACCATGGGTGGAAAGGATGAAGATATGATACCATCAACTTACAAAATCTATGGATTTAATGGTACAGCTAACAAGCCAAAAGGAGAAATTGAAATGCAAATACCGTTAAAAGGAATATTTTCAAAAATCTTATTCTGTGTGGTAGATATCGAATCACCTTACAATGCTTTGATAGGAAGACCTTGGTTACACAGGATATTGGGTGTAGCATCTACTTATCATCAATGTATCAAATTTCCTCATCCAAAAGGTGTTGGAGTTATTAAAGGAGACTGGGGAGAAAGCAAGAAATGTTATGAAATCGACATGAAGTCTTGCGAAGAAAGAGCTAAAAAGAATAGCAATTGGAAGTGCAAAATCAAGCAACGACAGAAATGTGAAAGGTTAATGATTGATGCAATAGAACGAAAAGAGGATGTGAAAGCTGATGGCGAGCGTCTCGAAAAAAAAGAGACAACAGCAAAACGCAGCAGAAAAGCAGAATCAGAAAATAGTAAGTAGAGAGGTAAAATGATGAACCTTAGAGAACTCTGCGAATAATTTGTTTGGAAAATATGTAATTGAAAAAAATATTCTGCTTGAAAGAATCGCAAAAAATTTACCAAAATGGTCAAAGTTATGATATCCTATCAGAGTTCCAATACTCGCGAGAAGCGCGAATAAAATTTCACAGATACATAAGAATGGGACGAACCTTTATGGCGTGCACCCTAGTTCGCGAATAAAATTTCGTAAGAGGCAAATGTAAGACCTAATAGTGCGTTATAAAGGGGGTATCTCTTGACATGACTCAGCGAAAAGGTTATACTGCTACTGGAACCTGAGTCATGCAGATGTTGGGTTACTGGGTTTTTGGCACATGAGAGAAGTCCATACAAAATTCTGTATTTTTTCTCATCGGAATACTGGGTTTTTGGCCGGAATTCGTGGCCACCGGCCACCTGAAAATTCTCTCAGTCGACTGAATATTCCTACAGCCCACCGTTAGGACTAACGGTCAAACAGGTCAACCGTAAGTCAGCAGGTCAGTCAATTAGTCAAAGGAAGGAGAAGTCAGCTTCAGTCAGTCCATCTTAATCATAGCTGAGTCGTCTTAATCGTCTGAGTTACTGAGCTGGATCGGTACTGAGTTAACTCGCCGGAGGGAAAATTTGGCCGAGTTTCGGCTTATTACAGGACTTTCCGGCCGTAATTTCAGTCTATTATCTTCACCTGCGACAAGCCTAAGCATACATCTATAATTTCATTTCAATATAGCACAGCTATTCATTCAATTTCTACTTCAATCATCAACTCATCTCTGATTTCTTCAACAGCTATTCACAGCAAAGCAGCGTCATCTAATTTCACCCATCATCAATTCCATCAAAACCCTGTAATTCCTTCCAAAGAACAGAATTACCACATTCGATCCAAACCCAATTTCGACAACATTTCTCTGAAATCGACAACAACCACACAAACCCTAAAATTAAAATACAACCTCATAGCAATATTTATCTTCACAGCAGCACTTTCAATTCCTTCATAACTACAGAACTTAAATGATAACCAAAGACCCATCTTCAATTTGTTGTTAATTCAACAGAACCATCAACCCATCGATCTTTTCTCCAGCTACCACAGAACACTCAATTTCGGCTACTGCAACCTTCGATTCCATTTACAGTGACAAAACCCTAATTTCTTCATCTCTGCATCAATTGATTCGACAGAAACCATTATAAACCCTAATCAATCCACCGAAACCCATATTCGATCAATACACCACCAACCCATCTCTTAATTATTCTTCTGCGATTCACTGAGGTCGACGGCAACAGCTCCAATTCACTGTAACTCTAAATCGAGAAATCCCATCTCAATTTCAGCTTTAATTTCTTCTAACTTACTGATTCCCTGGATATTTCGATTTCTCTTTGATCAATTTCATCAGCAAACCCTTGAATCACAGCCACCAATTCCACCAAACCGTCTGATTCCTTCTTCAATTACACAAACCCTAATTTTATAATTCATCAATACTCCTTGTTCGTTCATCAATCCACATACCCCATGAAAATCATCAGCTCCCTAAATTTCCATTCTCAAGTCTCGACTGCATCTCACAGACGGCAGCTTTTCTTTCTCCTTCTCAATTTCAGATGCAAGAGAAGATAAATATCTGAATATAATTTTAGGGTTATAAATTGGTTTTGTTATCCAACACTCGGTCACCCTGATAAGGGATACCAAATTGGCCTCCCCTTAACCTTAATTGGTATGTATTTAGTGCTCCTTCAGGTAGAGTCGCACCTTAGTCTTGTATGGGCTCCAGATAGTGCTTTTGTAGAACTGGTTGACCCTTAACCTTGGCTCGGCTCCCAATTTTGTTGGCATATGAAATGACCCTTTTTCCCTTAATGCTCAATTTTGGACGATTTCTTCTTCTTTTCCTACGTGCGACTCCAGAGTACCTAATAACTCAAAAACACGCGTAAAATACATAATTTACAAGAAAAATAGCAAAGAAAGCATAAACTCTATGGATAGTAAGTACGGTGTATTCTACACCTATCAATAAATCTTTCTCCAACAGAAATACCTATGAGTTTTGTTCTGTCTTTTGATAAATCAAGGTGAGCAGGAACCAATTGATACACCAGACTTATATTCCCGAAGAACAACCTAGTAATATCAATCACCTCACAATAATCTTAATCATATGGTAGTGAAACAAGATATTGTGGAATCACAAACGATGAGACGGAGTTGTTTGTGACTACTTTTTATCTTTCCCATCGGAGATTAAATCTCGGGAAAATCTTAAAGAAGATAGTACTCAATACGATAGAAAATAGCAAGATCATAACACGCAAGTTGGGTCTGGCTCCAGAATCCCAATGAAGTCTTTAAGTCGTTAACCTCTAATGGTTTTAGAAAAAACTAGGTTAAAATAGAACCGACTCTAGTCGCAACTAGTATCACACAGGAGGTGTGTGGATTAGGTTTCCCAATTGCTGGAGTTCTCCCTTATATAGTCTTCAAATCAGGGTTTGGAATCAATGTTACCTTGGTAACAAAGTATTCATATTCACCGTTAGATGAAAACCTGATTAGACTCAAGCTAATATATTTCAACCGTTAGATAGAACTTAGCTTGTTACACACAAATGAAAAGTGACTTCATTTAGATATAGGTAACCGTACCTAAACATGTACACCTTGTTGGTTCAACAATAGTTAACTGAATTTAGCCGTATGAACACTTTCATATCAACCTTGTTCATCTTAACACAACTAGTTCAAATGACTCAAATGAAACTAGTTCTAGAGTTGTTCAATTTTTATATTCTCATGGAAGTATACAAGACACAATTGAAGAAAAATTGATTTTGATTCACTCAAATCAATTCATGAACATTATGGCCACGGTTTAAAAAAGATCGCATTCTTTATTATATATATATTAGTTCATGAACAAACCGATTTTAGAACATAACCTACTCAAGTATGCAAACGGGCATGCATACTTCGCCAGTATGCAAACGGGTATGCATAACTTCTAAACTCAGTTGAATTTCCGGACATACGGGTATGCATACTAAGTTCCCGGACTTTCATTAAACCAACCAGTACGCATACGGGTATGCATACTATGGTTCCCAGACTTGGAATAAATTGCAACAGTTAGCATACAAGTACGCATACTGTGCAATATCCAATCATGGATAATTGTGCTAAACTTCCATTTTAATCATTGAAACATTCTTAGAAGATGACAATAGTTATCTCACACAAAATATTTGCTTCAAAGAAATTTTCAAGTGATCGATAGATCAATACGAAATATTCAGAGTCTACATCAAATGACTATCTCACAAAAATCATGTAAGATGTTACCAGGCGATTTTCACATGATCATCTTTTGACTTTCGTCAAGAATATAAGATGAACTTGGTTAAATAGAAAGCTTACCAACACATATTTCGAGAAATATATAAGCGAGTTAAACTCATCTCGAAATATCAAATGTGTATAATCGAAGTCTATATAGATATACGAAGTTTTTCTCAAATAGGAGATATAGTAGATAGACTTTTGAGTGATAGATGAGTTCAAGTATCCACATACATTTTGTTGATGAAGTTCCACAAGCTCCCTTAGTAGTTATTCGTCTTCAATCGATGAACACCGTGAAGTCCAAAGCTCAACTACACTTTATATCCTAATCCGAGACTTAGCTATAAGTAGACTAGAAATCAAAACTCATAGTTTTGGAAACTAAACTTGACAAACAAGATTGAGATAACAATGCTTGCGATTTTTACCGAGCAATGCTTTAACACTTTCATCTTGCAAGGAATAACAACTCACAAAGGGAGAGTTCTATATTGAACTGGTGCTTAAACGTCATATCTTTGTGGGGAGAGTGGTTGTGGAAACCAAGGGAAGAATTATTTTTATAATCTGTCCTGATATGAAAACTTGCTCAGTTCAGATCTTAGTTTCTCATATCGAAGAGTAAGCTAATGATTTATTTATATTTGATAATCGTTTTCCTGTAAAGAAAAACTGATTTAATGCTTATTCTTGTTTTTTCTTAACGAAAAGCTCGGTAAAATTGTTATGTTTCAATTGTTTCCAGTTAAGAAAAACTAAGTCAATTTTTATTTTTATTTTTTCTTAACGAAATAAGAGGTTCAATTGCTTTAGTCCAATTGATTCCTTATAAGAAAAACTAAGATAATTCTGATCTTAGTTTAGGCTTACCAAAACGAGGTACGATAATTCAAGTCTAATATGTTACTTAATAAGAACACTAGTTATCTAACCTAGTTTTCTCTTGTCTAAATGAGGTACAATTATTTATGAGTAATTGGATCCTGATAAGTAACTAAGTTAACTCTGATCTTAGCTTGACTTATCAAATGCTTATCAATCTTGGGATTCGTGAAGTCCGGTCAGGCTAATTTTAACATGATAGATCTTTGTTATCCAAAAATCTTATCTTGATCATCCAAGTTCTTATCTATTATAAAGGTCTATCTTTTCGAGAAACGAGTCAAAATTCGAAAACTACGGGCGAAAAAGACGGAAGCCTGGGTCGGGTACTTTATCACTAGTTTGTGAACCCACTCTTAATTGGAACGGGTAAAACTTTTGTTAATTCTGACAGAAAGAAATCATTATTAATCAATTGTAGAACTTATGTATAAGAATATTCTATCAAGATTATACATTGAATATAATTTAGATAAATTTTTTGTAGTTGCAGGAAATCCCACAACACACCCCTTATGATATTTTCTAGATCTAAATCTATTTCATAATCAAAATAAAGATTAAAGTGATAAAATTATAAATGGAGACACAAGATTTACGTGGTTCTATCAATGTGATCTACATCCACGGGGTTAGGGTTCTTCACTATGATTATTGGAATTACATTTCAGTTACATGGAGACTCCATTAATGAGTATTTGGAGTTCTAGATTTAGCTTTAGGGGAAGAAGATGATAAAGAAAAATAAAAGTGTCTCCTTACAAATGTGTTTCTCTCTCTGTTACAAAAATGTGTATCCCCCCATTCTCTCCTGCCTTCCTATTTATATAGGCGTTTACATAGTGGATGACGGCTCACATACAACTTATATTCTCGCAGGTTCTTGATAATTTCGTAGGCTCTTACTACATTCTCGCAAGATAGGGAAATGAGTTAATCTCACACGCTAAGAAAATATATCATTGCGAGATTATTCTCCTACATTTTGCCTCATTTTTCTTGAATATTGCTTGAAGAGCAGTCTTTAAGAAAAAATATGTTGTTGTAGTAGTCTTTGATCTTTGTTGACGAAGGAATGAGCTAAGAATACTGGATTAGAAAAGTACGTAGTTGCCTCTATTCTTTTGTGAAGTTCCGAAGCTTTGCGAAATAAATAAGAAGTATTAACCCTTGAAGTATAATAGGTATGAAGTATCCTTGAAGAAGTATAAGAAGTATGAAGTATCCTTAAAGAATTATAATAAGTACTCAATCCTCTAAATATAAGAAGCATCCGTCCTTGAATGCGAATAACAAGTATTGCGAAATTATTACTCCATGTTCTCTGCCTCATGTTGTGCTATAATGCAAATAAGAATTTAGATTAGTATTCAGCATTTCTTTTATCAAAAAATTTCATTTAATTGCAAGTTCAATCGTTTTTCTTTGTTTTGATTTCCTTTGTATATCTTGTTTCGTCTCATCCGATAAACATCTTTCATGGAAATGATCCTAGTGAGGTCTTATGCATCCTGTTGATAGAAGGTCTTACTATCATGTTGATGGAAGGTCTTATTTTGCCTCCTACTACTCTCCATGTTAGATATCATTCTCATTTGAAACAAAGCAAATATTTAAGGGAAATATATAAATTGATCTGCGAGATATTGTTCTCGGTTTCTCTTGTAATTGTGAAATCTTTGTAATTCTGCGATTGCATCGCATTTTGTAAATCAAATCAAAAATATTTTATTTTTTGTAAAAGTAAAATGTTCAAGGAAAGTGGTACTTAGATTTGTAGTTTGTTTTTGTTGTAAATCTCGCGCAAGAAATACATTGCATGAAGTATAAATGTTTCTTAGCAAAAACAGATGCGAGAGGTAAGAATTGAACCCGCGACCTTCTTATCTTAATGCGAACGTTCGTAAAGAAAAATCCTTTACAGAAGTTCAAACCCACGATATTTCTTTATTGTTATTTCGTTTGCTGCGAACTTTTCCCTGCGAACTTTAATCTTCATCTTTTCCCTGCGAACATTAATTAAAGTGATGCGAATTGATCCGTATACTTATTAACTTTAATTCTTCGTATGTAGGAAGTATATACTTCGCATAACTTCATTTTTCTTCGTTGATTTGAACAAGCTGAGACGTGGACTTAGTTGATTGAACCATAACATCCCCCTGAAGATGATATTGAACTTTCAAATCCGTTTTCTACTCCATTATTGGATCTACTTCTGGAAGACGCCATTACCGTTTCAGATAGAATTTTCTAGAAAGTGAAATTGGGGGAGAAAATAGTAGAAAGAGAAGAGGACCAATTATTAAACGAAATTGTTGATCCAACAAGTTACAGGAATGATAAATCCATTTAATCTGTCCCTGTTTCTAGCGCCAAAAATGTAGGTACTGAATATCGCAAGATAATAGTTCACGAGTATCGTAATAGATAAAGGAGAAAAGAGTTATAAAATGATACGATGATAGAAGTAGCGCGGAGAAATATGAAGTTTTGCGAGGATGAAATAATTTTGCGAGGATGAATTGCGATACTTCGCAATTAATATACAGCTGCATAAGTTTTACTATAAATAGGAGTTCAAATGTAAAATTAGAGGGGTTCTTTTAATGAGTGTAAGAAATTATCTTAGGAAAGAGAATAGAAAAAGTTGTAACTATTCTAGTTCCATTTTGATAATTCTATGTAATCAACTAAGAGAATTAATAAGAAAATTATCATTCACCATCAAGAACTTCTTGAGTTTTTACTAATTCTATTGAGGGTGTAGTTGTAGATTATTCTGCAACTACATAATTGGCGCTAGAAACAGGGACTTGAGAATTGTGGTAGCCTAAATTTGAGGGAATTGTGGAAAATTTGAAGATCAAATGAAGTCAGTAGATGGAGATTGCAAAAAAGAAGAATGTAATATGATCACAAAGACAATGATTGATGAATTTCATAGTAATATGAAGGGAAAAATATACAAGCGAGATTGTAGAGGAAGAAAGATCATGGAGGAAGAAAAGATAACAACTTTAGAAGAATGGGAAAAGCGGAAAATCACATTTTCAGCAGCAGAAATTCAAATGAAGACTTGAACCACACTTCACCATTGGTGATCACAATTCCGATCATGCTAGAAGATAAGAAAGCTGTAGAAAAATGGAAATTAAACCGAATTTTGGTTGATACAGGGAGTTCTGTTAATATCATATTCTAGCATGCACTTAAGGGGATGGGAATTAAAGATGAAGAAATCACAAATTCAAAATGTCTTATTCATGGATTAGGAAAATCTACAACAAAATCTAAAGGGGAAATCGCGCTGCGAATATTACTAGGAGAAATCGAAACACATGTAATCTTGTGTGTGATAGATATGGAATCTCCATATAACATGCTGATAGGAAGGCCGTGGATTCATGCGATCAAAGCTGTTGCTTCAACATTACATCAGAGAATCAAATTTCCTACACCAAATGGAATACAAGAAATAAAAGGAGATCTTGATATTGCAAAATTTTGTTATCAAATTGAAGTAACGCAATGCGGAGGAAGAGCAAGAAAGAAACAGCTTCGTAGGAAACTTGCGAAGGAAACAAAAAGGGAAGAAAAATTCCGAGTGTATACAATAAGAGCAAAGGAAGGGAGAGGTATACCAAATGGGATTTCAGAAAAAGAAGGGGAACCAGCAAAAATAATCAAAGAACCAACACCTATGGGGGAGCAAAGTCCAAGCTATGTTGCAGCTGAACCAACTAAAGAAATAAATATTGGAAGTAAAGAGGAGCCTTTATTCTTGCGAATTGGAACTAAGATGGATGAAGAAGAAGAAAAAAGAACTATTGATATTTTGCGAGAATATAAAGATATCTTCGCATGAAGTGTAGATGAGATACCAGGAATTGATCCATCAGTGGTGTGTCATAGATTGAACATAGACAAAAATGTAAGACCATTCAAACAAAGAATAAGGAAGATATCACAAAATTATCATGTACAGATAGAAGAAGAATTACAAAAGATGTTGGATGCAGGGATCATAAGGGAAGCAAAATATCCAGAATGGATTGCGAATATGGTCATTGTTCCGAAAAAGAATAAAGGAATAAGAATTTGCATAGATTTCACTGATCTAAACAAGGCATGTCCCAAAGACAGTTTTCCATTACCAGATATACCACAAATGGTGGAATCATCTGCAGGTCATGATAGAGTCACTTCACTTGATGGATATAAAGGGTATAATCAAATATCACTCGCAGAAGAAGATCAAGAACATACTGTTTTTTTTTGTTCCAAGGGGTTTGTATTGTTATGTGAAGATTCCATTTGGTTTGCGGAATGCGGGTGCTACATATCAACGTATGGTTGAAAAAGTGTTCGCGAAGTGGATACATAAAAATTTGGAGGTATATGTAGATGATATGTTGATAAAAAGAAAGGAAGCTAAAGATCATGTGCAAGATTTGAAGGAAATATTTGAGCAAATGAGAAAGTTCAACATCAAATTAAATCCTGAGAAATGTATAATTGGGGTTTCATCTGGAAAGTTCTTGGGATACATAGTATCAAAGGAGGGAATACAAGTTGATCCAGAAAAGGTCCAAGAAGTTCGTGACATGCCAACACCTGCAACAGTAAAAGAAGTACAAAAGCTAAATGGACTCTTGGCTTCACTTGGAAGATTTATTTTCGCGAATGTCAGATAAGTGCAAGCATTTTTTCAACATACTTAAGAAGGGAGCAAAATTCAAGTGGACTGATGAATGTGAAAAATCTTTTCAAGGAATCAAAGAATACCTCGCAAATACATCTATACTACAGAAACCAGAGAGAGACGAAGAATTATTGGTATACCTCGCAACAACTCCATATGCTCTAAGTGCAGTTATATTTGAGCAGACGCAGGAGTAGAAAGGCCCATTTACTACATTAGTAAAACCTTTAATGCAGCAGAGAAGAATTATTATAAAATGGAGAAGTTAATCTTAGCCCTGGTTTATGCATCATTCAAGTTACGAATATACTTTCAAGCACATGTGATAAAAGTGGTAACCAAAGTCCCAATTGAATCAATCATGAAGAACACAAAAAGGTCAGGAAGAATAGAAAGGTGGAATGCACAAGTAAACCATTAAAAGATAAAATACGAAGTATTGTCATCGCAAAAATCACAAGTCGTCGCAGATTTTTTGGCAGAATTTCCTTTGGAATAAGACGAAGCAGTAGAGGAAATGATGGATATTGAAGAAGAATTTGGAAATCCAAAATACTTGTTAACAGAACCAGATAGATGGGAAATTCTAGTGGACGGATCATCCAATAGTGAGGGAAATGGAATTGGAGTCGTGTTGATTTCACCAGAAGAAGAAAGAACAACATTCTCATTCAGACTAGAATTTGCATCCACGAACAATGAAACAGAGTACGAAGCTGTAGTGCATGCATTAAAGATCGCAATAGAAAAGAAGCTTGAAAGTATAAGGATAACAAGTGATTCACAGTTAGTGATTTGTCAAATTAAAGGGGAATATACCACAAATGAATCTTCTTTGAAGAAATACAAGAAACTCGTTGAATAATTATCTGCGAAGATACCAAAATTAAAATGGAGACATATATCTAGAAAATATAACCGTCTCGCAGATGCTTTTGCATTTATTCCAAGCTTGATGACAAATCCAAATACAAGAAATATCCAAATACAGACAATTCAACACCCATCAGTGGACAAAGAGAAAGAAATTGAGGAAGCTGTTGCGATGGAAGTAGAAAGAGAGTTATCAAACAACATCGCAGATTGGAGAAAAGAAATTCATGCATATCTCTCAACAGGAGAAATATCCAGGAACATACTAGAAGCACATAAATTAAAGAGTCGTGCAACAAACTATGAGTTGCGAGAAGGAATTTTATATAGAAAATATTTCAATGAAGATTTATCAGGAACGATTAGCTCGAGAATACAACAAGAGAGTCATTGAACGTGAATATAAACCAGGTGATTTGGTCATCCGAGAAACACCTCGATATCAAAAAGAAAATGGAGGAAAATTAGCACCAAAATGGGATGGACCATATGTTATTAAAGAAGTTGTAGGAAGCGGAGCTTATCGGCTGATGGATCCAGAAGGGAGAGACATGGGTTTGAGGCTTGGTAGACCTTGGAACAGACTATATTTGAAAAGGTATTATCCATAAAACTCATGAAATTTTTTACGAATATTGTTTGCTCGCAGGAAATTGGGAAAAGTTACGAGTTTCAAAATTTATATTGCGATTAAACTTTCATTAATTTTCGAATAAAAGACCGCAATCTGTGATCAGCCTCCAAAAAAGAAAGAGAGCCGCAGAAAATTTTATACAGGCAAACCTTTGTGGCGTACACCCTAGTTCGCGAAGCTATATTTCGTAAGAGGCAAAGTCCTAAAGTACGTCATTTAAGGGGGTACCTATAAACTTGGATAAGGGTAACCGGAACACCACCAAGGGCCCTTAGTACATGGTAAAATTTTAGGGGTACAACCCAATAATGGGGTACCTATCCGGGTTAGACACCTTGGATTCTCACCTAATCTAGCGACATTACGCAATATAAAATGCGGTGTAAGAGGATTTAGGTTGGGCGACTAAGGCATACTGTCTTTCCCAAGAAGTGCAGAAAACGATCAAGGCGCCGAGGTACATGGTTGAGTCAAGAGTGCTGGGTGAGGTTGAACCACATCTGCCATTTTTGACAAGTCTTGGCAAATTATGCACTTGGCCCAAAGATACCCCATAGGGTGCAACCTCGTAACTATAATATCTATAGGCAAAAAGGATAAGAGGTTGCGATCAAAAGCTGGTTGTTGGCAGAACCGGATGGGAAGAGCTAACCTTGTATGTTCGATGTACGCTTCCTTGAAGGGGCAACCAGGGGGAAGATAAAGGGCAGCACCCTCCATTAGGGAGATGATACGTGCTATTAGACGCAAATGTCACGAGGCTTCTTGTTTGCGAAAACATAAAGGATTGTCATATTTGTGCAACAAATGAAGTTCTCCGAGCATTCTAAAAAAAAAAAAAGAAGGAAATCATACAAAAAGAACTCGCAGAATGAAACAAAGAAGTTAAGATGAGATCAATGGGTTATTACATGAAAGTGTAAAAATGTCCTGCGATTTCATCGCAAGACGATAATGTCACGAGGTTGTATGTTCGCAAGAATGTTCAGGATTGTCATATTATCGCAAATACAAAAATTTACTACAAAAGAGGTGGCAAAATAAGACCTTTACTTAGTAAGGCATGATAAGACCACAGAAATTAATGAAATTCATTACATCAAGATCATTGAAGAAATTATACAAGTATATACATTATGAAGATCTGAAAAGAAGACAGCTTCGTCGATATCATTGAAGAAATTTTACAAGAATATACATCATGAAGTTTTGAAGAGAAGACAGCTCTGTCAATATCATTGAAGAATTTTTACAAGAAGTCCTATCAAAGAAGACAACATCATTGAAGAATTTGAACGAAGACTTAACAAAAGATGCGATTTTGATAGAAATCAAATACAGATAAGTTCATATTCGTAAAAGTTTACGAGAATTACATACTTCTTATACTTCTCCATATATTGAATATTTCTCCAAAAGTTGAATACTTCTTATAATTCTTCAAGAATATCTCATATTTATTATACTTCTTCAACGGATATTTCATTTGGTGAAGGTTAAGTAATCATTATACTTCGTCATATGTTACGTAATTATTCACAGATTGAATACTTCTTATATCTCTTCATTTGGTGAATTGAGTACTTCTAATACTTCTTATATCTCTTCATTTGGTGGATCGAGTACTTCTAATACTTCTTATATCTCTTCATTTGACGGATTTAGTACTTCTAATACTTCTTCAAAGGTATTGTATATGTAGTATACTTATTAAGGATATTTCATATATTTTATTTCTTATACTTAAAAGGGAGGATTTCTTATTTACAATCGTAACAGGTTGAAACTTCGTAAGATAAATTGAGGCAGATATTCTAATACTTCCAACAATGTTTAATCATTTAAAGAGAAATAATAGGGGGAGAAGGAGATACTAAGCTTTATCTGTGAGTTATATATTATTTCTCTTCATATGATCAAATGGGGAAAAATAATCTTCGCAAAATATCAGATATACTTCTTAAGAAAGGTTAAATCATCTTCGCAAAATATCAGATGTACTTCTTAAAAAACAGAATTGTTCACAAAAAGAAAACCAACAGTAACTAAGGGAAGGAATTCAAAATAAAGGAGGACATGAGAGTCAATGATAAATTGAAAAAAGAATGTTATCATGCTTCATCAACACTCTGTGCTGGATCTTTAAGATGAGTAGGGTCATTAGCAGCTTTCGACTTTTGCGAGATATCATCCTTTGAAGAATATGTAACAGGAACATCTCCTTGAGGAATAGATTCTTTCTCATCATCAAGATATTCATCATCACTCTCATAATCGAAATCACTATCAGGCTCACGAGCAACTTCATTGTCAGATATTTTCAGAGGAGTAATTTTCACAGGAGGCAAGGCTCTTGATAAGAGAATGTTATTCGTAAAGACTTGAACTTTCAGATGACTTTCACGAAGTATAGCTTTTTGATGGTTGGTTTCTTCGATATCTTTGGAATAAGCAAGATAGTTGAATCTCCGAGTAGCACGGTCACGAGAGTTGATTAAGCGGGTAGAAAGCAAAGCATTTTTCTTACGAAGCTCGGAACAGGAGGCTTCTAATCCAGCTTTCGCATTACGAAGGTTGTTCTCAGATTCTGCGAATAAAACAAAATTCAAAGGATAAAATTTGCGAGTATAACGAAATTTAAAGATATACCAGAGGAAGTCAAATTTTAATGACTACCTTCTCTTTGCGAAGTAAGAGATTGAGCTAAAGATAGACAACATTTCTTCATCTGATTCATCGCATTATCAAAACCATCACCAACTAATCCTTTAAGTCGAGATTGAAGCTTTTGATCTTTAGAAAGAAGAAAAATTTTATCCTTCGCAAGTTTGGCATTAAGACTTTTTAATGACGAATAATCTTCTTCAAGTTGATTCTTCCTGGTACTCAAGACTATATTCTTATTAATAAGAGAATTCTTCTCAATAAAAAAAGAATTTCTTTCAGCATCTGAAGACTTCTTTAATTCCTCAAGTTTACCTTTCAACAAAGAAAGAAGATTTTCTTGATCGCAACATTTATTCTGAAGAGTTTTTAATTCTTGCGAAGAGACAATCATTGTATTCAAAAACGAACATTTCTCTTCTGATAAGGTTTTGTTCTCTTCTAATAAGGTTTCTATTCTCAAATTAGCTTTAGTTAAGGAAGAAAAAAAGTTGAGATATGTCATCATTAAAAAATTTTGATCATATATTAGTTGAGTATTCTCTTGAAAAAGAGCGTCAGAGTTGTCAAGAGCACACGAGTAAAGATTAGATAAATGGGAGAATTGGTTTGAGAGGCTTTCATGCTTGGTTCGATATTCTGTTGCATCTGATTCATGGTGAAGTACCAATCTTCTACATTTCTGGATGGATTCTATAAAGGGGAATGGGTTTTAATGGATGTTTCAAGCATATGAAGAATATAAGTAAATAAAAGGGAAAATATGAAGATAGTAATCATACCTTTCAATTCATCATTTCTTTTGCGAAGAATCGCGCAGTTGAGAGAATCATTTTGAAGATGATAATTTTCTTTACGGAGATCCTCGCATTCTGCTTGAGAAGATTTCAAATATTGGCGAAGCAATTCAATTTCTTTTTCCAAGGATTGTCGTGAAGAAGAAATGTCTGGATTGACGAAATTATTTAGAACTTCGCAAAACTCATATTGCGAACGAACATTAGTAGACTTCGCAGTATTGGTCAAAACCTCAGATAACATTCGGAAAGTTGAATAAATTCCATCTCGAATTTCCTGAGGAAGAGGAGAAGAATTTGAAGGAATAAGAGCAAGCTGCAAATTGTTTGGAGAAATAGCACTCAAAGGATTTAGGGACAAGATAGGTTTTTCAAGAGAAGAAGTTGAAGAAATATTTTGCGAGGGTTGTTTTTCAAGAGAAGAAGTTGAAGAAATATTTTGTGAGGGTTGATCTTGAAGAAGTGTTGATAAATTGACACTGATGGGAGATTGAAAGGTAGGTAATGGAGTAGAGGCAGGAGTGTGTGAAGAAGCATTTTCACGAGGAGGAGAAGAAAATTCCTTATCAACTTCAGGAAGGAAATCATCAATCGGAATTAATGGTGTGGGTTTAGTTAATCGAGATCTCTTACCAGGGTTTGGTTTTTCGCCAACCTGGGAATCAAAATGTAGATTAAAAACTGAGGCAACAATATATTGTTCAGGAAAGAAGGCAAAGTATTTTAACTACCTTTTGATTCTCTGATTTTCTTCTTCGTGGATTAGGGCTTGAATTTTTTAGTTGAGGTTTCATCTCGAGGAGTTATTTTCTTTGAAATAAACCAAAATCAGATAACAAATTATACAGAAATTAAAGAGGAGAACAAATGAAATGCGCGGAGATAGAAGGAAATTACCTTGGAGAACTCATGAAGATATAATAGAAGAAAAAATTGCAGAGAAAACAGTAACGGAGAGTATGAACAGAAGATAAAATTGCAGAAGTAAGAAGAAGAAAAGGAAGAGAATATAAAGGAGTTATATAAGGGAATAACTAGAAAAGGACGGTTATAAAAGACGTGTCCAAATTCTAAAAAGACTAAGTAACGGTTATGTTCTCACGATCATTTCTTCTTCATAGAATTGACATGAGAAGAGGCAAGATGTAGGTACTGAATATCGCAAGATAATAGTTCACGAGTATCGTAATAGATAAAGGAGAAAAGAGTTATAAAATGATACGATGATAGAAGTAGCGCGGAGAAATATGAAGTTTTGCGAGGATGAATTGCGATACTTCGAAATTCATATACAGCTGCATAAGTTTTACTATAAATAGGAATTCAAATGTAAAATTAGAGGGGTTCTTTTAATAAGTGTAAGAAATTATCTTAGGAAAAAGAATAGAAAAAGTTGTAACTATTCTAGTTCCATTTTGATAATTCTATGTAATCAACTAAGAGAATTAATAAGAAAATTATCATTCACCATCAAGAACTTCTTGAGTTTTTACTAATTCTATTGAGGGTGTAGTTGTAGATTATTCTGCAACTACAGAAGATTATCAGCTTCGATCTCCAATCCTTCATTTTGCTTATTCTTCTCGCGAAGACCAGCGACTTCAACCTCCAATTATTCTTTACGAAATCCGCATGCCTCTTTTCCAAATCTGAGACAACAACAAAGGAAGCTTTCCCAGCCTGCAAAATAATGCAGCGAATTTTAGGAATTAATTATGAATTCAAGATAAAAATAAAAAGTATAAGTATGAAAATTTACCAAGCTATTGAGTGAATGCAAGAAATTTGGAGATATAGATCTTGAGACCCCGTGAAGAGATTCATTGTTCTCTAGGATGGGAGCATCACAGATGGCAGCTATGGACTTGCAAGCATTAGTCAGAGGGGTATCACCAATTACTTGCATAGTATTAGCAAAAATGCTGGACAAATGATCCATAGAAGATTCAGTCTGTGAAGATTCTTTCGCAGAAGAGATATCGTCATTATCACTATCACTATCACTATCATCGTCATCATCATAATTATTATTGTCACTGGAACTTTCGTTATCTTGAGGAATTGAGAGAGAAGGAGATTGAACTTTTCGTTTCTTTAAAGGAGGAACAGCAGAATTCTCCTTGCGAGGAGCACCTTTGCCTTTACCTTTGCCCTTGCTCTTCGCAACCTTGGAGGGTTCCTCTATCTCAACAATAGCCTTCAAACACAGATAAAGATAAGAAATAGAGGCAACAATATATTTTCAAGAATCTTAAAAGAATATTTCTTACTTCATCTGTGATTGATTGAAAAGCTGATAAAGTACTAGCTTTCCCAAACTTCTTATAGCTTGCTTTCAGCCTCTCAATCTGGTAATTTCGCAATTACGCAAAAATATTGGAGTGATTAGCGATAACACATGCAAGAATACAAGAAAAGTAATAATTATGATTCAAGCAAAAGGTACAAATGTACCTCTACATCCTTCTCTGGCCAGTTGAATACCCAAGGTCGGTACTCTGCGAGACTCGCAGGTAAGACGTGAGAACCAGAAATATACGGACCCTCTAGAATTAAGGGGAAAACACACCACTTGTTATCATTAGAATGATGAGGGGTAGAATTATCGCCAGGATGCCAGTCAATGTCTTGCATGAGTAATTGGTCATTAACAACATTATCTCTCTTATGTAAGTGAACACCCCAACAAGTACTATCTCTCTTCATAGGAATTATTTCATAGTTCGCAAAGAAGTTTTCTACAGTGTATTTCGCAGATATAATCACAACTCCAGCTAATTTAGGATTCTTAACTTCAGTGGGGTAAAGAGATTCCTTACCAGCACCACGATTGGAAAATTCGAGCATTAGACGAATGCAATCCCCACTCAATTGGTACACATCTCTCGAGAACTTCGCATGAGAAAGAATTTCATAAAATAAGGGGAGCTCAGGATCATAAAGGGGAATGGGAAGACCAGATTCAAGCTGACCTAGCGAGACTATGATTTTTCCTTGATTGCAGGGATGATCAGAAAATAATTTGGAAGTTAGCTCAGATTTAGGGTTCTGGCCGGGAATGCGAGATAGAGTAAAACCGCTGTTTTGAAGTTTCTTTTGAGCCTTTTCAAAGGCAATCTCATTCTTACAACTGGCTGGAGGCATTTTTAGTATGAGAATGGAGAAGAAATTTAAAACTTGAAGAGAAGAATAATCAAAAAAAATTACAGTAGAAGGAGCGGAATTCACGGAAGAATAGTGAAGAAAGTTGTAGAGAAAATAAGAAAGAAAGTAAAAAATAAGAGGAGAGAAGAGTGAAAAGAGTATATATAGAGAGTAGAATACTCGAGAAGATAAACACATTTAATGCGAAGATTATACATGAACGGTTGAAATAAAGTGGTTGAAAAGGACGTGTCAGATACTGTATGGAAGAAGGGATACATGTAGTAAATTTAGTGAGGAATGCAGAATCATGTCAGAATAGACGAATATGAAAAGATGGGAGGTTGCGGCATTCTGAAGAAATAAGATTCTCATTATCTTCCCCCCTTCGCAGAGAAGATATGAGAAGAGACAAGATGTAGGATCAGAATATCGCAGGAGCAACGGTCTTGTGAAGTTAACAACAACACTCTTGCGAAATTTTAATAACTCATTACAAATGTCACAGAATGGTTAGGAAAGTGACGTAATAGATGACAGTGGTATAAACATGAATAAAATGTGATAATCTTGTGAACGATAGAGGATTGCGAGGAAGTATCACTAACAAGCTTGCGATAATATCGCAAGTCACATCCTAAAATAAAGGACAGATTAGCTGTCATCCACTATGTAAATCCTATATAAAGAGTTGAATAAGCGTAAGGAAGGGAGAGATCTTTTTCGAGTGTTGAGCAAGTCATTAGGAGAGAGAAAGTTAAAAGAGTAATTGTATTTTTGTTTTCTTCCATTTCTTGTAATATTTATGTGAATCAATTAACAAGAGTGTTGTTCTTAATCTTATAAATATGTGTTGATTATTATGAATTCTTGTGAGGGGTGTAGTGTGGGATTTCCTGCTACTACAAGTGTCTGCCTCGTATCCTCTCTTCGTCATTCCTTAATTTCTTTCACATTTGCCTTCTTATCCTGAACATGAAAATCTTCCACCGAAACTTTGGTTTTCTTCCTTAAATTCACCACATCAACTAATTTTTTCTCTTACTCTTTTCATGTCTTTGAATTGTTGATGATGTTTACTCCCTGAAAGTGTAATTTCTTCCATGAAATTTCCATTTTTGAACCTAAACTTTGTAGATATAGAAAAATATGAAAAGTTGCTAATATTCATGGAAACTTCTTGAACCAACAAGTTACAGGAAGGATAAATCCTTTACTCCTCCCTGTTTCTAGCGCCAAAAATGTAGTTGCAGGAAATCCCACAACACACCCCTTATGATATTTTCTAGATCTAAATCTATTTCATAATCAAAATAAATATTAAAGTGCTAAAATTATAAATGGAGACACAAGATTTACGTGGTTCGATCAATGTGATCTACATTCATGGGGTTAGGGTTCTTCACCATGATTATTGGAATTACATTTGAGTTACATGGAGACTCCATTAATGAGTATTTGGATCTCTAGATTTAGCTTTAGGGGAAGAAGATGATAAAGAAAAATAAAAGTCTCTCCTTACAAATGTGTTTCTCTCTCTATTACAAAAATGTGTATCCCCCTATTCTCTCTCCTGCCTTCCTCATTATATAGGCGTTTACATAGTGGATGACAGTTCACATACAACTCATATTCTCGTAGGTTCTTGATAATTTCGCAGGCTCTTGCTACATTCTCGCAAGCTATGGAAATGAGTTAATCTCACACGCTAAGAAAATATGTTGTTGCGAGATTCTGCTCCTACATTTTTAGTCTTCATCGTTGTAATCCATTAATTAGTGAAGTATTGAATTATCAATTTATTAAATAAATACTGAAAGGAGAGAGTAGCATTTACACTACCAATTTTTTCGTTTGTGAACCTGTTAGGACAATCCTTGTATAATCAGTGTATATATTTCTCTCAACTAATAAGAACCGTATTGGAGATTGTACGGACAAGGAAACCTTTGGATGATCAATTGAGATATAAAGGTCCATCTAGTATGTACTTGAATCTTCTTGATCTGAATTCAATCAAGACAAAGTATTATATGTTCTGCATTTTGAGATTTGCATTCAACAAAACCAAATCTTGTAAGATCTCTATTGTGAAGCTAAAATATACCTAGGTTGATTAACATACTGCTTATGGTATTTTAATTATATAGATAAATAATATAATGCTCAGAAGAAATAACATAGGGCATATTTGTTAATGAGGAAACCTGCATTAGAGCAGTAAAACCTCGAGACCTTGTCCAGTTTGAACACCATACTTTGTTAGGAAACCAAAAACACTAGCATACTATAAGACTTCCAAAAGGGATATTATTAAAACATATAATATACCAATTAAGTTATTCATCTACAATCGTGCTCTTTACATCTCTTCGATCTCGCAAGACCCTACGCACTTGATTCTCGTAGATGACGTCCTTTGCAAGTCTTGAAGTTTCTCCATAGTTCTTACTGAGTACTAGTGCTACTCTGCCTCTAACAGGAAACCTATTCAAATTCCTTTAGATATGATTCAATCAAGGTAATGGAAATCTATTTGCTTTGATTGATATCCAAGTAAAAAGGATATCAAGTAATCCTCAACAGTTCGTATTTACACATTTCAAAACCTAAATGATTCTACCTCACAATATCTATCTAAGTCAGGCTTAGATCTCAATCTTGTGAAACTATAAGGGCCGGAGACGAAGAACTCCCATAAAGTTATCATTTATCTTATTCCTCGATCAATAGTTCTTGAATGATCGTATAACAAAAAAGACAGACCTTTGTAATAGAAAATAATTTCATGATCAAGATAATATTTTTGGATAAAAATTTTTTTATCATGCAAAAGATATTTTGACCGGGCTTCAAGAATCCCAAGTGAAATCTTTAAATTCATATATTAAACAAGTTCCCACTGGTGGGTTATTTGCTTATTATACATGAATAACATTAGGAATTTTAGGATGATATCGAAGTTGTCGATCAAACCTTATCCCAACTGATCATGCCATATTCACACTCGTTTGGTTAAAATTTCTAGAAATAGTTGGCATAAAACCACTTGATTTTGTTCTCATTGGAGCAATCCCTTTCTTTTATTCTCTTAAATGAGCTAGCGAATTGGTAGATTTATTGAGTAACTTGAAAAACTGGAAGAAAAACTATCAGATATTCACTTAATTGTGATGCAATGG
Organism: Papaver bracteatum; assembly: GCA_023529315.1. NCBI lineage: Eukaryota > Viridiplantae > Streptophyta > Magnoliopsida > Ranunculales > Papaveraceae > Papaver > Papaver bracteatum. The sequence goes on from JAJJWX010000860.1 coordinate 82,940, forward strand.
GTGCCAATGTATTATATATTTTCCTATTCTTTTTTTCCGCTTAAGGATGCGATTAGCACTCGTTTATATCTCTTTTGAATCCTCAATACGCCCATATTTTTTACTTTGTTTGTAATTAGCTCTAGCTTCTCCCATCCACTGTAATGTTGTTTTTCATACCAACCCATTGTTTGGAAATATTTTGTCTTATATGAATTTTGGTATCTCGAGTAAAGTAATAGCGATATTTAACACGATTGCTAGATGTGGGTGTCGATGTTAGAGGAGTGAGTACCAATGCATATAAAATAAATAAATCTTATTCGTTGGATTTCTATATCGGTACTCACACTAATAATACCAGTATTTTCCCCAAGTAATCATGTTTTTTAATTGGACAACGACTGAAACGAGGAGTTCTTTAGTGATGAGAAAATGTATTCTTGTCAGACATAATAAATGTCCCAAGAAATTAAAATTGGTTTCTCCCAAATTTTAATTTTGTAAAATCAAGATTAACCCTTAAATAGTTGAACGAATTGATCACCAATTACCTTCAAATACAGTCTTAAAAAAATATTATCAGTTTAAACTTCTCCAAAATATTCATTATAGTGATCAAAATCGATCAATTTTATTATCATCTTCGTCCAAAAAATAAAAAATAAAACTTTTGATCAAAGATCGAAAAATGATCAGTTACAACAATATATACAATAAATTACAACTCAAAATTTCATATATCATGTTTCTAAAACAAGTTAATTTGAATACAAATCTGGAAAAAACAGAGGCATACATACAGTAGAGTTTCGGGTAATGTCCCGAATTAATTGTGGGTGTAGGAGATGATGAATCGGTCAGGTACCCGATTCATTAGCCCATAATTCCAGAGGCATACAAAACCCACCTTAAAGAAAACCAAATTGATCATCTATCTGTAGTAGTGCGGAGTCTTCAAACATTTCAACAAAACTCACCATATAAAAATATAGAAAAAAAGAAAAAACAAAGGAAGATGTTGATTTTTCTCTGTGTTCCCAATAAAAAAGATGAAGAAAAAAACCCCAAAACAAAAACTAATAAAACCCACAATGACAATCACATTTGTTAATGGTCTTATTTCTTTTTGAATCCTATAACGAGGGATTCAAATCCTTTGGGTTTTTGGGGTTCGATAGATTCCACTATCCAAAAAGTGGATATGGGGGAACCTAATTTACATAAAAAGTGAAAAATACCCTTAACCTTAAATTAATCAAATTCTAACTATTCTTTTATAAAAAAAAACCTAAATCGGTTATATCCTTCTTGTTTTTCTTCTTATCATTCATAAATCATGATGAAGATGATAATGATGATAAAAAAAAAATCTATTATCTTTTCCTTTTCATTCTCTTCCCATTCAGAAATCATAATGAAGATGATGATCATAATTTCATCATAATGAAGATGATCATCATAAAAAAAACCTAATTCTATTATTATTATTCTTCCTCTCCATAGCATCGCGATGAAGATGACGATCATAAAAACAAAAAACTAAGAAAACTCATCATCAAATACGTATCCGTGAAGGTGATGAGTGGAAAACAACATTCAAGACAAAGGAAGATTTTTATAAATATTAGTGAAAAAGCGGGGGTCTAATAACCACACCCAATATTTCGATTAGAAATCTGTATGGACAAACTCCAATATACTTTCTAGAGAATCAACTAGACATTCAGACTCAATCAATAGAAAATATATCAAAGAGTTTATATCTCTCTCACTTGATTTGATCTTTACTCAAGCAAATAGAAATCTGCGAGTCTATATCAAATACAAGGAGATAACTTGGACGGTACCAAAGACAAATATCCAAGTGTCAATCAATTTAAACCAACAACCAAAAAGGTCGGATATTGTAATTGATTGAACAACGCACAACCTGTATTATTTCAATTATACAACAAAATATAATGTGGAAAAGAAATAACACAGACACCATAATTTTGTTAACGAGGAAACCGCAAATGAAGAAAAACCCCGGGACCTAGTCCAGATTAAACATACACTGTATTAAGCCGCTACAGACACTAGCCTACTTCAATCTAACTTCGGTATAGACTGTAGTTGAACCCCAATCAATCTCACATTGATCCAAGGTACAATTATGCTCCTACGTCTCTGATCCCAGCAGGATACTACGTACTTGATTCCCTTAGCTGATCTCACCCACAACCAAGAGTTGCTACGACCCAATAAACTCTTTAAGTCGTTTACCTGGTTTTAGAAGAAGAAAACCAAAGGTTAAAGGAGAATCGACTCTATCTTAGCACAACTAGTATCACACAGAATGTGTGGGGATTAGGTTTCCCAATTGTTAGAGTTCTCCCTTATATAGTCTCTCAAATCAGGGTTTGCAATCAATGTTAGCTTGCTAACAAAGTATTCAATATTCACCGTTAGATGAAAACCTTATTAGATTCAAGCTAATATTTATCAACCGTTAGATCAAAAACATAGCTTGTTATACACACATGTAATGCACGTTTCTAGGCTTATGCAACTGTACCCAAACTTCTACATTAGTTGGTTTAACAATACTAACAAAATGGTTAGACATATGATAACTTTCATATCAACCATATTCTTCTTCACCAAAACTAGTCCAAATGACTCAAATGAACTAGTTAAAGAGTTGTTCAATTGATTATATCTTTATGTACTACACAAGACACAATCGAAGCAAAAACGATATGATTCACTCGAATTGATTCATGAACTATAAATCCACGGTTTGCAATAGCATTCCTTAGTTTATTAAGATAAGTTCACAAACATATCTATTTTAGACATAACCTACTCAAGTTCGCGGACTTAAGTTCCTGGATGGAGTTCACAAACTCCAGCAGCAATTCTTGGGTTCGAGAACTATGCCAGTTCGCAGACTAGGTTCGCGGACTGAAGTTCATGTACTACTCCGGTTTCACTTGATCAACAACTTTCGCAAACTTTGTTTCAAGAAATAAGGAATTATACATATATGTGTTCACACAATAATGCTTATACCCTCCAATGGTTATATTGTCTAAATTCTCATTTCAATCATTGAAACATTCTCAGAGGGCGTTATATAGTTGTTATTCACAAACTATTTTTCATCAGAGCAATTTCCAAAGTGATTGAAACATAACATGACTTTCGTCACTAGGCAAGGATAAACTTGGCTAAAGCGAAAGCTTTACCAACACATATTTCGAGAAATAGATAAGCGATATATACTCAGCTCGAAATGCCACATGTGTATAATCGTAGTCTATATAGTAATACAAATTTTATCTCAAGATGGAAGATAGAGTAGATAAAATTTTGAGTGATAGATAAGTTCAAGTCTCTACATACCTTTTAGTCGATGAAGATACACTGGTTCCTTGAGTAGTCCTTCATCTTGTATGATGATTTCCATGGAGTTCTTGAGCTCAACTACACTTTCTATCCTAGTCCGAGACCTAAGCTATAGTAGACTATAAACCAAGACTTTATAGTTTTGATCGCTAACATTGAAAAACATGCTTGAGATAGCAACGCATGCGAGTTTGACCGAGCAATGCTCTAACAATCTCCCCCTTTGTCAATTTTAGTGACAAAACTATTAATACATATGGAATACAAAAAAATATATAAATAAACTTTGTAGCTCCTATTCGAGATGTCGTCTAATCTTCAACATTACTCGAAATCTTCGTCACTTCCAAGTACTCCAATGATCCCAAAGGTTGTAACTTTAGCATCATCGTTGTTGAAAATCCATAGCTAAAACAACGAGAAAACAAGAGTTCTCAATCATTGTTTTATAGTGTCATAATATCATTACACAACATTAAAGTCCAATTGCATCACAACTTTAACAAAAATACTATGGTGATACGTCACTCCCCCTTAGTCAATATTCCATATCACATGGAAACCACTCTCCCTTACATAATGATCCGAAAACCATATGTATTTGTAGTGTGAACTACATATTAATTCTCCCCCTTTTTGTCAATAAAATTAGCAAAGGTACAAGAACGGGATCCTAATGAAATTTTGTAAGAGACATTTCATGACCAAAGGTAAATGTATATCATCTTGTTTGGATGAAATCATTAAGCCTAAGCTAAATGCATTCATCAAGGAGTTTATAAAGATACAAGATAACCCCTATAATATTCCACAGCCGCACTCCCCACAAAGATTTAGCAATTAAGCACAAGTTCAAAAGAACTCTCCCCCATAAAATGTGATTCCCAAGGGAACAACAAGAGCAACCTTAATTTCAAAATAAAAGAAGGATTTCTTTGGACTCAACAAATCACATACAAGTATGAATTTGAAATCCAAAAAGAAATATTAAATCAAATTAACTGTAAGCGAACCTAAGATTAATTTAACCAAATATGCTCAACACAAGTAAACTTATGGAGACTTAAAAAATCAATTAGATTAATCACAAGAGAACCCACAATTAATCTAATCGAAGTACTCAACTAAAATAATCACAAAAGTAATCAATTTAATTGGCCATGCTCAACACAAAGTACCTTACGGAATAACAACTAAGCTAATCATAAAATAATCAACTTTGGTTATTCTCATGCTCAACATAAGACACTTTATGGTACAACACAGTATTTTCACAAAAATTGTGGATCGGAGATTGACCTTATACCGTGGAATAAACAAGGATTCATTCTATTTCCCATCACCATTTGCACAATGACATACAATAGACATAATCCTTGAATCACAAAATATTTTAACCTATGTTACATCAATAATTGACAATATAGGCTTAACTTTTGTGTTTGTCAAAAGTCTATTCATTCTTTTATTATTACTTGTTTATCAATTCACGAACGACTTTACTTTTGACAAAGTATGGGACAATCAAGTTCACGGACGTAAACACACATATCCCGTAACAATATTGCAATATATAAAATCATAAAGATTAATACTGCAAAAATCATCTTCCAAACAAGTTTAGAATTTAGACCAATAAATCTAAAAACAAGAAGATGAAAATGTTGGACATAGCTATGTGTAATCAAAATAATTGTTATTCCAAACTCTAGTTATCCTTCTCATAAACAAGAATAAATTCCCAAAAGAAGTTTCCTAGGCATCAAGACAAAGTCGTAATGCGCATACAAGATGATTTGTCCTTACATGGTAGAATCAATATTTTTCGCATGGATGTATAAAAATATTTTCCAACAAAATTCTTGTAAAATCTACAAATTAGATTAGAAGAGTAGTACTCCAAGAATCCAAGTGCCCAAATTCAAGAGAAGTGGAACAAGTGCAACGAAACGGAGCAAAATACTCAAAAACAAGAGATGGGACAAATACCAATCTTAGCTTATCCAAATTCAAGGTTTCTCATCTTTATTTTGAAGATAATTCAAATAGAAAGAGAGTGAAAAAATAATGAGGTCAATCCGAGTTCGGACGAAGAAGTTACGACCAAAACATGTTTACCGAGTATCGACGTCAAGTATACATACGGGTTTGCAAACGAATTTTCATATTTTGGAGCAGTATGCAGACGGGGTTTGCGAACTTAAGCCCCTGGATTTTGGTTTTAAATGATTTTATGCATACTTGGTATGTGTACCATGAAGTACAAACATCCCGAACTAATGTTTTCAATCCTAAACATTTAAGAACCTTAAACACAGATCAAGTTAGGTAGAAATGAACGATAATCAAGGTACATGGATCATTATAAGTGCTCAAACCAAAAACAAAAAAATTGCTCAAGTTTATAGACATACCTTCTTAGAAAAGTCCAATTGAATTTTACAGCTTTACCAAATATATGTGCGCCCCAATTCTTGTGCTTCCCTTACCGTATACATAGCAAGGCATTCCTTGGTGAGGATGCACTTACAACAAAACTTAGTTGTGTTGGGATGAACAATGTCTTGCTCACCACAGGTGACATTTGGATTATCATGAAAGAGATTGCTTTTAGAACCTTTCATATCCAATTCCTTTTTTCCAAAAAACTTGTTAAGTTCCAACATCATGGATACTTCCTTCTCCATAGTCATGGAATTTTATGGAAGATCATTCCTTTTCACACTTAAAGCATCATTGGATTTCTTTGGTACCCACTTCTGAGTGCGTTTATGAACAACCATAACCTTCTTCCCATTACTCTTTTCAAGATTTTTCGGAAGAGAATTGGATTGATTATTGTTTTGCAAGTTAGTATTTCTCCAATTGGGAGCATCGGATCTTGTCTTAGTCTTTACGAAGTTATCCTTTTGATAACCATTACGATTTAGAAAAGACTTCGTATGACATTTATAGGAAAATATAGTATTATCACAGCACTGATTCCTTTGCCTAAAGATTGGACATTTACAACCCGTAATGTCGAGAGTGTTAGCCTTAACATATGATCCCAGTTTAATCACTTCTTTTGACACCCAAACAAGAATATCATGAAGCTTTTTATTCCTTATACGAAAATGACATCTCCTTTCCAGGTGACCTTTGTTTCCACAATAATGACAAATATAAGGAACGTTCTTACCCGGATTCATGTGTGCTGGTTTCGGAGGTTGATATACTTTGCTCATTTGAACCTTAACTCCCGGTGAAGGTATTTCACTTTTGCTATCAGTGTAAGCCTTTTGTCAAGAAAAATCACTAGCCTTGACAAATTTTACCTCTTTGCTAATATTTGGAGCATCTATTCCCTTATAGCCCAATCCTCGTGTATCACGATGATTTTTACTTGCTCCTATCATAGTGGTTAATTTGCTTAAACTAGTATTAAAAATTTTCAAGTCATCTTCCAACATCTTGATTTTATCAAGAGCAGCAGGTTAAATCAGCCTCCGTGAGTTTTTCTCGAACGAGACAAGAACTTTCTCTGTTATCAAAACTAATTTGTTGAGATTTAAATCTTCCTTCAGATTCTGCAAGTTTCTCTTCCAACAAAAAATACTTTTGATAAAGATTATCACATTCAAGTGACTTCATACGTAGGTTTTCCTCAGAATCCTTGAGGATCGATTCATTAGAACGATTCGAAAAATAAACACATGCGTAACATTTTCTCAATTTCTTGTTTTCTCGACAGAGAGGAGTCAGAAGAGGTGAGACATGAGAAGTTGAAATCTACTTCATATTCCATGAATCCAAAAACTTAACATACTCTGAGACTTCCTCATCAACATCTATATTAATATCTGAATCACCTTCGTCAGAAAGTTCATCCAACTGTTCTTCTAGGAGAGTTTCCCAATCAATAATTTTTATATCAAGAGAATGTTTTGATATTGACTTAGATGTGATAGTTCTCTCAGGTGAATCCAATCTTTTAGAATCATTTGGTAATTTTTGAACTGGTACGTTATTAGAGATAGACTTGTCCATAATCAGATCGCAACAAAGACATACTTATAAGGTCTTTAACGTGTTTACCTGCTCTGATACCAATTTAAAAAGCGGGGGTCTAACAACTACACCCAATATTTCGATTCGCAATCTGTATGGACAAACTCCAATATACTTTCTAGAGAATCAACTAGACATTCAGACTCAATCAATAGAAAATATATCAAAGAGTTTATATCTCTCTCACTTGATTTGATCTTTACTCAAGCAAATAGAAATCTGCGAGTCTATACCAAATACAAGGAGATAACTTGGATGGTACCAAAGACCAATATCCAAGTGTCAATCAATTTAAGTCAACAACAAAAAAGGTCGGATATTCTAATTGATTGAACAACGCACAACCTGTATTATTTTAATTATATAACAAAATATAATGTGGAAAATAAATAACACAGACACCGGAATTTTGTTAATGAGGAAACCGCAAATGCAGTAAAACCTCGGGACCTAGTCCAGATTAAACATACACTATATTAAGCCACTACAGACACTAGCCTACTTCCAGCTAACTTCGGTCTGGACTTTAGTTGAACCCCAATCAATCTCATACTGATCCAAGGTACAATTATGCTCATATGTCTCTGATCCCAGCAGGATACTACGTACTTGATTCCCTTAGCTGATCTCACCCACAACCAAGAGTTTCTACGACCCAAAGTCGAAGACTTTAATAAACCAATCTGTATCACACAAAAAAGGCTACAGTAATAGATAAATCCGTCTCCCACGAATATACCTACAATTTTTGTTCTGTCTGTTGATAAATCAAGGTGAACATGAACCAATTGATAAAACCAGACTTATATTCCCGAAGAATAGCTCAGCTTTATCAATCACCTCACAATAGTCTTAATCGACGCATCGAAAAAATATATTGTGTAATCACAAACGATGAGACGAAGTGTTTGTGACTACTTTTATACCTTTCCTATCGGAGATAGAAATATCAAGCCATTTATTACAATTGCACTCGTATGATAAAAACAACAAGATCAGATCACACACTACGATAAAAGTAGTATTGGTCTGGCTTCACAATCCCAATGAACTCTTTAAGTCGTTTGCATGGTTTTATAAGAAGAAAACCAAAGGTTAAAAGAGAATCGACTTTAGCTTAGCACAACTAATATCACACAAAATGTGTGGGGATTGGGTTTCCCAGTTGCTAGAGTTCTCCCTTATATAGTCCTCAAATCAGGGTTTGCAATCAATGTTAGCTTGCTAACAAAGCACTCAATATTCACCGTTAGATGAAAACCTTATTAGATTCAAGCTAATATTTATCAACCGTTAGATCTAAAACATAGCTTGTTATACACACATGTAATGCATGTTTCTAGGCTTGTATAACCGTACCCAAACTTGTATATTAGTTGGTTTAACATTAGTTAACCAAATGGTTAGCCATATGATAACTTTCATATCAACCATATTCTTATTCACCATAACTAGTCCAAATGACTCAAATGAACTAGTTAGAGAGTTGTTCAATTGATTAGATCTTTATGTACTACACAAGACACAATTGAAGCAAAAACGACGTGATTCACTCGAATCGATTCATGAACTATAAATCCACGGTTTGCAATAGCATTCCTTAGTTTATTAAGATAAGTTCACAAACATATCTATTTTAGACATAATCTACTCAAGTTCGCGGTAGGTTCGCGGACTGAGCTCGCGGACTAAAGTTCATGTACTACTCCAGTTTCACTTGATCAACAAAGTTCGCAAACTTTGGTTCAAGAAATAAGGAGTTATACATATATGTGTTTCCACAATAATGCTTATATCCTCCAATGGTTATATTGTCTAAATTATCATTTCAATCATTGAAACATTCTCAGAGGGCGTTATATAGTTGTTATTCACAAACTATTTTTCATCAGAGAAATTTCCAAAGTGATTGAAACATAACATGACTTTCGTCACTAGGCAAAGATAAACTTGGCTAAAGTGAAAGCTTTACCAACACATATTTCGATAAATAGATAAGCGAGATATACTTATCTCGAAAAGCCATATGTGTATAATCTCAGTCTATATAGTAATACGAATTTTGTCTCAAGATGGATGTAGGACCAGAATATCGCTACAACACTTCTCTGTGAGATTAACAACACTTTCCAGTGAGCATAACCGCAATTTTTTTAACAACACTTTGCGAATGTCACAAAAGCAGTCAAAAGAGTGACGTAATAGCTGAAGATTGAAGAAAACATGAGAAAAGCATGTTTGTCCTGCGATGGTTACAAAGCTTGCAAGAATGAACATTGTAACTATCGCGGTATAATCGCAGAACAAATCCTAAATAAGAGGAAAACTTAGCTGTCATCCATTATGTAACTACCCTATAAATAGAGACCCAATATGTCCAAAAAATGATGATGTATTTTTGAGAGTTGAGAAAGTCTTGAGGAGAGAGAAACTTCAAGAGAAAAGTTGTATTCCTGAATTCTTACATTTCCTGTAAACATTTCTGAAAATCAAATAAAAAAAGTGTCGTTCTTAATCTTCAAATTTGAGTTGGTTATTACAAATTCTTAGCAAGGGTGTAGTGTAGGATTTCCTGCAACTACATTTTGGCTCTCGAAACAGGGATTGAAGTAGTGAAATCATAGAAAAAGTGAGGAAGAAGATAAAAATTGTTCAAGATTAAGAAAATCATAAAACAAATCGGTGAGATATTTGAAGGAAGAATGGTCAGAATCAAAGAAGATTGTATAAAATTGGAGTGTGGTATGGTAACAAGAACAATGATTGATAGATTTCATGAAAATATTAAAGGGAAGATACACAAACGGGATTTTGAAGGAATGAAAATTATGACGGTGGAAAAAATATCATCATTGAAAGATTGGGAAAAGCAGGAGATCACATTTACATCAACAGAAATATCAAAAGAAAATCTAGGTCATACATTTCCTTTGGTAATCACGGTATCCACTATACCAATGAGAAAAGAAGAATCAATAAAATCTGTAGAAGAATGGGCTATGAATAGAACTTTGGTGGATGCAGGAAGTTCTGTGGATATAATATTTTATCATACTTTTAAGAAAATGGGATATAAGGATGAAGAAATGTCTTGTTCAACATATCATATTCATGGCTTTGGAAAATCTTTAAAAAAACCTAAAGGCGAGATAGTGGTACGAATTCCACTAGGAGAGATTGAAACACAAGTAACATTATGTGTGGTAGACGTGGAATCACCGTATAACATGATATTAGGAAGACCGTGGATACACGCAATCAAGGCTGTAGCATCAACATTGCATCAATGCATCAAATCTCCTATACCCAGTGGAATTGGAGAAATTAAAGGAGACACAGATTTTGCAAAATTGTGTTACCAAATTGAAGTAAGAAATTGTGAAGAACGTCCAAAGCTGCGAAAGGCTCGTAGAAAATTGGCGAGAAAAATAAAGAAGGAATAAGAATTTAAAGTTTACATGATAAGAGCAAAAGAAGGAAAAGGAATACCCAGCGAAATCTCGCGAGAAGGAGATGAACTCGCGAGAGTTATGAAAACACCAACACCAATGGGAGAATCTGAAGCCAGTTATACTGTAGCAGAACCAACAAAGGAAGTAAATATTGGGAGTGAAGAAGAGCCTAAAATGATGAAAATTGGGACTAGAATGGAAGCAGACGAGGAAGAAAGAACTATAAATCTCTTGCGAGAATATAAAGATATCTTCGCGTGGAGCATGGATGAGATGCCAGGGATAAATCCATCAATAGCATGTCATAAATTAGAAATCAACAAAAATATAAGACCATTTAAGTAAAGAATAAGGAAAATCGCAACAACATACCATTCTCAAATAGAAGAAGAATTACAGAAGATGCTCGACGCAGGAATCATAAGGCAAGCAAAATATCCAGAGTGGATTGAAAATATGGTGGTGGTCCCAAAGAAGAACAAGGGGATAAGAATTTTCATATATTTCACTGATTTAAACAAAGATTGTCCTAAAGATAGTTTTCCGTTACCAGATATCCCACAGATGGTTGAATCAGCAGCGGGAAATGCAAGAATATCTTCGTTGGATGGATATAAAGGATATAATCAAATCCCTCTCGCTAAAGAAGATCAAGAACATACTGCATTTTTTGATCCAAGAGGATTATATTGTTATACAAAGATGCCCTTTGGCTTACTAAATGCTGGTACAACATATCAAATAATGGTGGAGAAGGTGTTTGCAAAGTGGATCCATAAAACATTAGAAGTGTATGTAGATGCTATGCTGATCAAAAGCAAATAAGCTGAGAATCATGTGCAAGATTTGAAAGAGATTTTTGATCAAATGCGACAATTTAATATTAAAGTGAATCCCGATAAGTGTACTTTTGGAGTAACTTCAGGAAAATTTCTGGGGTATATTGTATCAAAATAAGGAATACAAGTTGATCCGGAAAAAGTGCAAGCAATCCGCGATATGCCAACGCCTGCGACGGTAAAAGATGTGCAAAAATTGAATGGACTCTTAGCCTCGCTAGGAAGATTCATCTCGCGATCTTCAGACAAGTGCAAACATTTTTTTGATATACTCGAGAAGGGAACAAAATTCAAGTGGACAGATGAATGTGAAAAGGCTTTTCAAGGAATAAAAGAACATTTAATGAATATAACTATCTTACAGAAAGCTGAACTGGGAGAAGAACTATTGATTTATCTCACAACAACCACATATGCACTAAGTGCTGTGTTGCTGCGAGTAGATGCAGGGGTAGAAAAACTAATTTATTACATCAGCAAAATGTTCAATTCTGCAGAGAGAAATTATTCAAAGATTGAGAAACTAATTCTAGTGTTGGTGCATGCAACTTTTAAGCTTCGCATCTACGTTCAAGAACATAAGATCAAAGTGTTAACAAAAGTGACAATTGAATCAGTAATGAAAAATTCAAAAAGATCAGGCAGAGTTGAGAGATGGAATGCACAAGTATTACACTTTGATATCCAATATGAAGTTTTATCCTCGCCAAAGTTACAAGTTATCGCAGACTTCTTAGCTGAATTTCTTTTAGAAGATGATGAAGCTGTGGAAGAAATGATGGATATAGAAGAGGAACATGAAGATCCAAAAGATCTATTAACAGAACCCGACAGATGGGAGATATTGGTGGATGGATCATCAAATGGAGAAGGAAATGGGATTAGAGTTGTTTTTATTTCTCCACAAGGAGAAAAACAACTTTTTAATTTAGATTGGAATTTGCATCCACTAATAATGAGACAGAATATGAGGCCGTGATTCATGCTTTAAAATTTGCGGTAAAAATGAAGTTGGAAAATGCTAGAATCACCAGCGATTCACAATTGGTTATTCGCCAGATAAAAGGAGAATACACAAAAAACGAACCATCTTTGAAAAAGTATAAAAGATTAGTCGAAGAATTATCTGCGAGAATTCCAAAAATAAAATGGAGACGCATATCAAGGAAAGATAATAGACTCGCAGATGCTTTGGCTTTCATATCCAGTATGATGACAAATCCAGCTGCGAGATGCATAAAAATTCAAATACTTTTATTACCAGCGATAAACAAGGAAGAAGAAGAGGAAGATGTGATGATGGTAGAAGTTGGCGAAGAAGAATTAAAGAGCAACATTACATATTGGCGAACATATCTTCATGCATACTTGGCAAGAGGAGAAATCCCAAGAAATCGATTAGAGGCACATAAATTAAAAAGTAGGGCAACTAATTATGAGTTAAGAGATGGAGTATTATATCGCAGATCTTTTAGTGGACCATCGCTAAGATGTTTGACGAGGGAGGAAGGACAAAAAATATTGAAGATGTTGCATAGTGGTGATGCTGGTAAACATAGTGGAGGAAGATCTTTGGCATATAGAACAAAAATGTAAGTCTATTACTGGCCATATATGCATGAAGATGCAAAACAACTCTCAAGGAGTTGCGAAGATTGCCAGCGATATGGAAAGAAGATACATGCACTAGGAGCACCATTATCATATTCAACAAGTGTATGGCCTTTTGGGAAATGGGGATTAGATATTGTGGGACCATTTGTGCCTGGCTCTGGACAAAGAAGATATCTAATTGTCGCAAAAAATTATTTCACAAAATGGGTAGAAGTAAAGGCAGTACAACATATCTGCGATAAAGATATTTTTACATTCATATTTGAGAATATAATTTGCAAATTTGGGATTCCAGCACAATTGGTGTCTGATAATGGAAAGCAATTTGAAGGGCAGAATATAGAATTGCTACTCAATGCATTTAAGATAAAGTGTGGAAAATCTACTCCTTTATACCCACAAGAAAATGGTCAAGCTGAAGCAACTAATAAGACAATCACAGACATCTCAAAAAAGAAGCTAGAAGGATACCACATAGCATGGTGCGAACAGGTGCATAATGCAATATGGGCTTACTATACAACTAGACGACAAGCTACTGGAATTTCACCTTTTCGTTTGATGTATGGAGTTGAAGTTGTGTTACTGACAGAAGTAGCTATTCCTATAACAAAAAGAGAGGCTTGGAAAATAAATCTAAGTGATGGAATGATTTTAAATAAATTGGATGAATTAGAAGAAAAAAGAGAAAAGACTTTACAACATATGGAAAATTACCAGCGAAGATTAGCTCGCGAGTACAACAAACGTGTTAAAAAACGTGAGTTTCAACCTGGCGATTTAGTGCTGCGAGAAACACCAAGTTATCAGCGAGAGAATGGGATGGACCGTACATCATTAAAGAGATAGTTGGAACCGGGGCATACAAACTAATGGACCCTGAATGGAGAGATGTTGGTCAAAGACTTGATAGACCATGGAATAGACTATTTCTGAAAAGGTATTATCAATGACAACTTCTGCGAGATAAGAGATACTGGTATGTTGTATGATGAAACAAATAATAAATTCTTCTTTATCTGTTACAACTGAGAGGTTCTTCTGATAACAAACCAAAACAAGAGCTGCGAGTATAATCACAATAAAGGCGAATAAAAATTTCGCAGAGATTAATAGAATGGGACGAACCTTTATGGCGTGCACCCTAGTTCGCGAATAAAAATTTTCAAGAGGCAAATGTAAGACCTAATAGTGCGTCATATAAGGGGGTATCTCTTTACATGACTCAGGGATAAGGTTATACCTCTGCTGGAACCTGAGTCATGAAGATGTTGGAGTTAAAGAAAACCTATCTAGGAGAGGGATCTTGGATTTCCAACTATATAAGGTTATACCCTGGTTGGACGACTAAGAACCTCTTCTAAGGAGTGCATAGTATGACCAAGGCGCCGAGGTACATGGTTGAGTCAAGGGTGCCCAGGGCGTACGAAACTACCCTGGCCATCCTTGTAAAGTCTTGGCTATGATGCACTCGGCCCAAAGAAAACCCCATTTAGGGTGCAGTCTTGTAACTATAAGACATATAGGCATAAAGGACAAGAGGCTGCGAAAACAACTGGTTGTTGGCAAATATGGATGGGAGGAGCTAGTCTTGTATGTCCGTTGTGCCCTCCTTAAAGGGGCAACCAGGAGGAAGATAAGGGCGGCACCCTCCATTAGGGAGATGATAAGTATCTTAAGACGGAAATGTCATGGGGCTTTATGATCGCAAGAACATTTAGGCCTGTCATATTGTCGCGTGACGAAAATTATATAAAGGAAACAAGCCAAAAGAGAAAAGTTAAGATGAGATCAATGGGTTTTTACATGAAAGTGTAAAGACGTCCTGCGGACTTCATTCTCGCAAAAGAATATAGACCTGTCATATTGTCGCAGAAAATTCGAAGAAACAAAGATAAGGCAAAATCAATAGGTTTTTTCATACAAATGTAAAGACATCCTGCGATTTTGTCGCAAAAAGAAAAGTTTGGCAAAATAAGACCTTTAACTATGAAGGCAAAATAAGACCAACAAAATAATCTCAAACATTAACTATTTTATTTGTTTCTCTCAGGAGAATATATGATAAAGAAGATTCCTTCAAGATTTTACAGAAACATTATTTACAGATCAGGATTTTTAGCGGAAGATATCACAAGAAATATTCATTACATCGCAGATCCATTTCTATAATCGCAGATACAGGAAATAATTCACCATCGCAAGAAAGATAATGAAGGGCAAGTAGAGTAGTGGATAAACAAAAATCTCATTATCTTTCTTGAAACATTCAAAATAGCAAAACTAAAAGTTAGATTCTAACATTGTAGAAGGTTACATTTCTCGCAAGGAAGAAGAAGGAAAATAAAAGCAAAAATAAAATTTAAACTTCAGCGTTGGTCTCGCCAGATTCATTATTTTTGCCAGCATGATCAGCCTCATCAACATTCCTATCTTTGCGAGTCTCTCCTTCATTGTTTACAGTTGCTTCACCACATGTAGTTACTTTTCTAGGAGGACTTTTTTCTTTTGGGTCTTCCTTAGAAAAATCTTCTTCACTATCTTCTTCACCGTTGGCATATTCTAATTCCTTATCCATGGGAAGAGGAACTTCATCATCATCAACTTCTAGAGGAGGGACAGATACAGTAGGGAGAGATTGACAAATTAGAATCTTGTTCACGAGAACTTCAGCACTAAGGTGGACCTTGCGAAGGAAACCTATATCACGATTTCTAATCTCTATATTTTTGAAGTATTTGAGATAATCAAGTCTTCTTTCTGCCACATCGCGACATTTTACAAGATTAGAAGTGAGAATCATGTTTTCTTTACGAACTTTGTCTAGTTTATCAGTCAAATCAGAGATAGTATAGTGAAGGCTTCTTTCAGATTATGCGAGCAACATAAATGGCAAAAGATTATTCAGACAAAGATCTCGCAAGAAATGTAACATAAAATTTGACAAAAAAAATCAGCAAGTGAGGCAGTCAAATGACTACCTTATTTTTTAGAAGTTAAATTTTGAATTAATGAACAACAATTCTCCCATTGATTCATGGCATCGTCAAACTTATCCCCAACTATACCCTTCAGGCGAGATTTTATGTTTTCTTCTTTGGAATGGAGATATGAATTTTCTTTTGCCAATAAAGAATAAGATTCTTTTAATTGGGAGTATTGATCTTGAAGCTTGATGGCCTTTAAACTAAGAGTTAACCTACCCTTGATGAGTTTATCCTTCTCAGCGGCAGATGATTCAGTTACTTCCTTGAGTTCACCCTTAAGAGAACGTAGAGATTTCTCTTGATTATCGCATATTCTTTGGAGATTACTCAATTGTTGCGAGGAAATCGCCATCAAGCTTGAAAATTTATGTTTTTCTTGAGATAAAGTTATATTCTCATCTGATAAAGATTCCGTCGCCAAATTAGCTTTGATTAACAAGTATGAGAGGCGAGTAATCTCGCTATTTAATAAATGTTGGCTCTGTGATAATTGATTATTATCATTAGTGAGATTATCTATTTGATCAATTGAATATGTATAGAGATTATCTATTCTATTAAACTGATCCATCCAAGAATCTTTTTCAACACAAGCTTCTTCAACGATAGATTCGAATTTAAGTCTTTCAATGAATCGACTCTGATTTAAAACTAAATATGCAAGCCAAGAATTTAAGAAAGAAACTTAAGTATAGGGAAGATGAAAATTTACTAGAAACAGAAAAACAAAAAGACAGAGGCAAGAAGATTATACCTTTCAGCTCCTTGTTTTTGCCGCGAAGATTCTCGCAGTCAAGAGAAGAGTTGCGAAGCTGTTGACGAAGAACATCACATTTTGAAGTCTTAACGTGAAGGTCTCTCTTTAAAACTTCAATTTCATTTTCTAAAGATGCTCGCAAGGCAGGGCCATCAGAACCAAAATATTTGGTTAAAGTATCGCAAACAATATGTTTGAGAGGATCAGTAGAAGATTTTCTAGCATCATCTAAAATATTAGATAGAAATTCAAAAGCAACATCGACCCCAATTGATGTTTCTTTAGATGAAGGAAGAGGTGTAGAGGAAGAAGTATTAAGAATGGCGAGTTGGAGATTTGGGTTATTTGTAATGGTGGCATCATCATAGGGAGGGGTGTTTGGAAAAGTAAAATTTGAAGGTTGTAAAGGACTTGAGGGAATATTATTAACAACAACTGTGGGGGTTTTATTTAACAAAGAGTCAGGGATGTTAACAGCGATATTCTCGCAAACAGAAGAATGAAGATCTGATTGCAAGGAAATGGGAGTAGCTCTCGCAGACGTTAACTCTGGAATGATGAAATCATCCTCAAGAGTTTTGTTTTGGCGAAATATTTTAGGAGGTCTAGAAATACGCTCGTCATTCTGCGAATAATAACTTAGATAAGAAACAGAGGCAACAATATTGTTATTAAGAGATAAAATGTGTTTCTTACTACCTTATTACTCGCAGAACTCTTCTTCATCTTTTCAGTCGGTCTTTTACGAGAGTTAGGGTTTTGAATTACAGACTGGGCATTAGGAGTAGCTCCACTGAAGAGAAGACATAATATGAGAATTATGAAGAATCAAATAGAGAAGATTGGAAGATACGAGTAAAAATTGGTTCAAACAAATATCATAATTGAAAATCATACCTTGATGACTCCATTAGAACAGTAGGAGGAGAATATGAGGAACGAGAAAAGTTGCAGACGGAAAACAAAACAAACAGATGAAGAAGATAGAAAAGTAAAAGAAGAAAATTAGTTTTGTAACCTAATCCTACCTTTTATAGGCAAAAGGGGGTGACCTGTTGGTTAGAGATGTGTCGGTAAAAAGAATAATTTACAACACGTGTAGGAAGTCAAGATAAAATAACAGAGCTATGTCAAGAAGAAAATATGGAAATAAAAGAAGTTGCGAGCACTATGAAGAGTTGCAGATTCCCATATCCTCTCCACTTTACTAAGAAGACATGAGAAGAGGCAAGATGTAGGACCAGAATATCGCTACAACACTTCTCTGCGAGATTAACAAAACTTCCCAGCGAGCATCACCGCAAGCTTTTTAACAACACTTTGCGAATGTCACAAAAGCAGTCAAAAGAGTGACGTAATAGCTGACGATTGAAGAAAACATGAGAAAATCATGTTTTTCCCGCGATGGTTACAAAGCTTGCGATAATGAACATTGTAACTATCGAGGTACAATCGCAGAACAAATCCGAAATAAGAGGAAAACTTAGCTGTCATCCATTATGTAACTACCCTATAAATAGAGACCCAATATGTCCAGAAAATGATGATATATTTTTGAGAGTTGAGAAAGTCTTGAGGAGAGAGAAACTTCAAGAGAAAAGTTGTATTCTTGAATTCTTACATTTCCTGTAAACATTTCTGAAAATCAAATAAAAAAAGTGTCATTCTTAATCTTCAAATTTGAGTTGGTTATTACAAATTCTTAACAAGGGTGTAGTGTAGGATTTCCTGCAACTACAATGGAAGATAGAGTAGATAGACTTTTGAGTGATAGATAAGTTCAAATCTCCATATACCTTTTAGTCGATGAAGATACACTGGTTCCTTGAGTAGTCCTTCGTCTTGTATGATGATTTCCATGGAGTTCTTGAGCTCAACTACACTTTCTATCCTAGTCCGAGACCTAAGCTATAGTAGACTATAAATCAAGACTTTATATTTTTGATCACTAACATTGACAAATATGCTTTAGATAGCAACGCATGTGAGTTCGACCGAGCTATGCTCTAACAGTTAGTAATGCCTTTTGGTTTATCTAATGCTCCTAGTACTTTTATGCGTCTCATGAACCAAGTTTTACAACCTTTTCTTGGAAAGTTTGTCATAGTATATTTTGATGACATACTGATTTTTAGCGACAATGAAGAATAGCATATTTCAAGTTTATCTCAAGTGTTTGAGGCTTTACAAAACAATATTTTGTATGTGAACTTGAAGAAGTTCACATTCTTTACAAGCAAGGTTACCTTCTTAGGATATGTTGTGTCAGATACTGGTATTTATGTGGATGATTCTAAGATTAAAGCAATTGCGGAATGGCCTACTCCAACATCTATACGTGAAGTACACAGTTTTCATGGTTTGGAATCCTTCTATAGAAGATTTGTGAGAAATTTTAACACTGTTATAGCTAGTTTTACAGATTGTTTGAAGCATGATACTGTTGAATGGAATGAAGAAGAAGATAAAAGATTTAATCTACTTAAAGAGAAGTTGTGGCGCTCCTGTTCTTGCTATGCCAAATTTTGATAAACCTTTTGAGATTCATTGTGATGCTTCTATTGTTGGTATAGGTGTTATATTATCTTAAGAAGGCCATCCTGTTGTATACAATAGTGAAAAGAATTCAGATACAAGGAATAAGTGGTCTACTTATTAGTTAGAATTAATTGCTCTTGTTCAACCTCTTAAGAACTGGCATCCTTATCTTATTCACAGTGAGTTTGTTGTCAATACCAATAGTCAGGCTCTTAAGTTTTTGAAAACTTCAGCAAAGATCAATAGAATGCATGATAGGTGGTTATCTACTATCAATCAGTACACATTTTCTGCTAAACATCAGATTGGGAAACTTAATCAAGTTGTTGATGCTTTGAGTAGAAGATCTCATCTTCTTGTTACTCTCAAACATGAGAGTTTAGCTTTTGATTTATTGAAAGATCTGTGTAGTGAAGACAAAGAATTTCAGAAACTCTAGGAAAAGTGTGGTTCTTCAATAGGAAGTGTTGATGATTTTCTCATTCAATATGGTTTTTTTTTAAAGGAAATCGTTTATGTATACCACAATGTTCTTTACTTCTTCATTTGATCCAAGAATTACATGGAAGTGGCCTGGGAGGACATTTTGGATGTGATAAAACCTTTGCTTTGGTTGAGGAACGTTATTTTTGGCCTTCAATTAAATGAGATGTTCAGAAGTATGTACAAAAATGCATGGTTTGTCAGCAGTCTAAAGGGAATATTCAAACCACAGGATTGTATACTCCACTTCCAATTCTTGATACACCTTGGGTGGATATTAGCATGGACTTTGTGCTTGGTTTACCACATATTTCCAGGAGGAATGATTCTATTATGGTGGTTGTTGATCATTACTCAAAAGTAGCTCATTTTATAGCATGCAAGAAAACAACAGGTGCCTCCAATGTTGCTTTTTTTCTTTCTTTCAAAGAAGTAGTACGTTTGCATGGAATTCCCAATACAATTACTTCTGATCGAGACACTAAGTTTTTGAGTTACTTTTGGAAGTTTTTATGGATGCTTTTGGGAACTAAACTTCAGTATAGTACAACTTCTCACCCTCAAACAGATGGACAAACTGAAGTGGTCAATCGATATTTAGGAAATCTGATTAGATCCAAGGTTATTGGAAGAAAAGAGAAGCAATGGAATAATTTCCTTCCAAATATGGAATTTTCTTATAACACTTCAATCATATTTTGGATTGATCCACATGCAAGACACCTTTTTAGATTGTTTATTCTAAAGTTCCTAATCATATTTTGGACTTGGTAGTACTTCCTAAGCTGCGTAAATCAAATGCTAAGGCGATAACTTCATTGAGAAAGCTTCACTCATACATCAAGAAGTAAAGTCGAAGCTTGAAGATTCTAATATTCTAATAATAAGTACACAGAAGATGCAAATCAACATAGAAGACTTAAGACTTTTGATGAATGGGAATTGGTTTTGATTCATCTCAGAAAAGAAAGATTTCCTACGGGTACTTATAACAAGACCAAGATGAAGAAGTATGGACCATTCAATATTTTGAAAAAAATAAGTGATAATGCATATGTTATTGATCTTCCATCCAATTGGAACATCTCTAATATCTTAAATGTGCAAGAAATGTTTACATTTCATTGAGAGAATGAAGTTCTTTCTATTCAATAACTCGAGGACGAGTTTCTTTCAAGAAGGGGGGGACTGATGTAGTACATCATTTTCTGTATCAACTCTATATGTTGATCCATTATTTAGTATCAACAATGATTGTTGATCCCTTACGGAAGTATCAACTATGATTTTTGTTCTTTTACATGCGTATCAATTATAACAGTTGATCCAACGTTTCTGTTTAGCTTACTTGCTTTGCAAGCCTTTTTCTTTCCTAGTTTATGTGGAATTCCTTTTCTTTTCTATTTAGTCGGTTCTTGTGAACCTATTTAAAGGCTATGCCTTCTTGTTTAGAGGACATCTTATTAATCAATATTATTATCAATTCAATTATCAATTTTTACAACTTTTAGAATCTTGATCCTTGAATCATATTTTAGTTAAGTTTTTGATGAAACTTAAATTATCTTCATAACCCTAGCAACTGGTTTGCTTTCTCTGTAGTTGCGGATTATCTCACAACTACACCCTCATAAGAATCCATTAAAATGATTCTTAAATCTAATTAATTTGATATGAAACTAAGGATTAAAGTACTAAAATTATAAAAAGAGACACAAAGATTTTTTACATGGTTCGATCATTGTGATCTACATCCATGGTTCTTCACTAGTGATTGTATATAATTACATGAATTGACAATTGAGACTCCATTAATGAATCTTTGGAGCTCTAGTTTTTTAGGGAAGAAGATGATAAAGAAAATAAAATCTCTCCTAAAAATTTCTCTCTCCTCCTAAAATTATCTCTCCCTCTAAAAAAGACCTCTCTTCTTCTCATGCCTAAATGGCTATTTATATGATTTTACATATTGCATAACAACTGTCTGTCCCTTAATTTTGGATATGAGAATTATCCTGCGAGCCTTCGCAGATTCATTTCACGAACCTCTTTTGCCTTCTCAATCTGCTCACATTTTCCTCGTGACTTCCTTTGCTCGTAAAATATCTTTTCTCTCCATAACTTCGCAAGTTACCATTTGTTATGATATTCCGCTCCTACATTTTGCCTCTTTTTTCTTGAATATTGCTTGAAGAGCGATCTTCAGGAAAAAATCACTTGTTGTGGTTGTTGGAGTAGTCTTTGATCTTGTTGATGAGAGAACAAGCGATAGAATACTTGACTTGAAAGGTACGTACTTTCCTCTATTATTTCGTGAAGTTCTTGAATGTTGCAAAGTAAAAAATATCAATCCTTGAAGAAGTATGAAGTATCCTTGAAGAAATATAAGAAGTACTCAATCCTCGAAATATATAAGAAGTATGAAGTATGCGAAGTATCCTTAAGAAGTACTTAATCCTCTAAATGTAAGAAGTATTGCGAACCTATCATGCGAAACTCTCACTCCATGTTCTTTGCCTCATGCTATATTGTAATGCAAATAAAAATTTAAATTAGTATTCAACATTTCTTTTATCAAAAATATTCATTTAATTGCAAGTTCAAATCGTTTTTCTTTGTTTTGATTTCCTTTGTATGATTTATTTTATCTCATTTGACAAATATTTTTCCATGGAAATGATCCTAATAGGTACCCCCTCATATGACGCACTGAGGTGCTTTGCCTCTTACGAATGTTGCTTCGCGAGTGTACGCCATAAAGGTTTGCCATCTACTATTCCCCATGTTGAATATCATATCATTTGAAACAAAATAAATTTTTCAAGAGAAATATATAAATTGATTTGTGCGAGATATTTTTCTCGGTTTCTTTTGTAATTGTGAAATCTTGAGATCTTTGTAATTTCTTTTGTAATTGTGAAATCTTTGTAATTGTGCGATTGAATCGTTTCTTTGTAAATCAAATCAAAAATCTTTTATTTTTTGTAAGTAAAATGTTTAAGGAAAGTGGTACTTAGCTTTTGTGGTTTGTCGTTGTTGTCTCTTGCGAAGTATATGATTTTTTTGCGAAGCTAGCATCGTCTTGTATGTTCTCACATCATACCAATTATTCTAGCCCACTCTCGCGAAATAGAATTCTGCTGCTTTGCAGACTTTTGCGAAGTAAACGAACATTTGCGAAGTATTCATGCGAACCCAATAATCTTACTGCGAACGTTCGTAAAGAAAAATCCTTTACAGAAGTTCAAACCCACGATATTTCTTTATTGTTATTTCGTTTGCTGCGAACTTTTCCCTGCGAACTTTAATCTTCATCTTTTCCCTGCGAACATTAATTAAAGTGATGCGAATTGATCCGTATACTAATTAACTTTAATTCTTCGTATGCAGGAAGTATATACTTCGCATAACTTCATTTTTCTTCGTTGATTTGAACAAGCTGAGACGTGGACTTAGTTGATTGAACCATAACATCCCCCTGAAGATGATATTGAACTTTCAAATCCGTTTTCTACTCCATTATTGGATCTACTTCTGGAAGACGCCATTACCGTTTCAGATATAATTTTCTAGAAAGTGAAATTGGGGGAGAAAATAGTAGAAAGAGAAGAGGACCAATTATTAAACGAAATTGTTGATCCAACAAGTTACAGGAATGATAAATCCATTTAATCCGTCCCTGTTTCTAGCGCCAAAAATGTAGGTACTGAATATCGCAAGATAATAGTTCACGAGTATCGTAATAGATAAAGGAGAAAAGAGTTATAAAATGATACGAGGATAGAAGTAGCGCGGAGAAATATGAAGTTTTGCGAGGATGAATTGCGATACTTCGCAATTCATATACAGCTGCATAAGTTTTACTATAAATAGGAGTTCAAATGTAAAATTCGAGAGGTTCTTTTAATGAGTGTAAGAAATTATCTTAGGAAAGAGAATAGAAAAAGTTGTAACTATTCTAGTTCCATTTTGATAATTCTATGTAATCAACTAAGAGAATTAATAAGAAAGTTATCATTCACCATCAAGAACTTCTTGAGTTTTTACTAATTCTATTGAGGGTGTAGTTGTAGATTATTCTGCAACTACATAATTGGCGCTAGAAACAGGGACTTGAGAATTGTGGTAGCCTAAATTTGAGGGAATTGTGGAAAATTTGAAGATCAAATGAAGTCAGTAGATGGAGATTGCAAAAAAGAAGAATGTAATATGATCACAAAGACAATGATTGATGAATTTCATAGTAATATGAAAGGAAAAATATACAAGCGAGATTGTAGAGGAAGAAAGATCATGGAGGAAGAAAAGATAACAACTTTAGAAGAATGGGAAAAGCGGAAAATCACATTTTCAGCAGAAGAAATTCCAAATGAAGACTTGAACCACACTTCACCATTGGTGATCACAATTCCGATCATGCTAGAAGATAAGAAAGCTGTAGAAAAATGGAAATTAAACCGAATTTTGGTTGATACAGGGAGTTCTGTTAATATCATATTCTATCATGCACTTAAGGGGATGGGAATTAAAGATGAAGAAATCACAAATTCAAAATGTCTTATTCATGGATTAGGAAAATCTACAACAAAAACTAAAGGGGAAATCGCGCTGCGAATATTACTAGGAGAAATAGAAACACATGTAATCTTGTGTGTGATAGATATGGAATCTCCATATAACATGCTGATAGGAAATCCGTGGATTCATGCCATCAAAGATGTTGCTTCAACATTACATCAGAGAATCAAATTTCCTACACCAAATGGAATACAAGAAATAAAAGGAGATCTTGATAGTGCAAAATTTTGTTATCAAATTGAAGTAACGCAATGCGGAGGAAGAGCAAGAAAGAAACAGCTTCGTAGGAAACTTTCGAAGGAAACAAAAAAGGAAGAAGAATTCCGAGTGTATACAATAAGAGCAAAGGAAGGGAGAGGTATACCAAATGAGATTCCAAAAAAAGAAGGGGAACCAGCAAAAATGATCAAAGAACCAACACCTATGGGGGAGCAAAGTCCAAGCTATGTTGCAGCTGAACCAACTAAAGAAATAAATATGGGAAGTAAAGAGGAGCCTTTATTCTTGCAAATTGGAACTAAGATGGATGAAGAAGAAGAAAAAAGAACTATTGATCTTTTGCGAGAATATAAAGATATCTTCGCAGGAAGTGTAGATGAGATACCAGGAATTGATCCATCAGTGGCGTGTCATAGATTGAACATAGATAAAAATGTAAGACCATTCAAACAAAGAATAAGGAAGATATCACAAAATTATCATGTACCGATAGAAGAAGAATTACAAAAGATGTTGGATGCAGGGATCATAAGGGAAGAAAAATATCCAGAATGGATTGCGAATATGGTCATTGTTCCGAAAAAGAATAAAGGAATAAGAATTTGCATAGATTTCGTATGGTTGAAAAAGTGTTCGCGAAGTGGATACATAAAACTTTGGAGGTATATGTAGATGATATGTTGATAAAAAGCAAGGAAGCTAAAGATCATGTGCAAGATTTGAAGGAAATATTTGAGCAAATGAGAAAGTTCAACATCAAATTAAATCCTGAGAAATGTATAATTGGGGTTTCGTCAGGAAAGTTCTTGGGATACATAGTATCAAAGGAGGGAATACAAGTTGATCCAGAAAAGGTCCAAGCAGTTCGTGACATGCCAACACCTGCAACGGTAAAAGAAGTACAAAATCTAAATGGACTCTTGGCTTCACTTGGAAGATTTATTTCGCGAATGTGGATAAGTGCAAGCATTTTTCAACATACTTAAGAAGGGAGCAAAATTCAAGTGGACTGATGAATGTGAAAAAGCTTTTCAAGGAATCAAAGAATACCTCGCAAATACATCTATACTACAGAAACAAGAGAGAGACGAAGAATTATTGGTATACCTCGCAACAACTCCATATGCTCTAAGTGCAGTTCTGTTGCGAGCAGACGCATGAGTAAAAAGGCCCATTTACTACATTAGTAAAACCTTTAATGCAGCAGAGAAGAATTATTCTAAAATGGAGAAGTTAATCTTAGCCCTGGTTTATGCATCATTCAAGTTACGAATATACTTTCAAGCACATGTGATAAAAGTGGTAACCAAAGTCCCAATTGAATCAATCATGAAGAACACAAAAAGGTCAGGAAGAATAGAAAGGTGGAATGCACAATTAAACCATTACAAGATAAAATATGAAGTATTGTCATCGCAAAAATCACAAGTCGTCGCAGATTTTTTGGCAGAATTTCCTTTGGAAGAAGATGAAGCAGTAGAGGAAATGATGGATGTTGAAGAAGAATTTGGAAATCCAAAAGACTTGTTAACAGAACCAGATAGATGGGAAATTCTAGTAGACGGATCATCCAATAGTGAGGGAAATGGAATTGGAGTCGTGTTGATTTCACCAGAAGGAGAAAGAACAGCATTCTCATTCAGACTAGAATTTGCATCCACGAACAATGAAACAGAGTACGAAGCTGTAGTGCATGCATTAAAGATCGCAATAGAAAAGAAGATTGAAAGTATAAGGATAACAAGTGATTCGCAGTTAGTGATTTGTCAAATTAAAGGGGAATATACCACAAATGAATCTTCTTTGAAGAAATACAAGAAACTCGTTGAGGAATTATCTGCGAAGATACCAAAATTAAAATGGAGACATATATCTAGAAAATATAACCGTCTCGCAAATGCTTTTGCATTTATTCCAAGCATGATGACAAATCCAAATACAAGAAATATCCAAATACAGACAATTCAACACCCATCAGTGGACAAAGAGAAAGAAATTGAGGAAGCTATTGCGATGGAAGTAGAAAGAGAGTTATCAAACAACATCGCAGATTGGAGAAAAGAAATTCATGCATATCTCGCAACAGGAGAAATATCCAGGAACAGACTAGAAGCACATAAATTAAAGAGTCGTGCAACAAACTATGAGTTGCGAGAAGGAATTTTATATAGAAAATCTTTCAATGGACCACCTCTCAGGTGCTTAACTCGCGAAGAAGGAGAAAAAATATTGAAGATGTTACATGGAGGAGAAGCTGGAAATCATAGTGGGGGAAGATCTCTAGCATATAGAGCAAAGATACAAGGATATTACTGGCCTTATATGCATACAGACGCAAAATTGTTCGTACGAAGATGCAAGGAATGTCAACGACATGGTAAAAGAATTCATGCACCAGGGGCCACATAACTTCTTCAACAAGCTGCTGGCCTTTTGGTAAATGGGGGTTGGATATTGTTGGACCATTTATACCTGGATCTGGACAAAGGCGATACTTGATAGTTGCAACAGATTATTTCACGAAGCTCGCAGAAGTAAAAGCAGTACATCATATTCGTGATAAAGATGTTTTTATATTCATATTTGAGAACCTCATTTGCAGGTACGGGGTTCCAGCACAACTAGTATCTGATAATGGAAAACAATTTGAGGGGCAGAACATAGAGATGTTACTCAATGCTTTTAGGATAAAATGTGGGAAGTCAACCCCATTATATCCACAAGCTAATGGACAGGCAGAAGCAAAAAATAAAACAATCGCAGATACAATCAAAAAGAAATTAGAAGGACATCTCAAAGGATGGTGCGAGCAAGTACCTAGCGCAGTTTGGGCATACAATACAACTAGAAGAGAAGCAACTGGAATGTCTCCTTATTTTCTAACATATGGAGTAGAAGAAGTATTACCCACAGAGGTTGTAATTCCGACAACAAAGAAAGAAGATTGGGAAAGAAATTTAAGTGCGGGAGTAATATTAAGTGAATTGGATGGTTTGGAAGAAAAAAGAGAAAAGGTGTTGCACCATATGAAGATTTATCAGGAACGATTAGCTCGAGAATACAACAAGAGAGTCATTGAACGTGAATATAAACCAGGTGATTTGGTCATGCGAGAAACACCTCGATATCAAAAAGAAAATGGAGGAAAATTAGCACCAAAATGGGATGGACCATATGTTATTAAAGAAGTTGTAGGAAGCGGAGCTTATCGGCTGATGGATCCAGAAGGGAGAGACATGGGTTTAAGGCTTGGTAGACCTTGGAACAGACTATATTTGAAAAGGTATTATCCATAAAACTCATAAAAAAATTTACGAATATTGTTTGCTCGCAGGAAATTGGGAAAAGTTACGAGTTTCAAAATTTATATTGCGATTAAACTTTCATTAATTTGCGAATAAAAGACCGCAATCTGTGATCAGCCTCCAAAAAGGAAAGAGAGCCGCAGAAAATTTTATACAGGCAAACCTTTGTGGCGTACACCCTAGTTCGCGAAGCTATATTTCGTAAGACGCAAAGTCCTAAAGTACGTCATTTAAGGGGGTACCTATAAACGTGGCTAAGGGTATAGGAACACCACCAAGGGCCCTTAGTACATGGTAAAATTTTAGGGGTACAACCCAATAATGGGGTACCTATCCGGGTTAGACACCTTGGATTCTCACCTAATATAGCGACATTACGCAATATAAAATGCGGTGTAAGAGGATTTAGGTTGGGCGACTAAGGCATACTGTCTTTCCCAAGAAGTGCAGAAAACGATCAAGGCGCCGAGGTACACGGTTGAGTCAAGAGTGCCGGGTGAGGTTGAACCACATCTGCCATTTTTGACAAGTCTTGGCAAAAGATGCACTTGGCCCAAAGATACCCCATAGGGTGCAACCTCGTAACTATAAGCCCTATAGGCAAAAAGGATAAGAGGTTGCGATCAAAAGCTGGTTGTTGGCAGAACCGGATGGGAAGAGCTAACCTTGTATGGTCGATGTACGCTTCCTTGAAGGGGAAACCAGGGGGAAGATAAAGGGCAGCACCCTCCATTATGAAGCTGATACGTGCTATAAGACGCAAATGTCACGAGGCTTCTTGTTTGCGAAAACATAAAGGCTTGTCATATTTGTGCAACAAATGAAGTTCTGCGAGCATTCTAAAAAAAAAGAAAAAAAGAAAGAAGGAAAACATACAAAAAGAACTCACAGAATGAAACAAAGAAGTTAAGATGAGATCAATGGGTTATTACATGAAAGTGTAAAAACGTCATGCGATTTCATCGCAAGACGATAATGTCACGAGGTTGTATGTTCGCAAGAATGTTCAGGCTTGTCATATTATCGCAAATACAAAAATTTACTACAAAAGAGGTGGAAAAATAAGACCTTTACTTAGGAAGGCATGATAAGACCACAGAAATTAATGAAATTCATTACATCAAAATCATTGAAGAAATTATACAAATATATACATTATGAAGATCTGAAAAGAAGACTGACTTTCGTCGATATCATTGAAGAAATTTTACAAGAATATACATCATGAAGTTTTGAAGAGAAGATAGCTCTGTCAATATCATTGAAGAATTTTTACAAGAAGTCCTATCAAAGAAGACAACATCATTGAAGAATTTTAACGAAGACTTAACAAAAGATGCGATTTTGATAGCAATCAAATACAGATAAGTTCATATTGGTAAAAGTTTACGAGAATTACATACTTCTTATACTTCTCCATATATTGAATATTTCTACAAAAGTTGAATACTTCTTATAATTCTTCAAGAATATCTCATATTTATTATACTTCTTCAACGGATATTTCATTTGGTGAAGGTTAAGTAATCATTATACTTTGTCATATGTTACGTAATTATTCACAGATTGAATACTTCTTATATCTCTTCATTTGGTGAATTGAGTACTTCTAATACTTCTTATATCTCTTCATTTGGTGGATCGAGTACTTCTAATACTTCTTATATCTCTTCATTTGACGGATTTAGTACTTCTAATACTTCTTCAAAGGTATTGTATATGTAGTATACTTATTAAGGATATTTCATATATTTTATTTCTTATACTTAAAAGGGGAGGATTTCTTATTTACAATCGTAACAAGTTGAAACTTCGTAAGATAAATTGAGGAAGATATTCTAATACTTCCAACAATGTTTAATCATTTAAAGAGAAATAATAGGGGGAAAAGGAGATACTAAGCTTTATCTGTGAGTTATATATTATTTCTCTTCATATGATCAAATGGGGAAAAATAAGGAAAACATTTAATTAAAGAAAGGTTAAATTATCTTCGCAAAATATCAGATATACTTCTTAAGAAAGGTTAAATCATCTTCGCAAAATATCAGATGTACTTCTTAAAAAACAAAATTGTTCGCAAAAAGAAAACCAACAGTAACTAAGGGAAGGAATTCAAAAGAAAGGAGGACAGGAGAGTCAATGATAAATTGAAAAAAGAATGTTATCATGCTTCATCAACACTCTGTGCTGGATATTTAAGATGAGTAGGGTCATTAGCAGATTTCGAATTTTGCGAGATATTATCCTTTGAAGAATATGCAACAGGAACATCTCCTTGAGGAATAGATTCTTTCTCGTCATCAAGATCTTCATCATCACTCTCATAATAGAAATCACTATCAGGCTCACGAGCAACTTCATCGTCAGATATTTTCAGAGGAGTAATTTTCACAGGAGGCAAGGCTCTTGATAAGAGAATGTTATTCGTAAAGACTTGAGCTTTCAGATGACTTTCACGAAGTATAGCTTTTTGATGGTTGGTATCTTTGATATCTTTGGAATAAGCAAGATAGTTGAATCTCCGAGTAGCACGGTCACGAGAGTTGATTAAGCGGGTAGAAAGCAAAGCATTTTTCTTACGAAGCTCGGAACAGGAGGCTTCTAATCCAACTTTCGCATTACGAAGGTTGTTCTCAGATTCTGCGAATAAAACAAAATTCAAAGGATAAAATTTGCGAGTATAACGAAATTTAAAGATATACCAGAGGCAGTCAAATTTTAATGACTACCTTCTCTTTGCGAAGTAAGAGATTGAGCTAAAGATAGACAACAGTTCTTCATCTGATTCATCGCATTATCAAAACCATCACCAACTAATCCTTTAAGTCGAGATTGAAGCTTTTTGATCTTTAGAAAGAAGAAAATTTTTATCCTTAGCAAGTTTGGCATTAAGACTTTTTAATGACGAATAATCTTCTTCAAGTTGATTCTTCTTAGTACTCAAGACTATATTCTTATTAATAAGGGAATTCTTCTCAATAACAAAAGAATTTCTTTCTGCATATGAAGACTTCTTTAATTCCTCAAGTTCACCTTTCAACAAAGAAAGAATATTTTCTTGATCGCAACATTTATTCTGAAGAGTTTTTAATTCTTGCGAAGAAACAATCATTGTATTCAAAAACGAACATTTCTCTTCTGATAAGGTTTTGTTCTCTTCTAATAAGATTTCTATTCTCAAATTAGCTTTAGTTAAGGAAGAAAAAAGTTGAGATATGTCATCATTCAAAAAATTTCGATCATATATTAGTTGAGTATTCTCTTGAAAAAGAGCGTCAGAGTTGTCAATAGCACACGAGTAAAGATTAGATAAATGGGAGAATTGGTTTGAGAGGCTTTCATGCTTGGTTCGATATTCTGTTGCATCTGATTCATGGTGAAGTACCAATCTTCTACATTTCTGGATGGATTCTATAAAGGGGAATGGGTTTTAATGGATGTTTCAAGCATATGAAGAATATAAGTAAATAAAAGGGAAAATATGAAGATAGTAATCATACCTTTCAATTCATCATTTCTTTTGCGAAGAATCGCGCAGTCGAGAGAATCATTTTGAAGATGATAATTTTCTTTACGGAGATCCTCGCATTCTGCTTGAGAAGATTTCAAATATTGGCGAAGCAATTCAATTTCTTTTTCCAAGGATTGACGTGAAGAAGAAATGTCTGGATTGACGAAATTATTTAGAACTTCGCAAAACTCATATTGCGAACGAACATTAGTAGATTTCGCAGTATTGGTCAAAACCTCAGATAACATTCGGAAAGTTGAATAAATTCCATCTCGAATTTCCTGAGGAAGAGGAGAAGAATTTGAAGGAATAAGAGCAAGCTGCAAATTGTTTGGAGAAATAGCACTCAAAGGATTTGGGGACAAGATAGGTTTTTCAAGAGAAGAAGTTGAAGAAATATTTTGCGAGGGTTGTTTTTCAAGAGAAGAAGTTGAAGAAATATTTTGCGAGGGTTGATCTTGAAGAAGTGTTGATAAATTGACACTGATGGGAGATTGAAAGGTAGGTAATGGAGTAGAGGCAGGAGTGTGTGAAGAAGCATTTTCACGAGGAGGAGAGGAAAATTCCTTATCAACTTCAGGAAGGAAATCATCAATCGGAATTAATGGTGTGGGTTTAGTTACTCGAGATCTCTTACTGGGGTTTGGTTTTTCGCCAACCTGCGAATCAAAATGTAGATTAAAAACTGAGGCAACAATATATTGTTCAGGAAAGAAGGCAAAGTATTTTAACTACCTTTTGATTCTCAGATTTTCTTCTTCGTGGATTAGGGCTTGAATTTTTTAGTTGAGGTTTCATCTGAGGAGTAATTTTCTTTGAAATAAACCAAAATCAGATAACAAATTATACAGAAATTAAAGAGGAGAACAAATGAAATGCGCGGAGATAGAAGGAAATTACCTTGGAGAACTCATGAAGATATAATAGAAGAAAAAATTGCAGAGAAAACAGTAATGGAGAGTATGAACAGAAGATAAAATTGCAGAAGTAAGAAGAAGAAAAGGAAGAGAATATAAAGGAGTTATATAAGGGAATAACTAGAAAAGGACGGTTACAAAAGACGTGTCCAAATTCTAAAAGACTAAGTAACGGTTATGTTCTCACGATCATTTCTTCTTCGTAGAATTGACATGAGAAGAGGCAAGATGTAGGTACTGAATATCGCAAGATAATAGTTCACGAGTATCGTAATAGATAAAGGAGAAAAGAGTTATAAAATGATACGAGGATAGAAGTAGCGCGGAGAAATATGAAGTTTTGCGAGGATGAATTGCGATACTTCGCAATTCATATACAGCTGCATAAGTTTTACTATAAATAGGAGTTCAAATGTAAAATTCGAGAGGTTCTTTTAATGAGTGTAAGAAATTATCTTAGGAAAGAGAATAGAAAAAGTTGTAACTATTCTAGTTCCATTTTGATAATTCTATGTAATCAACTAAGAGAATTAATAAGAAAGTTATCATTCACCATCAAGAACTTCTTGAGTTTTTACTAATTCTATTGAGGGTGTAGTTGTAGATTATTCTGCAACTACATTCTCCTTATTTGTGCTACACTAATATGCTTCATCATAATAGGTAGTTCATTTTTATAATTTTTTTAAATAGAATTCAAAATCGTCTACTGAATCAAACAAAAAAAAAAGATAAAAGGAATTTTAATAATTTGTTTTTTAATTTCCAGAAAATTAACCGAATAATTAATCCTGATCTATATACTAATCGTAATTAATTTAGTTAATCACCCTAATTGATACTAATCTAATTGGGAATACTTTAGACATTATAAAAAACAATTGGATAAGGGTTATAAGATATACTACTTCATGACCAAGTGCATCCCCAAAAACCCAGCTGGTGTACAACCCCAATAATATGATTCTTCTTTGTCTTCATGATAAAAGTAGTCACGATGATGAGGAGGATGCAGTAACGGTAGAGCGACCAAGGATATGAGCAGTAAAAGTGAGTATTAAACATGACAAGGTTGTTGAGGCTGAGAGATTAAGAGAAAGAATAGAGGAGGGGGAAAACCGAAGAAGAAGAAAATTAAAGGACGTTTGAACCCAGGTTGCACTGATGCAGACACTAACAAATTCTCAAAAAACTAAGACACAAACACGTTATGAAAGTAGTGATATTTCCCAATGAAATATATATTATGAATGTTATTTTTCAACAATGCTAATAAATTCTTGATAAATAACAAATTTATATAAGAATAAACATATTTATTTTTTTGGTAATTCAATTTTCATTAATGGAAATCATGATTACCTGGATCTCAAGTACATCATATTCAAAAAGTAACAAGAAACAACACGCTTGTAGCGGTACATGATTGAAAATTCAGAAAATGAAAAGAGAAGGAATTCCAAATACTGACCTAATACAAGAACCGATTGAATCGGAGAGAAGATGGTCTTCATAATATTTATGGACCATTTGATAAATCGTCTTCCTGATGAAGTAATGCTCTAGTGGTATAGGAGTAACCTGCAAATTTGTTCACCGGGGAATCGAGAGTTACCTGAATCCGCCGACGCACTTGAAAAAACATATAATCAAGATCAAATAACTATTAAAATAAAAGAGAACCACGGTGAAGGTGAAGAAATAAAGCCGAAACCGGCAAACAAAGCAATATTAAAACCCTGATATGAAAGAATCATGTTATTCTAAAACTAAAACACAAAAAAACTAAGATCTTTGCTCAGATCTAGCACCCGAAAATAGACTAGATCTGAGCAAAAAGATGAAGGTGGGTTTTTTTTTTCTCTTTGGAAAAGTGGAACCAGAGGGGAGATATAAGAATAAGCATTTATACTACTAAAACAATACATATACAAAAAATTCAGGTATTTTTACTAGATATCTATATTAAAATAGTGAGTTGTATATACATGAAATATCACCGATGTGTATTTCCTGGAGACGCACGCATCTAAGCGTTGGACACAGTTTCACATGGATATGTGACCATTTTAGACGCTTCCGTTCTACCCAGATTCGAGCCCTGAGATTTTCTTTTAAACATTCTGACTAATATGACCTTATCTTGTGGAAACACTTTTAGTCTTTTACACTTGTTATCCATGAATCACAAAAAAAAAAAATGTGGGACCACACCTTAACATTTTCTTAAGTTAAGCACCACTTGGGAATGTGCCTCATAACATGTGCCTTATGAATTTTAATTTGTGCACCTTGGTAGAGGTAAGTAATAATAATAATTATTTTTGCTAAGAAAAATAAGTACCATTAAATCAAAAGATATTACAAGTGTTGTGACAGGAAGGGACGGACTGTTCCCAACCATTCACCCTGTACTCTTAAGTTATTACAATACTTATGTAGTAGCAAGAAATCCTACACTACACCCCTCACAAGAATTCATAATCATCAACACATATTTTGAAGATTAAGAACAACACTTTTATTAATTGATTCACAGAAATGTTACAAGTAATGGAATAAAACAAGAACATAATCGCTCTTTAAACTTTCTCTCTCCTAAATGACTTGCTCAATACTGGAAAAAGATCTATCTTTCCCTTACGCCTGTTCAACCCTTTATATAGGGATTTACATAGTGGATGACATCTAATCTGTCCTTTAATTTTGGATCTGACTTGTGATATTCTCGCAAGAGTTATATTGTTAATATTCTCAAACATTCTAATCCTCGCAGAATCATCACACTCTTCTCATGTTTCTGCTACCTTCATCTGTTGCGTCATTCTTCAGATCATCATGTGACGATCGTAGGGTGTTGTTAATCATATTTCGCAAATGCGTCCTTCTTGCGAAATATTGATCCTATATCTTGCCTCTTTTTCCTTGAATATTGCTTGAAGAGTGATTTTTAAGGAAAAATCCATTTTGCAGTAGTAGTCTTTGATCTTTGTTAACGAAGGAACGGGCGAAAGAATACTGGACTTGAAAAGTACGTACTTTCCTCTATTCTTTTGCGAAGTTCCAAAATTGCAAATAAGGAATGTCAATTCTTGAATATTGCCTCTGCTCTTGCGAAATTATTACTTAAACTTGTCCACTTTGGAAATGATTCTTGCCGAGAAGATAAAGAACATAAGATGTTTCCTTAGTAATCCATGCTTGATTTTGTTCTTTATCTTCTGAGGGTAGAAACCTTGAGAAAATAAATTAGTTGTTTCTTCATTCTTATCTTGCCTCTGCCTCAGGATAGTATAATCTCTTGAAGATGCCTTTAATTCGCAAAATTTCCACATTCTGCGAACTTATGAATAATTCTTCTGACACATCTTTGTGATTTTCGCAAGATTTATTACACGTATCTCTACTTCCATCCAACCCTTGACACGTCTTTATCAACCGAAATTTTTCAACCATTCATGTCTATTCTTTGCATAAATTGTGTTTGTCTTTTCGAAAACTTTTCCTCTCTATAAATATTCTTTCCATTCTTTTTTTTTACCTTCTTTTCAATTTCTCTGCAACTTTACTATTCCTTCGTAATTTCCTCTTCTGCTACTGTAATTCTTCATTCTTTTCTTTATTTCAATCTTCATCCTCATACTTAAAATATTCCTCCAGCTGGTTGCAAAAATGAACTTGCTTTCAAAGCAGTTCAAAAGAAACTTCAAGACAGAGGTTTTACTTTATCTTCTATTCCCGGACAAAACCCTAAGTCTGAGCTTACTGCCAAATTATTTTATGATCATCCATGCAATCCGGGAAATATCATAGTTTCGCTAGGTCATCTTGAAGCTGGTCTTCCCATTCCCCTCTATAATCCTGAGCTCCCCTTGTTTTATGAAATTCTTTCTCATGCGAAGTTCTCGCGTGTTGTGTACCAATTGAGTGGGGATTTCATTCGTCTAATGCTCTAATTTTCCTCTCATACTGATGGCAAGGTATCTCGTTATCCTGATGATGCCTAAAATCCTAAGTTCAATGACATTGCGATTGTTCTTGCGAACTATACCGTCGAAAACTTCTTTGTGAATTATGAAGTAATTCCCATGAAGAGAGATATCACTTGTTGGGACGTTCGCTTGATGAAAAAGAATGATGTTGTTGCTGACAAGATTTTGATGCAATATATTGACTGGCATCCTGGAAATAATTCATCCCCGCGTCACTCTAATGAGGATAGGTGGCATATTTTCCCCTTAACCCTAGAAGGTCCGTACGTCTCCGGTACTCATATTCTACCTGCGAACCTCTCATAATATTATCCTTGGGAATTCAAATGGCCCGAGAGGGATGGAGAGGTACGTTTCTAAATTTCTCTTGAATTATTATCTTTTATGCTTCTATATAAAAAAAATTCTGATTATTCCCATATTTTTGTGTGTTTGCGAATTTATCAGATTGAGAGACTGAAAGTAAATTATAGCAAGACTGGGAAAGCTAGTATTTTATCAGCTCTTCGATTGGTCAAAGATGAGGTAAGAAATTCCCTTTCAACAGGGAGGTAGTCAAACAAGATTTATATGGACTTTCGTAGATTTGTAATTTGAGTGACTCCCAGAGATTCTCTGAAAATCTAGAGACTTCTAGTGATTCTCTAAGAGCATTTTAGAGAGTCTTTGTGACTTATAGAGATAAGAAAAATGAGATTTGCAAAGACTCTCTATGATTTGTAGAGACAAAAAATATATAATATCCCATAAAAAATTAAAACGTCCACCAATATTTTATTATCCATGTTACAATG
This sequence comes from Papaver bracteatum, assembly GCA_023529315.1. Taxonomy (NCBI): domain Eukaryota; kingdom Viridiplantae; phylum Streptophyta; class Magnoliopsida; order Ranunculales; family Papaveraceae; genus Papaver; species Papaver bracteatum. The sequence goes on from JAJJWX010000860.1 coordinate 120,351, forward strand.
TTTATAACAGTACCATGAATATCTAAGAAAATATGTGTCCATTGTCCTATATATCTCTTTATATCTACTTACTATCTTCCAAATCATTTGTTGCATGGTGGAATATACTCATCGTTCACGGAATTCTCTTGTAGACGGAGGCTTCATTTGGATCCATGATAATTTTATCGCATCTAAAGAAGTTGAATAAGATTCACGATGATTTCTAGGTTGGATAATGTGATGACAACTAGGTTTGATAAGCATGAAACAGTGACACTTGTTCGTTGGATATCCATGACAAAAAAAATAAAAAAATAAAAAAAATCTAATAATTGGGCTGAATGTAATCCTACATAATTCGGTTAAAGGGAAGCAATGTTATTTTGACTCTCATGTTTACCAAGTTTTTTTTTGAAATTTTCAAGTTTCCCAAAATATCACCTCTTGAGGAGAGATTTCAACCATGCCTATTTTCATAAAAAAATCTCCCCAAATCTCTAAAAACAACAAATCAATGACTTTCAATTCTTATTCGAATAACATGGGTGTTAAAGTGACTCTTACAAATTCCTAATCCAATAACATGGAGTTTTAGAGAATTTAAATGACTTAAAAAAAGTATCTAACGAATAACAAGAGACATTGGGAGCCTCTCTAAAAATCCTCATGGACTAACAGTAGATTTGGGAACTCCCCAGAAGTCCTCCGAAATCTCATTTGACTACCCCCTTGTAAGATCCTCAACAATATATTGTTTCCTCTATTTCTTATCATCATTTGTGTGTATAGGTTATCACTGAGATAGAAGAGCTTGTTAAAGCTGTGAAGACCAGCAATAAAGGTAAAGGTAAAAGTGCTCCTCGTAAGGAGAAATCTGACAAAGATGCTCTTAATTGGGTTAAATCTACTGCTCCTCATTCAAAGAAAAAGAAAACATGTTCTCCCTCTCCTTAAAATTCTCACCCTGATAAAAGTTCCACCGATGATGATGATGATAATGACGATATATCTTCTGCGAAAAATTCTTGTCAATCTGAATCTCCCATGGCTCAATTGTCCAACATCTTCTCCAATACTATGCAGGGAATTGGTGATACTCCTCTTACCAATGCTTGTCATTCCATCGCAACTATCTGTGATGCCTCTATCTTAGAGAATAATGAATCTCATCGAGGGGTTTTAAGATCTATATCTCCCAGTTTCTTACACTCGCTGAATAGTCTGGTAAGTTTTCATATTTTTATTTTTATTTTCTTTTCTTTGCCTTGAATTCATAATTTATTCCTAAAATTCGCTGAATTATTTCGCAGGTAGGGAAATCTTCTTATGCCGTTGTCTCATATTTAGAGAAAAGGCGTGCGGCTTTTGAAAAGAAAAATGCTAATCTTCGCAAAGAAAATGAAGAATTAAAGTCTGAATCTGTTAATCTTCGCAAAGAAAATAAAAAATTAAAATCTGAATCTGTTAATCTTCGCGGGCAGTTGGAATCTGGATCTGTTGACCTTCATGAGAAGATCAAGCGATTGGAAACTGAACTCTGTTCTTCGTATGATAAGGTTGCTAGTCTCCAAGCTGCGAACAATTAACTTTATGGTATGAAATTTTCCCTCCTTCTTTTATCCTTTTATCCTACTATTTTATCTTACTTGATCAACCAACCTTGTAGACATTTATGGTCTATCTGATGAAGCTACAACCCTTCGTTCTTTTTCCAATTCTATAGATGATGATACTCTTCTTGAACGTCTGCATAAATCCATGAATAGTTTTTCTAATGACCAAATTACTCCCCTCTCTATAGATGAACTTTAATCAAAACTTCTCCTTTTAGAGGTTGAGCATAGATTCAACTTGGGGATAACCAATAAGTATAAGTGCTTTTATATTGATTCCAAAGAGGATATTTTTAAGTTAAGAACCAAATACAGTGATCTTATTGATGAAAAAGACCGCATCGCTAAGAAAGGTGCCCAAGCCTTAGCGGATTTCCATAGAACTCTTCTTGATATTCAAATTTAAAGGGATCGACTTATCTACGAGAATATAGATCTTGTTAAGAGGAAAACCAAGTTCACTCCCGTTTTCTCATAGATAATGACGATGAATTTGCTTGGGCTGCGAAAATTTTAGATGATTCTAGAAGTAATCTAGGTGTAAATGTTAGTCTTCACGCTGACCATACAACCTTGATTAAAGATATTCTTTCCGAGAGGGAAGGTTGTTAACTATTCTCTCCTACTAACTTCTTGTCCTTCATAAATTTTCGCCAAATTACTGATTCTTCACTATACATTCGCAGAATCTGAAGGAAGACTTCGCCGGAGAATTGAATAATTAGAAGCTGAAAAGGGGGATCTCGCAAACAATCTCTCTTCTCGTAATGATAAGTGTTCAAGATTGAAGAATCAACTGAAGATTTCTATTGCCAATTTTAAGAATAATGCCATTTCTTACCGCAATAACAGTATCATGATGGTTTGTAATAATCACAGCATTCCTCTCTCTACATATCCTTGCATTGAAGAAAAAGTCCCAGAGAATGTTCCTTCTTTAGTGATTTCAGACAGTGAAGCTGGTGAGGATGAAAAAGAATCTGAAGACGAAAGATCTAATAATGAAGAAGGATCTGGTAAGGAAGAAGATGAATCAACCAAGAAATAACTTTGCTTTTCTTCTTTGATCTTTTGTAATATTTGTACATTCATTCTTTGATCTTTTACTCTTGTAACCTATCACTGTGGATTTCTCCAATATTTAATATAAGTTCTTTTTTGTTTTACCCGGCATATGTTAGTAAAATTTTCTTTCCTGCAATTTGATTAATCAAAATACAATTGCGTAAATCTATCATATGTAATTAAATAACATCTCTTATGCATTCCCATACTTGCCTCTGTTATTTGAATTCAGATGATTGATTGAGAAAGCTATCTCTATGTAATAAAATAATTTGCAAAAAAATCGCAATTATCTCTGCATAATCTCGCAATCATAAATTGTTAGAAAATCGCAACTATCTCTACATAATCTCGCAATCATAAATTGTTAGAAAATCGCAATTATCTCTGCATAATCTCGCAATCATAAATTGGAAGATTGCATTTTTATGTGGTCTTATTTTGCCTTCCTAAGTAAAGGTCTTATTTTGCCATCTTTTTTCTTTTGCGACAAAATCGCAGGACGTTTCTACACTTTCATGTAGAAACCCATTGATCTTGCCTTAACTTTTTGCTCTTTTGTATTTTTGCTGCGATAATATGACATGCCTAAATTTTCTTGTGAAATTAAAGTCTCATGACATTGTCGTCGTGCGACGAAATCGTAGGACGTATTTACACTTGCATGCAATGACCCATTGATCTCTCCTTATATTCTCTTTTGTATTATTTCCTCTTCAAGAATGTTGCACAAATATGACAAGTCTTAATACTACCGTGAGTAAAAAGTCTCATGACATTTGCATCTTAAGACACTTATCATCTCCCTAATGGAGGGTGCCGCCCTTATCTTCCCCCTGGTTTCCATTTCAATGAGACATACATCGTCCATACAAGACTATCTCCTCCCATCCAGTCTTAACAACAACCAGTTGTGTTCGCAGCTTCTTATCCCTTTTGCCTATATGGCTTATGGTTACGAGACTGCACCCTAAGAGGGGTTTTCTTCGGGCCAAGTGCATCATAGCCAAGACTTTCCAAGAATGGTCGAGACGCTTCAAATGCCCCAGGCACTCTTGGCTTAACCGTGTACCTCGGCACCTTGGTCATACTCTACACCCCTTAGGAGAGGTCTTATTACCTTAGTCGCCCAACTCAAGTCATGTGCTCAAGTTGAGAATCCAAGGTGTCTCTCCTTGATAGGCTTTCATTGACCCCATGACATGGGTTCCTGCAGCGATGTAACCTTATCGCTGAGTCATGTTACAGACACCCCATTCTATGACGTACTTTAGATTTTATATTTGCCTCTTACGAAATTTTATTCGCGAACTAGGGTGTACGCTATAAAGGTTCGTCCCATTCTGGATCTTAAATGATTATTTCTTGCGAAATTTTCGCATATTTTTCATTTTTGCTATAATTTCTCAATCTTATTTTTACCATTAAACAAAATATATTTTTGAAAGTTTTTGAAATTTTTGCAACAAATCAATTATACATCTTTTTCCTTTTTCTCAATATTTCTTTCACTTCACAGTTTTACCTTTGTTGTTTTCTGCCTCTGCTCCTCGGTTGCTTTTAGCTACAGTATTTTCTTCTGCGACATTTTCATCATTTGCTATTTTCAGCTGGCGTAGGCTTCGCAGCATTCTCTCTTCTCTCAGTTCTACTGAATCAACCATCAGTCTCTTACTTCTTTGTTTCTATTTGATGTTATACTTCCAATTCCCCTTCTTGGCAGCTCTTTCTTCGCAAGATTCCATATCAATCTCATAGCATTTCCTTTCTTCGATCCAATCTCCCTTTATTACTCCCTGTTTCTAGCGCCAATATGTAGTAGCAAGAAATCCTACATTACACCCCTCACAAGAATTCATAATCATTAACATATATTTTGAAGATTAAGAACAACACTTTTATTAATTGATTCACAGAAATGTTACAAGTAATGGAAGAAAACAAGAACATAATCGCTCTTTAAACTTTCTCTCTCCTAAATGACTTGCTCAATACTCGAAAAAGATCTCTCTTTCCCTAACGCATGTTCAACCCTTTATATAGTGATTTACATAGCGGATGACAACTAATCTGTCATTTATTTTCGGATCTGACTTGCGTTATTCTCGTAAGAGTTATATTGTTAATCTTCGCAAAATTCTAATCCTAGCAGAATCATCACACTCTTCTCATGTTTTTGCTACCGTCATCTATTGCGTCATTCTTCAGATCATCCTGTGACGATCGCAGGGTGTTGTTAATCATATTCCGAAAATGCGTCCTTCTTGCGATATTCTGATCCTACATCTTAGCTGCAGAATCAACATGATTATTGATATTTCTTTTTAGAAATTCTACTCTAGAATAAGAAAAGTTGTTGTGCATTAACTTCTAATATGGTTTTATTATACCAGAACAGTTGGTCATTATTATTGTAGTAGCAGAAAATCTTTTACTACACCCCTTGAAAGATTTAGTTAAATGAACTATGAAATCATATTGAAGAACATGTAAAGAAATTATATTAAGTTTGGAAATCAATACAAGTATAGAGATACAATACTAGCTTGGTGAAAAATTCACTTTCTCTCTCCTAAAGTTCTATCTCAACTCTCCAAAAAGATCCCCCCCCAGACACAGTAGTGTTTGGTCATATATATATATGAATTTTACATAGTGGAGGACAGCTAATGAATCCCTTATTTTCGGATCTGACGTGCGAAGTCTTCGCACGCTTACATTTGATCTTCTCGTATGAGTTTTTGATCTTCTCATAGCCTTCACACTTTACTCGTGACTTCGTGACATCAATGGTTGTGTCATATGAAATGTGATCTAAGCGAGATCATCTCATTTTCTTGTTTCATCAGTTCGCATGCTCAGTATGTCATTACTTCGCGGAATTTATATAGGGTGCGATATCCTGTCCCTACATTTTGCCTCTTCTCTTATCGATATTTACCTTGAAAGAACGATGAGAGAAACTCTTCATAGGTTACATTTCGCTCCCTTATATGTTATTTTTCGCTCTCTTTCAGCTTTTCATATTCCTATGCTCCGACAAACTTCCGGGTTTTAGGGGTAACTGCTCACACGTTTCCTTCTTTACCAGCCTGTCTTCTTTCCACCTGTTTTAACCGGTCATTTTCTTCCTTATATAATACCTTAACCAGAGATAAAGTTTTATCTTTTTTATTTCTTCCCTCTCTCCAAATCCTTTAAATCTCTGTATCCGGCTCCCTTGATTCTTCATCTTTTCTTCTTTAGCTAGTGTAATTATTCCATGGATTCCCTATAAAGGTTTGTTTTCTCTTTTGGTATTGTGTTGTGTCCCTTGATGTTACCATTATTGCTCCACTATTATTTCCTCTGTCATCACAATTATCTCTATTCCTCTGATAATTTTTCTTCTACTGTTGCCACAACAAGTCTTCTTTCGGGTCTCAACTTGCTCCCCCAAATCTCGGTTCTTCATTGAGATCTAAAGATGACAATTCGTGTAAGAGGAAGCCTACGTGTAACAAGGTAGTAAGAAACATTTTTTCTTTTAAACAATATAGTTTCCTCTACTTCTTATCTGCATTGCTACTCGCAGGATAACGCGAAGAAGAATGAAAAGAAGTCTAATAGGACTAATCCCTCTTCTACTCTGGAGACTGGCATGGCCCTTCCTAACTTTAAGAGAAAACCTAACCCCTAACAGCAAGTTTTCCCTGGTGGGGCTCCTCCTTCCACTCAAGCGAACTTATCCGCCAGTATTCAAGCGAATGCTCCAACATCTTCACCTATCATGACATCTTCTCAAGAGAGCTCTATTCCCTGTCCGACATTTTCTGCTCCTGTGAAGGATGCCGTTCAAAATCTTTGTAAGGAAGTTATTTCGTTCACTCTTTTCAACCCTTTCTCTTACTTGGAGACATCCTCCACTTCTCTAAATGTAGTTTCCTCTATTCTTCCCGTTACCTTTTCATCTGAAGAGGTCTTTTCCTTTCTACAAGATATGCCCCTTACTTCTTCTTCCACTTTCGCGCCTGTAGATCATCCAATCCCTTCTCTCTCAAGTACTGCCCCTACTGTTTCTTAATCAAATACTATTTTGATCACTTATCCTCTTCGCACAGATGTTTCGCCTCAAGCGAAGATTTTTATTTCTGAGGTTGCTGCTTCTGTCAAGGATGTTTCTAAAGAAAATCCTCCTCTTGAGATAGTACAGCTCGCGTGGTCTTCCTCCAATGAACCTTACCATCTTCGATTATGTGAATCTTTGGTTAAGATGTTGGGTGACTCTCCTCCAGACAAATCAACTAGGAGCGAAATATTCACTAAGTTTGATCCATCTATTACTACTGCCTTTGATTGTTTGGAGTCTCGGCGCCATCTTATTCAAATCGAAGGTTTCTCAGAGTCTAGATCTACCATACATGAGCTTACTCATTAGATTGCCAAGCTAAAGGCTGACATTTATGCTGGTGAGGCCTTAGATTAGGGTCTTCGTAAGAAGAACCAAGATCTTAAAGGTGTGCCTTCCACTTCTTAATTATTTCGCATGAATATTTTAACGCTTCTCTCCTTCCTTAAGTTTTATTATTGGTATTCTCTCGGATGTATATTCCCTTCTTGCCTCTGTTCGTGCGTATTTAAAGATATAAACCAAAAAAGTGTCATGGAAAGGTATGATTTCCAATTTTATGTTGAGGATGCTTGTACGAAGAGTAAGGATTTACAGCTCCAATCAGACCAATTATCTAATAACCATTCGTACCTGTTGGATCAAATTAAAAACTTGCAAAACGAAAATTACGAGCTTAGCAATCAAAATGACTCTTTAAACTCCCAAGTGTCTAAGTTTTATGGATTATTATATGCTGCTGACCTAAAGAATCAAACTTTATCATAGGAAAACCACACTCTGTGTGCTGAGAGACAGTCTCTCTTAAGTGAGAAGGAGAACTGAACCCGTCAATATATTGCTCTTCGGCAAACTTGTACTGAACAAAAAGAATCACTTCGTACTCTGAGGAATCACTATGATAGGGATATGAAGAATCTATCCTTAGAAAATGAAAAGATTGTCAATGGTAAAATAAAGGATACTGTAGAAATGAATAAGTTGCGCGAACAACACAGTCGATTGGAGAGTTTGCATGATATCCTGAAGAAGAAGAAAGACGCTCTCGCACAAGATGAGAAGAAAATTCGCTCTCGCCTTGAAGGTTTGATAAGCGATGACTTTGATAAAAATTTGGAGAACATGAAAAATAGTGGTCTTGCCATGTCTCAATATCTCTTTTCTCAGATGGAAGGTAGTCACATCCAGCTAACTACCTTGTACTTTAAATTTTTTCTTTCTCTAAACATTATCTCTTTCCCGTAAATTTAGTATTCCTGAATTAACTCTGATATTTGTGTTTGCTTGCAGTTTCCGAGAAAGGCAATCAACTCCTTACTTAGAAATTGAGGTCAGACTTTCTAAGGATCGCCGGAAAGCCATGAATCTATCTTTCACTCTTTCAGCTTCACATGACAGAGCAGAGAGGAGATATTCATATCTTGATTGACTTATGAGAGTTTGTGTTAAGAATGTAGAGCGCAAATATCATCTTAAGGCTAAAGCTTTTGAAGATGAAATATGCATTTCCAATTCGCTTCCTCTTGATATTTCTGACAACGAGGCTGTTCCTCAACCTGATAGTGATTATGACAATATTAGTTCTGATGAAGATCAACCTAAATGAAATGAAGTCGATGACAATCTTCTTAATATGTCAAGTTCTGGCGCGACTTCTCCTACCGAAGCTAAAACTATCCCTAATGCCGAGGTTTCTGCAAAGTCTCCTGCCTCAAATATCACTCATGATGAAGCTCGCTAGGATGATCTTTAGTTTCTTCTTGCCTTTGTGTTTATTTGGCTCTTGTTTTTACCTATTTTCTCTAAACATTCGAAGAAAAAAAAATTTACTTTATTTATTTCTAAGTGGTTGAATGATACTCTTTCCCCCTAATGAATTTGTTTCTATGTATGTGTTCATTTCTAAGTTATGCGAATAATGCTCTATTTCCATTTTGTATCTTTATCATTTGAGTGTTAGCTATTGGCCTTTTGCATGAAACAAATTCATTAAAAGAGAATTTTGTGTGTGCGAATTCACATGTGAATGCTTTGTAAGTTTGTTCTTTATAAAAGAAATTATGCATACGAAACAATGGATGGTGCTCAAATTTTAAGAAATAGACTACGTATGCGAAGATATGAAAATTCTTTTCTACTTGATTATGCGAGAAGGTTATGCGAACTGAAGAGGAAATATGATATGTAAAATTATATCAATCATATTTTGTGATTTGATAGTGAGGTCTTATTGAGCCTCCCTAAGTAGAGGTCTTAACCATCCTCCCCTTTTGATAGGACTTATTCTTGCCTCAGGGTATTATTTTGGTTATGTGATAGAGTCGCAGGACGTCTTTACATTTATATGTATTGACCCCTTGACCCTATCTTATCATCTTTCGTATTATTGTCTCTGCAGGATATATATATGCGAATACAATAAGTCTTAGTGACACAATTTATCTCCCTATTGGAGGGTGCTGCCCTTATCTTCCCCCTGGGTGGGCTCTTCACATCCAGTGATGCAACAACCAGTTATTTTCGCGGCCTTTACTCCCTCCGCCGAGTTAGCTTATGGTTTCAAGATCGCACCTTAAGTGGGGTTTCTTGAGGATCGAGTGTATCATAGCCAGGACTTGCCAAGAGTGGCGAGGTACGCTCCAGACGCCCCCAACAATCTTGGCTCAACCGTGTACCGCGACGCCCTGATCGAGTTTCTATACTCCATGATAGAGAACTTAGTACCTTAGTTTTTCAACTAAGGAGTCTCTACCGGATAGGATTTTATTTCGCCCCCAACTTTTGTAGTTGTATGAAATCCCACAACACACCCCATATCATATTTCATAGATCTAAATCTATTTCATAATCAAAATAAAGATTAAAGTGCTAAATTGTAAAATGGACACAAGGATTTACGTGGTTCGATCAATGTGATCTACATCCACAGGGTAAGGGTTCTTCACTATGATTATTGAAATTATATTAACTTTACATTTACAATCTCCACTAATGAATACTTAGTAAAGCTCTAGATCTAGTTTTTTGGGGAAGAAGATGATAAAGAATATAAATCTCTCTCTTTCTGTTATAAAAAATATATATTCCTCCTCTTTCTCTCTCCTTCTCTATTCTTTACATAGTGGATGACAGCTCACATATAGTGGAGTACAGCTCATATTCTCGCAAGTTCTTGATAATTTTGCAGGCTCTTGCTACATTCTCGCACGCTAAGAAAATATGTTATTGTGAAATTCTTCTCCTAAACTTCCATGACTCAGGTTCCAGGGATGGTATGGCTTTCACCCGAGCCATGCGTTACTAGGTTTTCCCCAATTATGACGTGCGATAGGGATTATGTGTATTGCCTCTTGCATATGTGCGAACTAGGGTGCACGCCACAATTGGATGCCTTGCCTCCCTAGTTAGAGTTTTCAAATTTATTGCCCCATATTGAGGTCTTATTCATGAGGTCTTATTGTTTCCTCGTTCTTTTGATTTTTTATTTTTGTTGATCATCACTTTTAATTTCGCTTGAAAAATGAGAACATTTTCTTTATACTTGTAACTTCGCTTGTACATCAGTTATTTATCTTTTTTCTTTCGCACATACTACCTCTATTGGTAATACTTTTTAAGATACATTCTATTCTACTGGTGATCAAGTTTTTGCCCTAAGTCTTTTCCATCCTTTTCCATTAATTCATACGCTCCATTTCCTACTATCCTTTTTATGATATATGGTCCATTCCATTTTTTCTCCAATTTTACGGCTCCTCCCTTATGATAAGATGGTATTTCCCATAGCACTAGCTCGCCTGGTTGAAATTCTCTTAGTTTTACACGTTTATTGTATTCTCGTGCCAACCTCTTATGATAATTCTCCATGTGATATAAGGAAACTTCTCTTCTTTCTTCCAAATCATCTAATGTTTCTAGCATCAAGCTTGTGTTTAAGTTTTTCTTCCAAGCCTTCTATTTTTGTTATGGGTATGATGACTTCAGTTGGTAAGACAGCTTCCATCCCGTATGCTAAACAGAAGGGTGACATTCCTGTTGCTTCTCTTCTTGTTGTTCGATATGCCCATAAGGCATTATGGACCTGTTCGCACCAGCCTTTATTGTGCCCTTTTAATTTTTTCTTGAGCGTATTCGCAAGCGTTTTGTTGGTTGCCTCAGCTTGTCCATTACTCTGTGGATATATTGGTGTTGACTTTCCAATCTATATTTTGAAGGAATTTAATAACATTTCTATATTCGTACCTTTGAACTGTTTTCAATTATCAGACACTAACTGTACCGGGATTCCAAATCTGCAAATGATGTTCTTAAATATGAATGCGAAGACATCCTTATCTCATATGTGCTGTACCGCCTTTGCCTCTGACCACTTTGTGAAATAATCTGTTGCTACGACTAAATATCTTCTTTGACCTAACCCTGGTATAAATAGTCCTAAGATATCTAACCCCCATTTTAAGAATGTCAAAACACTGGCAGATGAATTTAAGTTCGCTCCTGGTGCATGTATTCTGTTTCCATGTCTTTGGCATTCCTCGCATTGCCTTGATACTTCTCTCGCGTCCTCATGCATGTAAGGCCAATAATATCCTTGCATCTTTTCTTTGTAAGCCAACGATCTTCCCCACTATGATTTCCTGCATCCCCATAATTTATTGCCTTCAATATCTCCATTCCTTCTTTTCGTGTCAAGCACCTGAGAGATGGTCCTAAGAATGATCTTCGGTAAAGTATTCCTTCCCTTAACTCGTAGTTTGTTGCACGACTTTTGATCTTGTGTGCTTCCAATCTGTTTCTTGGTACCTCTCCTTTATCTAAGTAAGAATGCAGCTTTGATCTCCAATCTTCTTCATTATCATCCTTCTCATTTTCAATCATCGCTATATTTACTCTTTCTTCTTTTTCAATGGATGGGAAATTTAGTTTTTTTATCTTTATATACCGTGTGATTGGATCCACCAGCATGGACGCGAGGAATTCTAAAGCGTCTGCGAATCTGTTATTTTTTCTTCTTATATGCCTCTATTGTACATTTTTTATTTTCGTTGACAACTCTTCTACGAGTAGCTTGTATTTTTGTAATAAAGGTTCATTCGTACTGTAAGTTCCCAATATATGGAAGATTACCAACTGTGAATCACTAGTTATTTTGATGTCATTTAATTTCATTTCTACTGCCAGTCGCAGTGCATGTAATACTCATTTGTATTCGGTTTCATTATTGGTAGACACGAACTCCGGTCTAAATGAATATTCCATTCTTGTTCCTGATGGTGACATTATCACAATTCCTATACCATTTCCCTCTCCATTTACTGATCCATCTATGAGTATCTCCCATATTTTTGAATTTCGCTCTCTTAGAAAATTTTGAGGGTTTCCTTCATCTTTATCTACCTCTATCATTTCGTCCACGCTTTCGTCCTCCTCCAATGGGAATTCGGTCAGGAAGTTCGCAATGACTTGTGATTTTGGTGATGATAGTACCTCATGTTTTATTTCGAAGGGTCCTACTTGCGCATTCCATCTTTCTACTCTCCCGGATCTTTTTGAATTCTTCATGACAGACTCAATTGGCACCGTTGTAAGGACTTTGATTTTATGTGCCTGAAAGTATGTGCAAATATTCTGAGTTGCGTATACCAGAGCGAGGATGAGTTTTTCAATCTTCGCGTAATTCTTTTCTGCTACATTGTATGTTTTACTTATGTAGTAAATCGGCTTTTCAACCCCTTTATCCCTCATAAGAATTCATGATAATCAACACATCTTTAAGATCAATAACGACACTTTTATTAATTGATTTATGAAGTTTTACAAGAAATGAAATCAAGAATACAACCACTGCTCCAAAATTTATCTATCCTCAAGACTTTCTCACTACTCCAAAATGATCTCTCCTTTCCTTAAGCCTATTCATCTCTTTATATAAGGTATTACATAGTGGATGACAGCTAAGCTATCCTTTATTTTTGGATTTTTATTGTGATATTATCGCAAGCATTCAAGTGTTAAATTCGCAACATTCTTAAATATCGCAAAGTCTTCACATCTTTCTCGTGTTTAGGCTGTCGTCATCTGTTATGTCATTTCTGTAGTCAACCTACGACGGCTTCGCAATGTACTTTAGATGGAGATTTCATGGGGGTACTCCTGTTGCGATATTCTGATACTACATCTTGCCTCTACTCATGTATTTTCTGCGAATGAGAGAATGTCATGAGAAATTATACTTCAAAATGACACAGATGTTCATCTTCTGCAGAATTTTCTACCGACTAGACTCCATGAATTAAGCGTAACTGCCTACACGTGTCAAATATTCCCCTTCTTACCGGCATGTTCTATGTTATCCGGTCACTATTTTTGTCTATTTAAGAAGAGATTTAGTAGAGAGATAAAAAAAAAAATTACTTCGTCTTCCTCACCTCCACGCTCTCTATAGATCTTCATCGTCTGCAACTTTCTTCTCTAATTTTTACGGATTCATCTTTTTGCTGCTGTTTTCAAGGAGTCATCAAGGTTAGTTTCCTTTTTCTTTTTCTGATTTTGCTGGAACTAATCTCCTTATTTAATTTTGTTCATCTTTATATAATTCCCATACTTTTTCTGTTTTAGCAAAAACACCTCTAACACCAAATTTACAGTCCAAAACCCTAATGTTCCTAAGAGTTCGCAGCCCAAAGTTGCTACTAGTAAAAGAAAGCCTGCGAATACCAAGGTAGTAAGAAAAACTATTCTTTTAAATAACAATATTGTTGCCTCTGTTTCTTATCTGGATTGTGATTCGCAGGGTGAGGGAGATGCCAATAAACCCCTCAAGAGATCTCGCCACCTTAAAGCTATTGAAACTTCTGTCCCCTTTCCTATATTTAATCCTTCAATATCTCCTGTAATACCTTCTCAGGTTGAATCCTTACTTCCTGTCCACGAAGGTATCGCCACAGATTCCACCCCTTCAACTGATCTTCCTAGGGATGAAATTCCTTTTATTAATCCTATGGCGAATGAAACTTTCTCTTATCCTATTACCAATTCCCCTCAACTTGATTCTACCTCAACCTCAATCATTAATATTCCTCAAACTTGTCCTTCAAATAACACATCTATAGTAAAGAATTATTCAATTTCCCATCTTCTTAGCATCACAACTTCTTCATCTGAATCTCTCATTTTTACTAAAGAAACTTTGGATGTAATAGATATTGCTTTCAAGGTTTTATCTGATGTTCTGGACGATGTAAATAAATCTTCTGCTAATCCTATCAAATTTGGTGTCTGAAAATTTTAGAGTAAATACTTTGTGAAAAAGCGGGGGTCTAACAACCTCACCCAATATTTCGATTAGCAATCTGTATGGATAAATCCGAGTTGTTTTCTAGAGAATCAACTAGACTCAATCAATAGAAAATATCTCAAGGAGTTATTATCTCAATCTCTCAATTTTATTTACTCAAGCAAATGTGATTCGCGAGTCTAATCAAAAGACAGATAACTTGGATGGTACCAAAGACCAATATCCAAGTGTCAATCAATTTAAATCAACAACCAATAAGGTCGGATATTCTAATTGATTGAATAACGCACAACCTGTATAATTTCAATTATATAACGAAATATAATGCGGAAAAGAAATAACATAGATACCAGAATTTTGTTAACGAGGAAACCACAAATACAGAAAAACCCCGGGACCTAGTCCAGATTAAACATACACTGTATTAAGCCGCTATAGACACTATCCTACTCCAAATTAACTTCGTTCTGAACTTTAGTTGAACCACAATAAATATCACACTGATCCAAGGTACATTTATGCTCCTACGCCTCTGATCCCAGTAGGATACTGCGCACTTGATTCCCTTAGCTGATCTCACCCATAACCAAGATTTGCTATGACCCAAAGTCGAAGACTTTAGCAAACAAATTTGTCTCACACAGAAAAGTCCACAAGATAGATAAATTCGTCTCCCACAAATAAACCTATGAGTTTTGTTCCGTCTTTTGATAAATCAAGGTGAACAGGAACCAATCAATAAAACCATACTTATATTCCCGAAGAACAACTCAGTTTTATCAATCACTTCACGATAGTCTTAATCGACACATCGAAAAAAGATATTATGGAATCACAAACGATGAGACGAAGATGTTTGTGATTATTTTTATATCTTGCCTATCGGAGATAGAAATCTCGAGCCAATTATTACAATTGTTCTCGTATGATAGAAACAGCAAGATCAGATCACAGAACTACAAGAAAAGTAGTATCGGTTTGACTTCACAATCCCAATGAAATCTTTAAGTCGTTAACCTGGTTTTAGAATAAGAAAACCAAAGGTTAAAGGAGAATCGACTCTAGCTTAGCAAACTAGTATCACATAGAATGTGTGGGGATTAGGTTTCCCAGTTGCTAGAGTTCTCGCTTATATAGTCTTTCAAATCAGGGTTTGCAATCAATGTTAGCTTAGTAACAAAGCATTCAATATTCTCCGTTAGACGAAAACCTGATTAGATACAAGATAATATCTCTCAACCGTTAGATCGAAAACTTAGCTTGCCATACACACATGTACTTGAAGATTTTGGGTTTGTATAATCGTACCCAAATGTGTACAATAGTTGGTTCAATATTAGTCAACCAAATGATAACTTTCATATCAACCATATTCTTCTTCACCATAACTAGTCCAAATGACTCAAATGAACTAGTTAGAGAGTTGTTCAATTGCTATGAGATTTTATGTACTACACAAGACACAATTGAAGCAAAAACAATGTGATTCACTCGAATCAATTCATGAACTATAAAGCCACGGTTTGTAATAGCATTCCTTAGATAATTTAAATAAGTTCACAAACATCGTTTTTAGATATAACTACTCAAGTTCGCGGACTCAAGTAACCGGTTGGAGTTCACAAACTCCAGCAGAAATTCTCGGGTTCGAGAACTTTCGTCATTTCGCAGACTGAGTTCGCGGACTGAAACCGAGCTACAACTCTAGCAGAAATTCTAGGGTTCAATAACTACACACGTTCGCGGATTGAGTTGACTGCTCAAGTTCCAGTTTTTACTTGATCAACAAAGTTTGCAAAGTTCGGTTCAAGTGCTAAGGACTTATACATATATGTGTTACCACAACAATGTTTATATCCCCCAGTGGTTATATTGTCTAAAATCTCATTTCAATCATTGAAACATTCTCAGAGGACGTCATATAGTTGTTATTCACAGACTAGTTTTCGTCAGAGCAATTTCCAAAGTGATTGAAACATAACATGACTTTCGTCACTAGGCAAAGATGACCTTGGCTAAAGCGAAAGGTTTACCAACACATATTTCGAGAAATAGATAAGCGAGATATGCTCAGCTCGAAATGTCAGATGTGTATATCTTTAGTCTATATAGTAAAAAGACTTTTGTCTTAAGATAGGAGATAGAGTAGATAAACTTTTAAGTGATAGATAAGTTCAAGTATCCACATACCTTTTAGTCGATGAAGATCCACTGGTTCCTTGAGTAGTCCTTCGTCTTGTATGATGATTGCCATGGAGTTCTTGAGATCAACTACACTTTCTATCCTAGTCCGAGACCTTAGCTATAGTAGACTAGAAATCAAGACTATATAGTTTTGATCACTAACATTGACAAACATGCTTGATATAGCAACGTATGCGAGTTTGACCGAGCAATGCTCTAACACTTTGGTTCTAATAGAATGGTTTCGCAAACATATTTAGAAAATAAAGTTGAATCTTTAAAGAAGCGCCTCCAAGCCATGACCTTAGAATGTGGCACTCTTCGTCATGAGAACCAAAATCTTTAGAATATTTCGCTAGTTGTGAAGGTCTTCGCAAGAAGAACAACGAATTAAAAGGTATAACTTCCTTATTTCTGCCTTTGATTTATCCTTTTTAATAGTTTTGACCTTTCCATATTCAATTTTCTTAAGATCCTTTGTTCGCCCTTTAAGTTTTAAACCAGAAACGAATAATGGAGAGATATCGGTTCGAATCTGCCGCTGAAGAAGCCCGTATGGATAGAGATATTTGGATGGATCAATATAACCAATTAGATAACCTTCATACATACTCCGTCGATCAAATAGATAATCTTACCAAGGAGAATACTCAATTAATTCAGAAGGAAAACTCATTAAGTAGTGAAATATCTCGCCTCTCTTATTCTTTGACAAAAGCTAACTTGGAGTTGGAAACTTTATCAGATGAGAATAAAACCCTATCTCAGGAGAAGCGAATTCTCTTAAACAAGGTGGCGACCTCTTCGCAACAACTTAGCATTTGCCAAAAAGTATGTGCTGATCAGGAGCATTATCTTCACTCATTGAGGGATAAACTTAAGGAAATAACAGAAAAATATAACGCTGAGAGAGAAAAACTTATCCAGGTGTTTGTAGGTGAAAATGGTTTCTGCTGATTTTGGTAATTTCGGGTGTACGAGTGAGAAACAATTTAAACCCTAAATAATGTATTGCAAGGGAGTACTTTTAGATTCGAGAGATCAAACTGTACAAATCCAGCCTAAACCAAGAAATGGCCGTTCCGGACTTGCTTTGGTCACAAAGTGGAGGAGAATGGGTTGGTTTTGGGGAGGGAAGCAAGGAAAGTGATGAGACCAAAATAGTTGATTCTGGAAGAGTAGTTGTGTTACTTCGAATTGTATCAGAAAAGTGGGAAGGCTAACAAATAGTAAGCTAGCAAGTATTTTATGAGTGTTGTATATTCCCGAATGAACTTGTCATTCTCTGGAAATAGGTAAGACATATTTATACAAGTCGAAGTGAAATGTACTCTGGTCTCATTAATGGATGGATAAATGGGTAAGTAAATGGGAGGAGGTGATAACCATATGCATGGAATTGATGTTCCATAAATCCTTTAACTTATGGAATTGATGTTCCATAAAGTCGTTAACGCATGGAATTGATATCGAGCGTTTCACCATTAATTCCCTATATTTACTAACCACCTCACCTTTAGACACTTCCTTAAGACGGGCGTAGTGTACGCCGAATGCTGTAAACCGCCAAACCAATACCCAAAGAGGATCCCCCAGTTTGTGATATGTGTTTGATGTCTCGAATGTTTTTGTGGAAAACATGTGGCATGTGGTTGTTGCCTGTCAAGTCGAGCTTGGGAGACTTGGTAGCTTGGTGACCTTCGACGGTTGAGATCTTGCATCTTAAGAGGAAATGTATTCGTTGATCGTCGCACGCTTTCGTTCATTGGTGGCCGCCTAGGGAAGGCCAGTACGGTGGCGCGACTAAGTTGGCATGCCATGATGGCATGGCTAGGTTGGCATGTCATTGGCATGACATGGTTTGGTGTGGCCAAACTTAGGTTTTCGTGCCAAACTTAGGTTTTCGTGCCAAAGGTTACCATGCGTTGTCTGGTAACATTGGATGGCTGGGATTTTCTCTTGGGATTGAAGGGCAACTGTTGATTATTGCACGCCTTTATTTTGGTAGCCGCGTAGGGAAGGACAGCATGGTGGCACGGCTAGGTTGGCATGCCGTTGGTATGGCATGGTTTGGCGTGTCTAAACTTAGGTTTTCGGGCCAAAGGTTACCACGCGTTGTCTGGTAACCTTGGATGGATAAGATTTGCTCCTGGGGTTGAAGGGCAACCGTTGATTGTTGCACGCCTTCGTTTTGGTATCCGCGTAGGGAAGGCCAGCATGGTGGTGCGGCTAGGTTTGCAAGCCGTTGGCATGGAAAGGTTTGGCATGTGGGGCCAAGGGTTTTCTTATGGGCGCATGGCGCGGCTAGCTTGACTAGGTGCGGTTTTGTCTTGGGATGTGGGGCCAAGGGTTTTCCATGGGCGCAAGGCGTGGCTAGCTTGGCTAGGTGCGGTTTGAGCTTGGCATGTGGGGTCAAGGGTTTGTTTATGGGCGCATGGCTAGGTACGGTTTTGGCTTGGCATGTGGGGCCAAGGGTTTTCCATGGAATCATGGCGTGGCTAGCTTAACTAGGTGCAGATGGGCTTGGCATGTGGGGCCAAGGGTTTGGCGTGACAAAGCTAGATTCGTGACCAAGCCAGGGTTTTGGGCCAAATGTCGTTTGGTAACCTTGGACGGTCAGGATTTGCTCCTGGGATTGAAGGGAAACCGTTGATTATTGCATTCCTTCATTTTGGTAGCCGCGTAGGGAAGGCCAGTATGCCGTCGCGGCTAAGTTGGCATGTGGCCATGGCGAGGTGCGTTTGGCATGGCGCGGTAGGTGTGGCTGGCATGGTTAGGCATTGGCACAGGGGTGTGGCTAGCATGGTTGGCATGCCTTGGCGCAGTTGGTGTGGATGGCATGGTTTGACATTGGCACAGGGGTTCGGCTAGCATGGTTGGCATGCCTTGGCGCGGTTGGTGTGGCTGGCATGGGTTTCCATTGGCACAGGGGTGCGGCTAGCATGGTTGGCATGCCTTGGCGCAGTTGGTGTGGCTGGCATGGTTTTCCATTGGCACAGGGGTGCGGCTAGCATGTTTGGCATGCCTTGGCGCGGTTGGTGTAGCTGGCATGGTTTGCCATTGGCACAGTGGTGCGGATATCATGGTGGGCATGCCTTGGCGCGGTTGGTGTGGATGGCATGGTTGGCATGCCTTGGACCGGTTGGTGTGGCTGGCATGGTTTGCCATTGGCACAGGGGTGCGGCTAGCATGGTTGGCATGCCTTGGCGCGATTGGTATGGATGGCATGGTTTTCTATTGGCACAGGGGTGCGGCTAGCATGGTTGGCATACCTTGGCGTGGTTGGTGTGACTGGCATGGTTTTCCATTGGCACAGGGGTGCAACTAGCATGGTTGGAATTCCTTGGCGCGGTAGGTGCATGTGGCTGGCATGGTTTTCCCTTGGCACACGTGGGAATTAGGGATTAGCTTGTCGTAACCCTAATTGGTTTTAAAAAAGATACTCCGATAATTTTTTACAGACACATTAAAGGGTTCAATAAATGCGCCTAGTAAAAGATTATTACTTAAATGATGTGACGTCACTGTATGACTAGGGTTTAAGGTTTTACAATTTTAAGCTTAAGCTAGAAACCACCATCAACATTAAGTCCCCTGCTTAGCTCGTAACAGGTGCCTTGTTGCGAGGTAAACATATGATGGTGACATACAAGGACGAAATCGAGATGTAAATCATTGCAGAGATGGTCAGGAAAATCCGACTAACCTTTTTCGAGAGGTGAAGAGAGTTGGTTCCCGTGTTGGCGGACATGCTTAAGTTATACTGGGGATGCAGACCGTGGAGCTAGAGGTGAAACGAAAATTGACGGCTTTGTCTGGTCGTACATCTCCGAGGCGAAGCGGGCACGGTCTTGGAAAGCAAAGCATAATAGACGGCTTGGCTCGTGGGGCCAAGGGGTGGCATGGTCTTGGAAATCAAGCGCGCGTGGATAACTTGGCACGATAGGACCACGACAGTGGAGCGGGTGGCCTGGCATGGCAAGGCGATATGTACACGGACGGATAGGCGTGGTGGGACCGCGACAATGGAGCGGATGGATTATCCTGGTGCGGCCATGGCAGGGCGCGGCTCGGTGAGGTGAGGCGTGCACAGACGGCTAGTCATGGTGGGGCCGTGGCAATGGAGCGGATGGCTTGGCCTTGGGAAGGCGAGCATAGTGGATGACTTAACGCGTGGGGCCAAGGCATGGCGTAAGCGTTTTTGGGCATGAAAATTGGTCTTTGCGGGATCGGTTTCCTCTTTTCCTTTCTTGGCTCAAAATAGGAAATCCTTTCCTTGTTCAAACTCCCACGTACCATGTATATATAAAAGGAGGGACGACTTCTCTTTTGTTTCATGCCTATTTATTTATCCCAGCAGTGTGGTAGCAGTAAAGCAAAGCGGACAACTAAAATCCCAGGTATGCCTTCCAATATTTCTTCTTTAACTTGTTTTCTCTTTTATTTTGTGTTGGTGTAAACCCTAGTTGTAGGCGTACCTTTTCATGACCTTGTAGAAAAATGTTGGTGTGAATCCTAGCCGTAGGTATGTCTTGCACGAGCTCGTATTAGTTCTTAGGCATGAATACCATAGTAGTGTTGACCGCTTCAACTCACTGTGCAAAGTAAGCACGTGATAGTAGTCCCTTTCCCACGAAAACCTAGTTTTTTAGGGTTTACTCCTTGTTTTGATGTGGTCGTGTGCATGGTTCCCATGGTGGGGCGCACCTTCTCGGTCGGACAAGAATTCTATGTTGTAGGGTACGTCCTTGAAACAAACTCGCTTGCGTCTTGGGCTAAAAATAATAATTTTCGTGTGCTTTCCGTAATAATTTCTCTTCGTATTGTTCCATTGTAGTTGTTTGGAAAGCGGAAGTTCCGTGAGAGAATCTTTGTTATGATGCCGCTTGAGAAAAATTATGCCACACCGAAGGATGTTGGTAACTCCAAGCCAAACGTGGCTGATGAATTCTTCACGATAGTCTCCGCCAGGAGAAGTCCTCTTAATCATGTGTCGCTGCTCCTGACCGGTACAAAGAGTGAAGGAGGGGATCGGTCGGTTCCTCTCGGAAATGTAATACGGTTTTGTCTTCATAGGAAAGAGTATTCCGCCTCTTTTATTGATTTTAAAACCCCAGTGAATTCATTACGTTCATTTGATAAATGGACGCACTTTATGATAAGTCAAGAGTGTGTAAGAGCTAGTTTGACCAAGGTGCAAATCATTGATGCCGTCGTGGCTTCCGCATCACTTCAAATTAGGAAAGATATCTCGGGTTTGGTTGCTTTCATCTCCAGGTGGTGTCCGGATACTCACACAACCATATGCATGTAGGGATAACTGACTATATGCTTAGAAAGTGTGGCTATCCTGCTGAATCTTCCCATGACAGGAAACCTTTACATCAAGTTGTCTGATGATGAGAGAAAAATGCGTACCGCCCTGGTTGCGAAGTCGAAAGGGTTTGTCCGAAAGGAGAACGAGACAAAGTGTTTCTATGCCTGGTGGATGTCTCAATGGTTCCCTGATGAGCTGGCATCGGATCAGAAGAATAGTACACTCCACGTCACGACATTCTTGGCTCTCTGGTTACCCCATGATATTTTCGATGATGTTTCCAATAAGAAGGAGATAAGGATGGAACTCATCAATTTTGCTATAAAATTGGCGAAAGGAGTCGTTCTCCCCATTTGCGGCTTATTTATCGGCTCTTTGTACACACACTTGGATCATTTGGCTGTGGACATGCGTGCTTCAAACGGTTACATGAAAGTGGATTCATATGTTCATGTTGCTTTTCTCCAAGCGTGGATATGGGAGCATTTTGAAAGATACACTCCTAAACCATTGGTTTCACTTCCCGCATCTTGAGGTGGTTCAAGAATACTTCGCTGGTCGAATAGGCGCCCAAGAGCTGGCTCAAACCTGGCTGATTTCCTTGAGAGCTAGAATTACATTTTAGGTGATCCCATGTTCAATTGATACCTATACTTTGGTGTCATTACTGTTGGGAAAAAAATAATTATATGTCCCTTTTCGCAAGCTTTATATGAGCCATTACGTCTAATCCTTATCACTTCGGGCTTCTTTCCATTTTCAATTTTGCTACATTTAGCTTAATTTGAGAAATTTCTTTATCTCAATAGTCCAAGAGAATCCCACTACACATGCATGTCAACCACTTACTTTAGGTTGAATATATTATTAAAAATAATTAATTCTCTTGTTGTCATACTTCAACATATACCATTTCGTTAGTATTATGGATGAAGTAGAGAAATGAAAATTTTCTAACTCATATAATCTTTTGTGTGTTCTTCCACAAAAATTGGAATACATGTGATTTTATTTGAACGTGTGTTTTGAAACAACTGACATATTAATAGTCGAGCAAGTGGATACATTTCAAGAAACATTCAAATTTTTGGGAAATTATCAAGTATCCAATAATGATGCTCAAGTACTTCTAAGCCCCAAATGAATACATTGGAATTGAGTTGGTACAACCAATTGAACAGAAAATAAACATCATTCAAAAATAGCCAAAATCATATTTAAGAGAACAAAATAATAATAAAACCAAAATTCTTAATGGTCGAGATCAACAGTCATAGTTTAAATTGACCGCCTATGGACTTATCTTAAGAAAAAAAATAGAACTAGGCATGTTCTAAAAAAATGGACAAACAAATAAAGCCCAAAAAGTATTGTCACATACCTCAAACTTTGTTTTTCATTGCATTTACACAAAACCGGAACATGCTTGGTCCCACACACCCCAGAACCGGGATAAAGTCAGTATAGGACGCAATCACACTGGCTGGAACCGGTACAACTTGGATCAGGTGAACCGGTACGGGTTGGATCACCGAGTTGGAACGCGACAGGATCAGACCGAGTTGAAACAGGACTGGATCGGATAAAGTGGACCAAACCAAGGTAGACCGAACCGGGGTGAACCGAGTCGGGGATGGACTTGATATTTTTCTTTCTCCGCGAACACACCAAAAATCTCCGCTCTTCGTTCTCTTTCTATCTCCCAAAAAATTTTCACGCCCAAAAACACACCAACATACAATATATTAGCATTCCATTTCCACTAATAATTAATTATCTATAGTATAAGTAAGAAGGATGTCTGTCTATGGGTCAATTAGGACCATTGATTTCGGGCATCCTACGGCCTCGATTGATTGTTGGTGGTTTAATTCAAAGTCAAACGTGACCATTGATTTTAGGCATCCTACGATTGGGATTGGCTTTTCAATTTTGTCGGGATTTTATGCTCTGGCCCAGGCCGAACATAACCCTTGCCTTATCATTAAACCTATGTTCGTTGCTTTGCCCGACTATATTTATTTTTCTTTTTCCTTTTTGTGATCGTCTCTGCTTCTGTATTTTCTCGGTTTTGGATGATGTTTGCAGGGTTTCATTATGTTGTGTTTTAGGAGGCGAAGTCGAATCAGAACGATGAAGAGGAATAGCAGGAAAAAGGTAAACATATTGAAATCGTATAATTTTATCCTAAGTCACTGATACTACTTCACAATCCCAAACTAAAATCCTAATCCTAATTTTTTTTTCGATTATTAATCGATTTTGAATTTTTTGTAATAGGATTTAGTTTGTTTTAGGGAATATTAATGTATAATTGTTTTGGTTTTTAGAATAAACCAGAGAATTGAGAAAAACCCTAATTATTTGGTGTGTACAATATTTTACATCATAGAATTGGGTAGATCAGGTACAAGGTTTTATTGTAGGAGAGTCTGTAAGCGGCGAAGATTTATTTAGTTCTTTTTTGTCTATGTGAAGAGTTGTTGGATGCTTTTAATGGGTTATCTTAACAAACTTTGGCTGGGAATGAAATACTTGATGTTGATCTACTGCAGTATCCATTAGGTGGCATCCGGGTAAGGGGATGTTTTCCAATAGTGTAATCTGTGAAATTCCATACAGTTTATTAGGTGGGATATGTTCAAATGAGTTGAGTTTTATTTTGTTCTTCATCATTGTTTGGTGCTCATTTCGAAATCAATTGTGTTTGATTCTTTCTTTGTGGAATCAGTCTACCATAATATGTATTTTTATTGTGGGTGTTTCCAATAATTTGATAATTGGATTCGTTTATTCCAACTTCACTTTAAAATGAGCGATATTTATTGATCTTCAGTCCACATAAGTAGAAGATAGGTCGCACTCCTAACTTAATTGGAATAATGTTTATACATCTAATCCAGCATAATAGCAAGTGTGATTAGGTATATCCGGTTTGAGTTAGGATGTGATGATACTGAAAACTGCATTACTATTGTGAGACTCACATCAACTGCTTCGTTGCAACACTGTTGTATATGGCCATCTAAATCCAACATGTACAACTGATGTCGTCTTTTACTCCAACACAGGTGATCAAATCAAGCGTCCTGGCTATGATCGGGGAATTGGGTTCAAACATCAAAGGTGATTTCAATATCTCAAGGATATATATCCCCACTTAATGCATCTATGCACTCCACAACAAAGCTGTAAATGGTTGATTTTCAACTGGGTAGGCAAAGATTCATCATTTCCTTACAGCCGTAATATTTGTGTTTTTCCGAATGCAACATGTATATTATTACTTGCTCAAACCATATTGGAGTAGTATTTAGGTTGAGTATAACACTTGCATTGCTCACCCCCAGCTTAACTAATACACATACAGGAAAAAATATTTAAATATAAAACTTTCTTCTCCTATAATTAACTCCAATGTTTATTTACCTCCATGCATATCTAATCCCTTTCTTTTTTCACTCCATGATTATGTTTTAATATTGAAATTGATTTCATAAATTTAGCTTCTTCGGGAAAATTAGTGCATTTAGTTTGCGGAGCTAATTCAGTTTTGGAAAAAAAGATCATATTGTCAGATACGCTGGACAGTTTACATCAAATATGAATGGGATGGTTATTGGTTTGTTACATCTATATATGCATATTCATTGGTATTTACTTTACAGTAATCTTTTAAAAAGACAACATTTTGATAGGAGTGAAAATTATTTGGTTACCTGTAGGAATTAGGAATGCCTCTTCAAGCTTTACATGTTGAACTTTACATGTTTCATGTTTCTTTTTCGTCAGGTCACTCACTAGACATTAGCAAGGGAGAATCAGACCAAATTTTTTGAATACTTCAGCGGTAATGCACATTTAAATTATGTGGTTGAATTGATAGTAACAGTCTTATCTACTAAATTCTGTCCAAGCTATAAATTGTTCGAGTTAAAAGCTCTACGCAAAGGTGGTGACTATATTAATACTTTTGCATTACTCTATTCATAGTTAATGTTCAACCAGCATAGTTTTTGGCATATGCTAATCCATGTTTGTTCTTTAATTTATCTCAAAGTTTAGTTTTAGTTGTGTTTGTAGTCTTTAATGGGTTCAATTTTTGATTTCTTTGTACTTAAATGTTTGATTATCTTATTTCTTAATAACTTTCTTACTTGAGAACAAAACCTTGCATCTGCTTTTTAGTCTGAATTGTTTCAACTTATTTTTACACGGGTCTAACAAAATTCGTGCCGCTATGGAGGTATTGCCTACAACCGGCCAGAGTACTCTATTTACGAGCTTCATCTCAAGTACGCAACACTATCGACTTTCAACTTCAAAGTGGCTGTAAACTTTAATTTATTGATTGATGTACATTGATTCACTTGAAGGATTAACTTCAATTGGCGTTGCTTTTTTCATATGGAATGCGACCTTTCTCCGGAAGCTGGGAAGATGTGAGATGATCGCGACCCCCCTAGCAAAACACAAAATATACTTCACTTCATGCATATAAGGAGCAGATGATTCGACGTGACACGAGTCCAAATTGGTAACCTCGCTTTGATAGGATGGGAGGTTTTGATGGTCATGGCTAATGGGCAGATGATGAGGATTAATTTGTTTTTATCACTTTTAGGAAATGATAACATGGTGCAACTGAAGAATAATGGCCCTGAGAGCTTTCATTTAGGCTCTTAATTATGGTAAAACTCTTTTGTATACAAGGGTTTTATATTAGCTTGATTGATTAGAACTGTAGATAGTTTAGAGTATGTGGTAGAGAGCTAAAATAAGTTTGTTCTCTTTTCATTATTTTTCCTTTTCCTAATTTGATTCTTCAATTTGTAATTGTCTCTATAGTATGTACGAAGCAGAAAGATACCTTACATTATGGACATAGCTTGATGTGGATCCCTTTTTAGTTAGTTAAGTATCTTACCAGACTACAAGAATGACATTTGATCCCTAATGTTATATTTTAAAATTTAGTCAAACATATAGCTTATCATCAATTAAGATTCTTAGCAACAACAAAAAAACAAAATAGTCAAGTTTGTTTTTTGCTCACGTAATTATCTTCTGCATTGCATTCGTGTCGAGTCACATGTTAGTCAAATCTTTGATCATTGAACTGTGTAATATTAGATGACCGCTGCCACGGTGGGACGACCGATCCAGAAAATCGGTGTGAAAGTATCATTTTTCCTGATACTGCGCGAAAGTATCATTTTTTTTATACGACGCGAAAATATTAAAAGTATCATTTTTCTGGCACGAC
This sequence comes from Papaver bracteatum, assembly GCA_023529315.1. NCBI lineage: Eukaryota > Viridiplantae > Streptophyta > Magnoliopsida > Ranunculales > Papaveraceae > Papaver > Papaver bracteatum. The sequence continues at coordinate 147,183 of JAJJWX010000860.1, forward strand.
GTAAAAATAAATTTTTTTTTGACACGACGTGAAAATATTAATTTTTATTGACACAAGGTGAAAATATCACTTTTCCTAAAACGAAAAATTAGCCGATGCATAAACCAAAATATGGTTGCATATTGTGTTATGCATCCTTTGTGGTGGTTTGCATAATGGGTATGCATTCAATTTTCGAAAATTATGCATATTGTGAAAGTATTACTTTTCTTGAAACGGAAGTAGTACATCGTTTTATTAGTTGCAACGAAATGATAAATACCTCCGAATTTTTCCTAAAATTTCTAAATTTGATATTGTTGTTTATACTCATTATGGAGATTTTTTTTAAAACCTTTCCAACGAGATAAAATTTGTGAAATTCCAATGCACGAATTTTTAGATATATTATATTAAAGTTTGGTTACCAATTATACCCTTACAAAAATATGATACACAGGGAGTTATATTAATTTGGCTAAAAGGGAGGGACAAATTAGTCCTTTCATTGTTGATTGATTTTTTTTGGTTACAAACACCAAATTTTTTTGTGTCAAATTGAAGAAAAAAAAATCATGCTTCACATTAACACAAAGTCACCGTATATAAAATCCTCCATCGCTTCGTTCAGTCAGCCTAAAAAGTGACGTTTAAAGTTATAAAACGAAAAATGAGCGTGAAACCAATTGTACAATCCAAAACAATCCAAGAGGAGGGAGGAGGTATCACCCCGGCCGTAGGCCGGGGTGATACCTAGTAATATAATATAGGCAGAACCCAAAATTAAAATCATAAAACAGGGCAGATTCTGAAAATGAAATCAAAAATTGGGAAAAGAAGGAAAAAACAAATCTAACCTAGCATCATCAAATAAGATCGAGTCATAACATCTAATAACATCAATACAATATAATCGGCGCCGCAATATAATTTAATAAAGTTACGGAAAGGAAACATGAAAGCAGGGCGTGCAAAAAGCAGGAGCAGTTAAACTTTTTTTTTTTTTTTGGTAACGTATTCCTAACTCAGAAAGGAAACAAAAACAAATAGTAACGGACCTAACTTTAGTCAATCAATCATGCGGTAAACCATGTGATCATATATCATTCACAATTTAATACAGTTTAATACAGTTAATACTGTTTAAGAGAGAAAAAAAATCGAACAAAAGAGCATCTCAATCATCAGTTTAAGAGCATCTCAATCATCAATCAAAAGAACATCTCAATCATCAGTTTAAGAGAAAACAACAATTACATGTAGATACAAACAACAACTTTACATATGTATGTGATGTGATGTACATAGAAGGGAACAAACATGGCAGACAATCAAAAAGAAACATTTGATTTGAAAGTAAGAAAGAAAATCAGTCTTTCGCACCCAAGATCTATTAAATTTAAGAATTTAAATGCTGATAACAACTCTCCAAACAGTGTGACATGATTCAAAGAAATTTAAAAACAAATGAGTGGATGTATATACCTTGCGATCCAAAGGAAATAAGAAGAATCAGAACAAAACATGAATATCACTCCATGTTCACAATCACAAAAGAAACGATGGCTTTTTTCTTTTTCTTCTTTTTTAGATGTGATACCAAGCGCTGTTGCGAGAGAGAGAGAGAGACAAAACCCAAAAGATTTGGTTCTCAATCCTAAGTCGATTCATCCTCAACAACAACAGCTTTAAAAGCTGTAGTTAGAATTTTTAATTTGTTTGCTGTTTTGCTAATCAAAGTTCGTCCCTCATATCAGACACTGAATACAGGTAAGGTATGAACGCAATAATATTGCTCTAAGCAATTTTGTTTGAAAAAAACCCTCCTTTTTTCTGTTTCATCTGTTTAAATTTGTATACCACACCATTAATATTACATTTTTCCCTATACTTAATGTTATGTTCTCTCTCTCTCTCTCTCTCTCTCTCTCTTGACTTTTAAAAGCTAGACTTTTTTTTCATTAATCATTTTCCTCATTTCACTGATATACACTGTTTAGTGTATACTAAGAAAGTGAGAGTTGGAGTTGAATGCTTCGAGATCTTCGTGGGCGTTAATTTCTGACAATTCTGAGGAGAGAGAAAAGAAGAGATGAGCCATTTAGCGCGTCAGCCTTGATCTCTCCCTGCTCTCTGCTGTCTCACTTAAATTTCTTCAACCCCCATCATCACCATTTCTCTCTCTCTCTGATTGTTTCTCTTGTGGATTGGCACGTAAAGGACGGAAACAGTCTGCAGAGAGGGAAAGAGTTGAAATTTAACCCCTTTGAAAAGAGAGAGACGTAGAGCCATGGTCTGCCACTATATTACTTGTAATAAACTAATTAGCTATGCTCAGATCGTTCCAGAAGAGAATCTAATTAAACCACAATCCAACAGCTCTCTCCCTCTTAATCTCTCTCAGCTCTACCTCCTCTCTCTCTATATATAAACAGCCACCCTAAGGGTTAGACTTTGACAAAATAAAGTAGAAAACCAAAGATACAGACAAACTTACAATACTAATATATTTAGACTTTGTGCAAAAGTCTTACCTTTGTAGTACACTACTACTGGTTTGTGTGCAGGGAGAGAAAGAAGACTATTAGGGTTAGGGTTTCTTTCATCAGTTTTGAGAGTAAAGAATTAGCCTTGTTTGTATAAACTATACTTCCTTCCTCATCAATATGATGATAAGGAATGGAAAACTTGAAGGATTTGGGTCATTTACTTCTTCTAGACATTGGCTTACTCATCAGGTTAGACCATCTCTCTCTCAGTCTCTGCTTCTTCTTCTTGGATGTTCTTCATTTTATTACAGCTTCATCTTTCCACTTTGACTTGTGTGTTTTTCATTTTGTTCCCAGATTTTTATTAGTATGCACAGATTGAGTTTAGACTTTAAACATGTATTAAGCATTTGACCAAATCCGTCTCGGTACTCGTGAAAACGGGTTTTTAAGTCATATATGACTCATGTCTCATCTCGCAGAAGAGAGACACTGTGTTTGTGCTTTGATCGGTCAACTTTCTACTATTTTTCTTCATCAGTTTTCTTAAAAAAAATTCAGTTCCTTCTGTTTTTCCAAAAAAAATCAGTCTGCTAGGTGCTAGGCTGCTAACTGTTTCTCCTTTTCTTTTTCTTAACATGCATTTTACAATTTTTATTAATGATTAAAATAAAATAAGCTACAAGAATCTGAAAGATCTATAGATGAATATGTTTCAGCCAAATATGTTTGATCATACTCAACACAATCCCCTGGATATGATGTGGGACAACGATCTGGCGAGGATTAGTAATACCGTCGATGAATTCGATAGTAAATCTGGAAGCGAGTACCTGGAAGGTGGCTCGGGTGATGACCAAGATGATCCAACAACTCAACGTGCGAAAAAGAAACGGTATCATCGTCATACCCAACATCAAATTCAAGAAATGGAAGCGTATAGCTCTCTCTCTCTCACTCTCTTGCTTTCACATGTTTGACTATAAACTTACGTTTTCATGATTTCGTATATGTTTTTCTTCGTTTTTACAGTTTCTTCAAGGAGTGTCCTCATCCAGATGATAAGCAAAGGAAAGAACTTGGGCGAGAATTAGGTTTAGAACCTCTGCAAGTCAAATTTTGGTTCCAAAACAAACGTACCCAAATGAAGGTAATATTTAATAGTAATAGGGTTCTGGTCGGTGTTTCTTCTTTGTATACTTTAAGCGTAGGTATTATTCTTAGACAGAGTTTGACACTAAGATTACTTGCCCTACTACTGTCGCAGACTCAACATGAACGCCATGAGAACACACAATTGAGAATGGAAAACGATAAGCTTAGAGCAGAAAACATGAGGTACAAAGAAGCACTTAGCAATGCCTCGTGCCCTGACTGTGGTGGTCCCACTTCTTTGGGTGAAATGTCATTTGATGAGCACCACTTGAGAATCGAAAATGCTCGACTAAGAGAAGAGGTATACTTACCATTCACCCTTTCTCCCTTATGGGGTTTGGAAATCTTCTCTTGTTATTTATATATAATCATCATGTATACTGGTTTCTGTTTTTTTGGTTATTACAGATTGATAGAATTTCAGCTATAGCTGCAAAGTATGTTGGGAAACCAATGGGTTCATCATTCCCTCTTCTTCCTCCTCCAATTCCTTCCCGGTCATCACTTGATCTTGGAGTTGGAATTCAAGGAGGACTTCGAGGAGACATTTTCGGTGGAGGAGGTGATCTGCTTAGATCCCTTTCTGGAGCCCTTACAGAAGCTGACAAGCCAGTTATCATTGAGTTAGCTGTAGGTGCAATGGAAGAGTTGATTCGAATGGTTCAATTAGGGGAACCACTATGGGTTGCTGGCCCTGATGGTGCTACTGAGATTCTAAGCGAAGATGAGTACATGAGAACATTCCCAAGGGGAATTGGACCTAAACCATTTGGATTAAAAACTGAAGCTTCTCGCCAAAGCGCTGATGTTATTATGAACCATATGAACTTAGTCGAGATTCTTATGGACGCGGTATGTTTTAGTTAGTTGTTAATACACTTAAACTTTTGTGCTTTTCAATGTATAAAAGACTACTCGTTACAGCTTTGTTTGACAACAATTTTCAACGTCTTTTATCAGGGTCGATGGTCCAGTTTATTTTCCAGTATAGTTTCAAGGGCCATGACTGTAGAAGTCCTGTCAACTGGTGTAGCAGGAAATTTTAATGGAGCACTGCAAGTGGTATTGCATTCTTAACTTTTACCATCATGTTTGGTTTTTTGGTTTGAACTTTAAACAGTATAAATTTTTAGGTTACTAATTCAAAATATATAAATATATTTACAGTTTCGGTTATAAATGACTTCATGTTATGATTTTTTTTAGATGACAGCTGAATTCCAAGTTCCTTCCCCTCTGGTACCAACCCGCGAGAGTTTGTTTGTGAGGTACTGTAAACAACATTCTGATATTACATGGGCGGTTGTGGATGTTTCCTTGGAGCATTTACATCCTAGTAGCCCACCTGTATCGAGATGTCGAAGAAGACCATCAGGCTGTTTGATCCAAGAGATGCCAAATGGTTACTCGAAGGTAATCTAAACTGTACAAGTACTTGTTTTTTGTTTTTTGAAAGAGTAGTTAGTTCCTATTTATTTAATATACTGTGGCACACAACTTATGTTATTCACCTAACAGTGATGAGTTGTAAACTTTTAGGTTGTTTGGGTGGAGCATGTAGAAGTAGATGACAGAGCAGTTCACAGTATATACAGATCACTGGTTAACTCAGCTCTTGGATTTGGTGCCAAGCGTTGGATCGCAACCCTAGATCTGCAGTGTGAACGCCTTGCTAGTGTTATGGCGAGTACTACATTTTTAGCCGATCCTGGTAATATATACCTCCTTTGCTACCTGCAATCAAACTCCCATCATTTTTCCAATGGTTGCTAACGAATATTGGGCTTTCAACTGTTACTACACTACAGTAATAAATAATCAAGAAGGGAGAAAGAGTATGTTGAAGCTCTCTGAAAGAATGGTTATGAGTTTCTGTTCTGGTGTAAGTGCTTCTACCACTCACACGTGGACTACATTATCTGGAAGTGGTGCTGAGGATTTGAGGGTGATGACAAGAAAGAGCGTTGATGATCCAGGAAGGCCTCCTGGTATTGTGCTCAATGCAGCTACTTCCTTCTGGCTTCCTGTACCACCAAAGAGGGTTTTTGATTTTCTTCGAGATGAAAACTCTCGGAATGAGGTACGGTTTTTGAATTCACAACAGATTTTCTTATTGTGTTAAATTCATGGAGGTTCAGGTTCTCATATTCTAAATTGCACAAATGTGTGTCTCATAACTTTTCCTTCTGTGTGTCGTAATCACCAGTGGGATATCCTTTCAAATGGTGGTGATGTTCAAGAAATGGCACATATTGCTAATGGTCGTGATCCTGGAAACTGTGTTTCTCTACTTCGTGTTCATGGTGTCCATGTAAGTTTCATATATGTTTCGTCCTTAATCAATTTGTAAATGAATCTTATCTTTACGAATAACATAAACACTTCATTAATGATGTCTTAAAATTTTATGTATATTGCAGAGTGCAAACTCAAGCCCAAACAACATGTTGATACTGCAAGAGAGTTGTACCAATGCAACGGAGTCATTCGTAATTTATGCTCCAGTTGATACTGCTGCGATGAATGCAGTTCTAAATGGTGAGGACCCAGATTACGTAGCACTATTGCCTTCAGGTTTTGCCATACTTCCTGATGGACCCACAGTTCATGGAGGTGGAACTGCAGCTGTTGATTCTGGCGGATCACTCCTAACTGTTGCATTTCAAATCCTGGTTGATTCGATTCCAACAGCAAAACTCTCTCTGGGATCAGTGGCTACTGTCAATAGCCTCATTGCTTGCACTGTGGAGAGGATCAAGGCTGCAGTTACTAGTGACAACTCGTAAATGGAAGTCCTAACTTGTTGATACGCACGTTGAACTCTTTTGTTCTGGCTAGTTATCACATTTGATTTAGTTAGGGTTTACCAAAGGCTTAATTGAGGATTCCGCTATTAGTAATCTGATTTGATATTTGGATATCCCTTGATGTTTATATACATTTTGGGTTTCACAAAGTTCCTTTAGAGGTTTTAAGTTTTGGCATAGTAGGAGTTTTAGGTTGAGATTATGAAGCAAAAAACAGATGCATATACACATAAAGATGCTTGCTTTGTGTATTACTAATGCTCCAAAATGGGTTTCTTTCATGTGTTTTATGCATTATTATGTGTATAAGAATGAGGTTACCCTTAACTGATTTATTTCCAAAAGAGTAAACAGTCTTAATCATCTGATGCATGGCAAGGACGGACCCAAGATTTTTTTTTCTTGGGTAGGGCTAAAATAACAATGATTTTTAATAAGCGTGATTAAATTGGCCTAAATAATCGCCTAAAAATTTTTTTTTTATAAACATATACAAAAAACAATTTATCATATATGTTAATGGCTAATGAAATCCACGTACAGAAAACTAAATGGATGCACAATTAAAAATAAAAGGAAAAAATTTAATAGCAAAATGCGATAACGGATTTTTTTTTATAGCTTGTAGAAGTAAAATGGGAGATAATTGTGTTGAAGACTAGAATTTTTTTTTTTTTTAATAAGATTAAGCTCTTAATTATATCTTAGATGGGCTGAAAATTAAATATGTAGAACTATAGGGGATAAAAATAATTTTAGGATGAGCTAAAGATTAAATATACACTACTACAGAGGCTAAAAAAAATAATTTAATATAGTAAATTTTTCCGGGACAAATTTAGGGACGGGCTATAGCCCAGGTTCGCCCCTTACTTTATACAGACGGATGGGGAGAGAGATAAGGTTAAAAAGGTATGATAGGGTTGGCTTCAAAGAAAGAACTGGTCAAGCTACCTTATTTTGACTAGGGGTGTATTTGGTCAAGATTGGTACTGTTGTCAAAAACAGATTTGGTTGTTAGTATACTGTTTCCTTAGATAACCCTTGTTAATTCCCATGGACACTCAAGGTATATATTGCGACTGGTTAAAGGATCTGCTTTCTGTTTCTTAAGTTTCGTCGGGAATTTTAGTATTTTACTTTAAGGAAGGATATTTATCTGCACGAGGATCTAATATTATTTTTCCGAGTATTTCATTGTTTTTGAAAAAAATTACAGTATGAATCGGATTAATTAGCATTTCATTAGAAATTTAGAACTATAAACTTGTCAATGATGGCATGTACTTTCCCAGCTTTTTTTTTTTTTTTTTTTTGACCGAAGTACTTTCCCAGCCATGTGTTCTTTTTTTTTTACGATGAAAGGTCAAATTTAATTAAAAAACAAAGATGTCACCAAGAGTGACACCAAAGTTACAAAAAAAGAAAAAGGAAAAACAACAAGCTCACGAAGGAGCAAACACAACACAACCCGAAAGAAAAACTTCAAACCTAAAGTCCAAAAGAAAAAACTTAGGAACCTTAACAAATCAAAAACCCAAGAGAAGGGTGATGAAAGCTAATCAATCTTCAAAATCCTCATTTTCATCTTGAAACGAGCATTTGACGGCATTAATTTGCTCATCATTCTCGGTGTCGGGGTCGAAATCTCCCAAACCATCATCATCCTCAAAGTGAGGTGCTTCCATCTTTGATTGAGACTTAGAATTCTCCAATATATTCTTACACATAGATCTCATCAAAGGATGGTCAGAGATACCCATCAATTTGTTAAAAGCAATTTGAGAATCTATTTCGGCATCAGTAACAGATAGAGTAGCAGATTTAACTTGAATATCTTGAGTCAAACGCCTAGAAGAAGGGGACTTTTTCTTCTTGTTCTTCTTCTTTTTCCGAACCGTAATCCAACTCAAATCTTCTGGAATACTCGCCTCCGAATTCACCTTCACATTAAAATTAGGAGTCACACTTGAGAATCTGAAGTTCAAATAAGAAATTAGTATTCCGGATATACGATGATTGCTGAGAAATATCAAATCCTTTTAGTTCCCATTAGATATGTGGGTACCTGTTCAGGATCTCCTTTACTAGCCCGCTTTTCTACAGGATTAAAGGGTAGAAAATGAACCCGTGTGATGTTTTCACGTGCCTGCAACAAGAAATGAAAACACACAATTAGCAGGATATTCCAGATTGTCTTGAATTCAATTAAATTGTTCTACTTACCTCCTTTGGATCAGCAAGCATGTTAATAATGGCGTGTCGATGGCGCACAACAGTGTCTTTCTCCATGTTTTTAACAAAAACCTACAAAGAATGCATATTCATACAAACTTCATTATGACATCTCTAAAATCATGTTTCTGACACGCACTTGTACCTATCTAGCTGGATAGGAAACATAACGATGATTTCGAGGAGCATTCCCTAGACTATGGAGCATATGCAGAAGTTCCCAATGGAAGTAAGAACCTGCAGGGGAGAGCATTTTTCAAATTAAACTCCATAATTCACTTAATAAGACTCGAGATATTGTTAAAAAACTGAAATTTTAATTAATATATGTGCATGCCTTCTGGAGTCAACCAAATACGCCGCCTTTCCAAGAAATGAGTAACGCCCTGTAGCTATGACAACAACTTCAATCTCTCCTTGTTTACATGTTGAACCAGAATAAACTTCATCCCCTGCCTTCTTTGTCATAGGAAGAAATTTCCTGGTAACTGCAGACTGCATTATATCAAATAAAAACCCAGCCGCTTAGAATAAGCAAAAAGGCTTTTAATCTTTGAAATGGAAGCTTAGCAGCATTTCTCTATTATTACCTGGTCGATTTTTAAGGGGTCTCCTTCAAGAAGACGAGCATCCGCAGGGATGATGTCGCCAAGCTTGATGCTAAATATATCTCCTGGTACTAAAACTAAATCAAGTACAGAAACCTACCTTTCCGCCGATAACATCTCTTGCGAAGGAGGATGAAAAATAAGCAGCTTCCAAGTAATTAACGGTGTTGTCGAGTTCAGGTCTTGGATAATCCATACATACAACCTACACACACAATCATCACCACCAATTCATCAATTAACAACAGCAACAATCACAGTTTACTTGACTAATTACTATATTAACGAAAATGAAAATAAAACCTGTAAATTATGTCGAAAGTTGTTCTTCTTCTTGTTCGTCGTCCTAGTAGTAGGTGTTTGAGATTTTAAAGACAGAGCCGGTAGTTACTAGCAATACTTCCTCGAAATCCAACAGCTCAATCTCAGCTGCTTGTTGTTGCTAACATCACCAGAACCACAAGTGCCTTCTCATCCTGCAACAATCATAGAAGTGCTTGTAAAATTAAGAGCACATACATCAATCAATAACCAAAATTGGTTACAAATTCATACTTTCTTCAACTGTTTGCTAAAATTCAACTTTTAGATATGTAAAGTTTGAGTACTACTCTCTGTTATCAGCATGAAGTTAGCAAGAAACCAAAACGAAATTAGCAATAAAACATGTTTTCCTCCCAAACATATTTACAAACAGATAGGGTTCACCACAAATATGGGTTCAGTTAACCACAATGCAACAACATATGGGCAAAATTATTCAACAAAAATTTAAACTATAACACTAAACAAAATATGAGTTACTTTCTACCTGTATATGATCACGCACTGATCTAGCAGAATTAAGTGAAATCCCAATATATCTAAGATCAATTTCACTTTCAGTTCTTCGATTTCAACCCCCGTCGTTACACAACAGCATCTCCATCATCACCCATTTTTGGACGACCAAAGGGAGTCCCTATGTGATGAAAAAAAACCAAAGTTGTCAGTCACAGAGAATGAGCAGAGAAAATAAAATTCATAAAATTCAGATTCATCTTGACCAAAAATTAAGTGAATTCCACTTAATAATCCCTTTGGTCGTCCAAAAATTCATGTAAGATTATCACTTAATAAAATTATTCAACTTCAGATTCTCTGTGAATTTTATGAATTTGGGTTAGAATAGTTCTTACATATGAGTTCCAATTTCGTGGTTTGATTTTTAGGTATATGTTGATGAAGTAAGGGATTATGTAGTGATGGATTAGGAGGCTGTTACTGATACTTATGTATTTGGAGGTATCAGGTGGGTTGTCTTTGATTAGGCCATGATGATGAAAAATGGTTTTGTGTGATTTTTTTCTTTTGTACTTCAAATCTTGATCGATTTGACCTATTAGGGTTTAGTGATAATCTTACATTTCAATTCAATTGATTTGATTGTTGATAGAATTGATTTTTAGGGTTTTTATTGTTGTATGTGAACTGATTTAGTATAATATCATCATGTTTGTTTTCTTCTAATGTTTTTGTATTCAATTTGATCAACATTGAACATCTTTGTGTTGTTTGTAAACTGTTCCGATGTTTGCAGTAACTAGGATTGGAATTGAACATTGAACATCTTTGTTTTTGTATTTTCCAGTTTTTTAAAGCAGGATGAAACTAGCTTCATCCTGTATTTTTAGTCAACATGTTTGTTTAATTTGGTTTTGTCTTTGTTTTTTAACTGAGCAACATGTACAAATGGATGGTGAACCGGAGGTTTGAGCTAATGGTTTTTGGTGGTTGCATGCAAGAATGAATGTGGTGGTTAGCATGGAAATGGATAAGGCAGAAGTGTTGCTGCTGATTGATACTGTTGCAGCTGAGATGAGTTATGAAGAATGCAGGGTTGACATGCTGGTGCCAGGGAAAGGAAGCTATGATGTTAGTATTGATAGTGCTTCAAGTGGCATGGCTGAGATGAAGTTACAGTTTAACTGAAGCTTAGCAAATGGCTAGTAAAGGTTGAGGTGCAGGTGATGATTGAACGTGAAATGAAAATATATTTTGAATGTTGTTGTTATTGGAAAGTTGTACTGAAGTTGTAAGCGTCGGCATATGGATCTTTATTTTAAAACTTGAATGCAAATACTCTTTATTTTTTTATGCTAAAACTTGAATGCGTTCAGGAACAACAAAGATTATACCAGGATGTAACTGGTTTCATCCTGCCTATTCTGTAAAAAATAAGATTGTTGGCCAGGGTGAAACTGGTTTCATCCTTCACATTCTGACAAAAATAAATAAAAAATTAACCTGCACACTCTGAAAATAGTTTTTGTACAGGCTAGGATGTAACCAAGTTTCATCCAAGCCTGGTTACATTCTGACAAACAATTGCAGTTTTGTACATGCTAGGATGTAACGGGGTTTCATCTAAGCCCCGTTACATCCTAGCCTGGTTACATTCTGACAAAAAATAGCAGTTTTGTACAGGCTAGGATGTAACCGGGTTTCATCCAAGCCTGGTTACATTCTGACAAAAAATTGCAGTTTTATACAGGCTAGGATGTAACCGGGTTTCATCCAAGCCTGGTTACATTCTGACAAAAAATTGCAGTTGTGTACAGGCTAGGATGTAACCGGGTTTCATCCAAGCCTAGTTACATTCTGACAAAAAAATATTTTTTCAACCTGCAAATTTAATCATTTCTGGCTAACATATTCAAACACATATGCAGAGTGCAGATAACCTATACTGATAAAATTGAACTATACGCAATTTTCAATTAAAAAATCATATTTAATTAACCTGCAATTAAGATATAGACGAATCCAGGATCATAAATGTATGTGAAGACAGAGTTCAACAAAAGAAAAGTACTTCTAGATGAACTACATTAATAAAAAAATTCTAACGACCTATTTTGCTAAACAACCTAAATACATCTAACTTTCCAGAAACTATTCTCATCATTGAGGATTCAATATGCGAGATATGTTTGCCATCCACATTCACATCATCCATTTCTCCATCCACATTCACATCATCTATATTCCTTTTGCTTGATTTACTACCCCATGTTCACATCATGCCTATTCTTAGTACCTCTTTCAGCACCAACACCCTTCTTGATATTGCTTCCTGCAAAAATTTAAATCAAAACCAGTTAAATCCTATTATAAAGTTGGATGAAAATCAGCTTCATCATATATTTTAAAGATGGATGAAAATCAGTTTCTGCGGGTATCAGATGAAAACCAGATACATCATATATATTAGAACTAGATGAAACCCAGTTTCTATATCTCATCTTTGATGATTCAACAATAATGGCATTAACACATATTAACATGGTCGGAAGAAACAAAGACGTGACTCATATATAATATGGCATTAACACATATTAAGATGGATGAAAACAAAATTCTATTCAATCTAAGAAAGGATGAAACTAGTTTTATCCTAGTTTAAACTTGTACGGAAACAAATTTCAATGTAACTCAATTTAAAACGGTATGAAACCAGTTTCATCCTAGTGTAAATGTGGATGGAACCAAATTCAGTTTCATCCTAATCATTAGAATTAGGTACACCAACATATCACATATTAAACCTGGATGAAAGTAGTTTCATCCGAGTTTAAACCTGCTGAAACTGCAGATTAAACCTGGATGAAACTAATTTCATCCTATTTTATAGTAACATGGTTCACCAATAACAACTCAATACAACTTCACAGCATACACACCAATTTCACAACAAATTTCAGGTTTACAAAAACTTTGACCAGATTTAATAAAACTTAAATGTATGATTTCAGTTTCATCCAATTTTAAATGGGTAATGTGCAAAATTGCCTTAAAATTAAGCATGTGAGAAGATTAGGGTGAAATTAAGAAGAAGATGAAACCAATTTTAAAATCATAAAAAAAAATCAAAGAAAACCTAAAATTAATAGATAGAAATGGTAATTACCCTGTTTGTGGTGATGATTAAGCGATTAATTGGATAGGGTTTTTGGTGGTGATGTTGATTCGTGAAGATGAAACTAACTAGGGTTTATTGGGTGGTGGTGGATGTTGAATATCAAGATTCGGTGTTTTGTGGAAGTGCATCATTCTTTAAGACCATAAAAATGGTGGAGGAAGGTGGTGGTGTTGGATGTACTTGTTGTAGATGCTGATGGTGGTGGTTGTAGTTATTGTCGATGGTGGTGGTGGTAGTTGTGGTCATAGTTGATGATGGTGGTGGCGGAGAAAAAGAAGGAGAAATAACCATATGGTGGTGTTAGAGTTTTTGGTGGTGACGATGATGGTCTTGTTTGTCGATGGCGATGATTGAGAACTCGAAGAAAATTTGGATCTGGTTTTGATGGGGAAGAAGAATGAGTATCGTTTGTAATTGGAAATGGGAAAAGATAATGGAGAAGAGGGGTATAATGGTCTCTTTTCTTAACTTTCCATCTCACCCATACCTTATTCTTACCCGTCCATTTGACCCAGGAAAACTATATTTTTGGCTATATAGCCCATTTTCTGTGTTATTCTATGTAGACACCAAAAGATCATTGTAATTGGAGAATTTGAGATTTATCATTGTAGATTTTCATGGCTTTCTATATTTAAAGAAATAGTTTTATGTTGACAAACATCCCAAGAGACCTAAAGGTACAGGGGGTTAGTCAAATAAGATTTTGAATGACTTCTGGGGAGTTCGCAAATCTACTATTAGTCCATAGAGGCTTTTGAAGAGTCTCTTAATATCTCTTGTTATTGGTTAGAGACTTTTTTTAAGTCATTTAAATTCTCTAAAACTCCATGTTATTGGATTAGGATTTCATAAGAGTTACTCCAACGCTCATGTTATTCGAAGGAGAATTGAAAGTCATTGATTTGTTGTTTTCAGAGATTTGGAGAGACTTTTTCTTAAAAATAGGCATGGTAAAAATCTCTCCTTAAGAGGTGATATTTCTAGAGACTTGGAAATTTGGAGATTTTTTGGTTTTGGGAGTGAACCATTTTTTATCGCCTTGTGCCTTATTACACTTAAGGGCCACTTCGAAAGGGGTAATCAACAAAAAAATGTAGAATAATGTGATTTTTTAAATTGGAGAATATATATTTTAAAATCGGGTATGTGAGTCTTTGTGATTTTCAAATATATATTTTAGAAGTTATGATTTTTTTCTCCTCATAGAAAATAAAATGTGGGACGACCGGAATAAAGTGAATGAAAATTTAGGCATAGGATAGCAGTGCAATTTATTTTGACAATGGACACATATTTCATTAGGTGGTCATGGTACTTTTATTTTTACTGTAGGGAATTAATCAGGAGATATTATACAATTTTGTCTCTACAAATCACATAAACTTTCTACAAGTCTCATTTTTTTGTCCCTGTAAATCTCATTTTTTGTCTCCACAAGTCACAAAGACTCTCTAAAATTCTCCCAGAGAATCACTAGAAATCTCTTGATTTTCAGAGAATCTCTAGAAGTCACTCAAATTAAAAATCTATGAAAGTCCATAGAAATCTTGTTTGACTACCCCTTGGTAGATAGAACAAACAGATTTGATTTTTAATTTTAACGGAGAGATCTTGTTTTTATCAGATTTAGAGAACCATGAATTTTGTACACAGCAAAACATCAAGTTTGATGTTAATATTTACAACCTAACACGTGGGAATAGAGGAAGCTGCAGACAGAGACTTATGATCGGACAGGAAACATGTGGCATGTGCTAAACTGATAGTAAGTAGAGTAACCTGCTCTATAGCAAAGCAAAAATGGGACACGTGTCTATCTCCTCACGAGCAATTCGCACAAGCATGCGTGTGGTGGAGGATTAGAAATGAAACAGCCCAAATTGCTGTCTTTGTTGACAAGGAACATTGAAAATCTGATAGACAGTAGTGGATTAATGTTAATGTTTATGCAGCTGATAATAATATTTGTCCCCGACATGACCATCGCATCGTACAATACAGATTTTTGCGGTAAAGGACTTAACAAAAAGGTGACATTACTTTTAATACCTCAGCATATATATAAATTTTAAAACGGTGGTGTTATTGAGCTCCCTATTTTTCAAATCCTATACCTGAATGTAATTCAAATCTTAAACGTGTGGTGTAGCATTTTTGAATTGGTGACCAAGACGACTGCATCATGAGTGTAGAAATAACAACTTTTGGAGTGCACTAAGTTTCCTGGTCAACACTACCCAGTCAACAGTACATTTTCGAGTGTCCAATAGGAGTGCACCCAAGTACTTGGGTCAGTCAATTAGACTCAAATTCGTAGTAACCTGGTCAATATTACGATGCAGTCCTCGTTTGATCAAAATAATTGTGAAACGTCTATTAGGGAGGGTAAAAAAGGTATAGTATCGTTGTCAAAAGTCCAAAATGTCATTTTTTTCCCGGCCAGCAGCTCCGTAAAATATTCAATCATACTTAAAACTAGATCGGATTGATTGTGCTTTAAAAAAAAAATCGGATTGATAGTTGGTCGGCCTACACTGCTGCAGCAGTCATCTAGTTTAATTCTTTGACAAAATATAAGTTACAGCTTTGAGCAATACTCTCAATCAACTCAAAAATCAACACCCATGTTTTAATTCTTCTTTTTTAGTTTCAAAATCACCCCAGATTACTTCAATTGTCTTCTCTGGGATTCACAGCAAACCCTAATCATCATCATCTCTTCAAGAACCCTAAATTGGTCTCAAACATCAATCTTTAATTCTTCTGATCACCGGAATCCATAACACGGGTGGTGGTTTAAATCAATTATGGTCAGCGGAAGAAGGTAAATTGTACACGAAGATGGTTTCTGAGTAAAATTTAATCTATGGGTTTTGATTCGTATATTAAATTGTTCAGGGTTTATGTGAATCAATCAATCTATCTTCTCTGTTCGAAAACAGAGGTAATCAGAGATGATTTTAATGGAGTAGAGATTGGGGTCGATTTGTGTGTCTGGGCAGGAATGTGTTTATCTTTTGGGAAGAAGAAGAATAAATAAATAAAGAAGGTAAAAAAAAAATTGAAATATTTGGAGTTGGACGGGATTCGAACTCATGATCTGTACCTAGGGTTTTGCTAAACTTCCCCTCGACATTTAAAACAATTCACTACACCATTTTAACGATATAGCAACATACAATAGATGTTGCTAAACGGGGTCGCAACGGGACTTCGCTGTTGCTAAACACGGTGTCGCAATTTTTAGCAACGGCATAAGCTTTGTTGCGAATATTGTTCAGCAACGGACATTCGCAACGGCCGCGGCCGTTGCGACATTTTCTATTAGCAACAATAGCCTGATATTGCTAATATATTGCTAATTACAGGAATACCCCTACCCGGAACCAGATACTATTGGTTCTGGTTCTACTGTATTGGTTCTGGTTCTAATTTAGCAACAGAGCCCTGATGTTGCTAATCTTTTGCAACCTCAAAAAAAAGGTCAAGTCCCATTCTATTGACTTAGTCAAAATTCATTACCCCATATTTCCCCCCCTGCAATTACCCAGTTCCCCATATTCAACATCCAAACAGATATACAAACTACAATGGCAATACAAAACTGATACAAATGTAGTTGAGAATCACCACCAGATAATTTTATTATAAAATAAGGGATTCTTCAGTTGATACAAATGTACACAAGTAACTTATGTATGTTGTGACTGACATAAAATATTCGATCTATGTTGATGTTTCTAAATGGATGGGTAACCTAGTTTGTGTCAACTGACAAAGGCATTGAAAAACAGGGAAAGAAAGACTAAATATCACCAGAAGTATCACCAGACTCCACTCCCGTCCTTTTTAAAAACAATCCTCAACTTTTCCAAATCTGCCATTGTTGTGCTCGGACGAATACCATCATCCACAGATATGGTAACAGATTTTTCTTCTCCAGTTTTTAGGTCCATGATCTACAACAATGGAACATGTCATTTCAAAAAGAAAAAGAAAAAAAGAAGAAAACATAATAAGAAAACCTATAAACAACAGACAAGGTTACCTTCGTGTGCACAGGTACAATCTCATCTTTGAATTTTCCAGATGCAGTCGCTGCAGCGGCACATCTGTGAGATTCAACCTAAACATATATGCCAGTGAGTATTATTAGTTAACAAAATTAACGCATTGGAAATGCAACAACAGACTAGAACATCATTTGAACTCACAACGGCCTGGTCTTGCTCCGTTCTTGTTACACCAAATCGATGAGAAACATTTTCAGAAGTGATTCCCATATGAAGTAAACAATCTTGGGCTTGTTTAATGGTGCTGGCCTGTAAACATATGTAAATCACATTTAGAAAACTATCTGTCCGAGTTTTGTCTAAGCGAACAAACAAAATAGTGAGGGCGAAGATATACTCTAGGATTAATCGACCCTTCCCAGGCCATGGGATTTACTGTCATCGACTCCAGGCCAGCTCCAATTCCTATTTAGATATAAAGAATAACTGGCCAGCTCGTTCACATCATTATAAAAAGAACAAACAATCTATTCATCATAAGGTAGACAAGACATCATACTAAAAGGGCAAGTTGCAAAAAAATTAACATTCCAGCAAAGAAAAATGGTCTCTTAAACATCACGCACAACATCACATCTAAGCACAGAGTAAGTGAACACTAATGAGTCAACACCATAATAGTTAACAATTTTAAGGTACTCAAATACTTACCAGATATGTAGTAGAAACTAATTATATTTTCAAAGCCCCAGGTTAAACGAAAAGCCTGAACGACTGGTAGTCGTCAACTAAGTACATCAAATATCCCAATGAAGAAATTACCTTCACACAGACAAGACGAAAAATACAGAAGTTAAATGCAGAACCATAACTGCAGAATTTACAAAAGTAAAAACGAACTAACATATGAAATTGAAAATAGATAACCTACAAGCTGAACAGCAATAAAGATAAACATTATATCTCTTGTTACAAAGAAGCGGAATTTTAAGGTTCGCCATTACCTATCTGTAGCAACATGTACTCTCAAATGGTAAGGTGTCTTGCAGGTTGTGCAGTGAGCAAATGCAAATCCCTCCTGAACAAATAAAGATTACATATGATGTTAAAGTTTATATTGACGACATATACAAAGATCTCAAGCACGTGAACGAAGACGGGGCAGTTTTGGAAGTGCTTAAAGAGTGTCTCCACAAATAAATAAGTCTAACATTTTGCCAACTATGTTTGATTGCTAGAAACCGGAAATCTTATGAAACACCGAATGAAACATCATCCATCAAAGATGGAGGTGAAAACTACGGCGTTACATACTTACATGAATCCTACTCATACCCACATATATATATGTAAGAACTAACAATAGAATATGGGAAGCATTTCATTATTGATTGGCTACTTTAAATATGTCAAGATATAAATCTTTCTACCGTCACAGGTAATTTATGAACCTAGAAGATAATCTGCAGTTCACGTTCTTTTGCACTGCAAATTAGCTAATGATGAGGTGATGGCATACTTCATCTATTTCTTGAAACTGAAATGAGCAATGCCCATAGGAAAACAGGAACACTCTCAATCTTTGTCTTGCAAACCTTTTCATGGGAATTAGCAGTGAACGTGGAAGAAACTCACGTGTGCGGTACTTGGAAGTTATGGAAAGAACAGAACAAAGAAACTTTTGTTGCTTGTTTGTGATTAAAAACTGATGGTTAATGATTATATGGGTCAGCAAGTTCAAAGTCACCACTCTAGAGACCAGATATTGTATAAATGGGAGTTGGTCATTAAAGTAAGTATTAAGTAGTCTTGTAAATGTTAAGATCCTGTTATAGTTTGGTATAGTAATATGTGTCTCCTATTTGACGCTCATTTTTTTCTTTTCAATACAATCTAATCTTTTTGGTTCCAAAAAATGATATCATACATAATATTACTACCACAAAAATGGTATATATTAAACGTTTCATTGATTTACCTTACAGCCCGCCAGTGATCCAAGCATTCACGGTGAACAAACTTGGAGGTTACCTTACACTTGCAAGGAGCAATAAAATCCCTTCCTAAAATAGCAAGTGTGAACAAAATGCTAATAAAAGTGTGACACATTTTGCACAACAATGATCAAGTAGTCTTACATTTGAAGGAACTAAAAAATTTACACAAAATTCAAGAAAAGAAATGCTCTTTTTATTTTTTCCATATACAAACATTAAGCACAGAATTTAGGTCTTAGAACTGGAAACAGAAAAAAAAAATTTAAACTATGAATCATGCGTTAATGTAGAAAAACCTAATATTACACAAAAATGATCAAATTTGAGAATGGGGGAGTAAATTTACCAACAGTTTCAAGACAAATTATGCACTGAAGTTGTTCACTGGGTCCAACTTCAAGGTCAATTTCATCATTTTCAGGGATAGAAGTAGGAGGAACTAGAAGAAATCAAATCAACATAGGAAACAATCTCGTCAATACCAGTCGAATCAAGCTTAACATCAATCAACAGAAAAATAAAAAACTAAAAGTACAATGCAATCTCAATAGCTTCAAACCTAATCGAATCAAAAACAAGATAGCTTCAAAACTAATCGAATCAAAACAGGTAACAAGATCGATTTCCAAACAGATTTCAGTAAAATTAATATCAAACTATTCGATTTCTCAAGCTGAATCAACAAATCAAAGTAATCTGTTAACAAATCGAATCAAAGTAATCTGTCTTACCAGTGATAACAATCGAAGCTCTGAGATGAATCTACTGCTGACGGAAAACAAATTTGTTGTTATCAAAAACCCTAAAACTCTGCAGATCTGGAGAAAATATCTTTGGGAGAAGAAAAAGAATAAAAAAGAGATGGTTATGAAGAGAGGGTTATGAGAAATGAAAATGGCGGAGAAAACCTAAGTATCTAGTAGTGGTCGTAGTGGATAAGGCTGAAAGGGTGGAGAAATAATATAGAGGAATGACCAAGAGTTGACTTGGGCATAAACAAATGTCAAGGTGTTACCGACCACACGCGTGATTCGCATGCATGAATACCTCACCGTTGCTATTCGCAACAAAGAGTGTGTTGTCGCTAAATTCGAAACAGAAACACGCTGTTGCGAATATATAGCAACGACACTTATGTTGTTGCTACTCTGGGTTGCTATATCCTTAAAATGGTGTAGTGATTCCAAACTCTGTGTCCTTTTTTCCTGAGTGATAAATTTACAAACTGACCCTTTTTTAGTGTTATATTTACAGTAATTTCAATGAGCAATGGAAATAGGAAGGGGCTCTTTTGACTTTTCATTATTGATTGAAAAAAGTTTGGGACACGAAATCTTTTTGTGTCAATTTATCACTTAGGATTTACAAAAAAGTGGCCATATAAAGGAAACTAGAGCAACTCCCATTTTTTTCTTACAGCAGCTTCCGTATTTTTTATAAAACCAAGATTATGTTTCTTCATCTTCGTTAATCAACCAATAAATTCGATTCAACTAGTTGGAATCATGTCTCGAAATGAGACTTAACCTACGAATCCTCTCGAAATCCAATTTTTTTTTCAGATCTGAAAATCTGTATTTTGTAGTGATTTCTATAGGGTTTTTCAGCTGGTGGTGCAAAGTTTTGACTCTCTGCGGTTAGAGTGAAATGTGATAATAATTCTAGGGTTCAAGTTATTTGGGTGAATCAGATGGTCATAAGTAAAATTCGGGTCATTTTATGGGCCTTGTTAAGGGACCCTTGTTAATGCATTGTTGTAAATAAACATATTTAGTCTCGTATTGTGATTCCTTTGATACTCGATATCCTGTTAACATATCATGGTTATATCAAACAACTTTCTGAGGTTATGGAAACCGCCTTTGTGTTTGAAACTCACGTTTCTTGTTTTTTTGTCATTCCTCTCGAGTTTAGTACAAAAAAACACAACACATTTTAAATATTATTTCAACAATTGAAATGCGACTTACCATATCGATACAGTATCACCTCTCATTTTGTAAAGATCCATATGCATCATCAAATCTACTCAAATGTTTATATCTTTGATGATTGTATTAAAATGACCTGACAACCCATCAACAATAAAACGTTTTGGATTCCCTGTTTTCTGATAAAATTGTTAAAATTATTCCCCGAAGCATGTCGTGTTGTTGCTGAACACAACTGATAGAATAAAGGGTTATTCTATATAACCTCTACAAATAGCTTTATCTTCGTCCAAATTATATTTTGGACCGCAAACTTTTAGTGATGAAGCATTTTCTGTTGAAGTATTTTATGAATTGGATCCATTGGATAAACTTGTTGTTATTTGTTCAGGATAAGCTGATCGTCTCCGCCAGTGACGGTCATCGGTCTAGCTTTGGACGGTCGGCTTACTTCACTTGAGACGGGATGGGAAAATTCTCAGCCTTTGACAATATATACCCTATCCGCTATCGGCAGGAATCGACAAATTTTCCCATTTTCCTAACCTTATTGACTTGCTCTGTAGTTGCAGGAATTCCTACAATACATCCCTCACAAGAATTCATGATAATCAACACATCTTTAAGATCAACAATTACACTTTTTATTATTTGACTTATGAAATTTTACAAGAAATGAAATCACGAATACAACCACTGTTCTAGACTTTCTCTCTCCTCAAAACTTTCTCACCACTCTAAAAAGATCTTTTTTCCCTTCTTAGGCCTATTCAACACTTTATATAGGGTATTACATAGTGGATGACAACTAAGCTGGCCTTTATTTTCGGATCTGGCTTGCGAGATTCTCGCAAGCATACAAATGTTTTATTCGCGACATACCTAAATCTCGCTAGATCTTCACATCTTTCTCGTGTTTATGCAGACGTCATCTGTCACGTTATTTCTATAATCAATCCACGATATCTTCGCAATGTGTTGTAGATAAAGATTTCGCAAAGGTACTAATGTTGCGATATTCCGATCCTACATCTTGCCTCTTCTCATGTCTTCTCTGCGAAGGAGAGAATGATATGAGAAATTGTATTTCAAAATGTCGCGGATGTTCATTTCTCTTGTAAAGTTCTCTATCGACAAGATTCCATGAATTAAGCATAACCCTTACACGTGTTAAATATTCCCCTGTTCACTGGTACATTCAATGTTAACCGGTCATCACTTTTTTGTCTATTTAAGAAGAGATCTGGTAGAGAGATAATTTCCTTCTTTTACTTCGTCTTCTTCATCTCCACGTTCTCTGTAAATCTCCATCATCTACAACTCTTTATGGATTCATCTTTCTGCTACTGTTCTCATGGAGTCATCAAGGTTAGTTTTCTTTTTTTCTTCTTCTGATTTTGCTAAAACTGATCTTATCTACTGGAATTGTCTTATTTTATTTTGTTCGTCTTTATGTAATTCCCATACTGTTTCTGTTTCAGCAAAAGCACCTCTAACATCAAATTTACAGTCCAAAACCCTAACATTCCCAAGGTTCGCAGCAAAAGGTCGCTGCGAATAAAAGGAAGCCTGCGAATAGCAAGGTAGTAATAAACACTATTCTTTTAATAACAATATTGTTTCCTCTGTTTCTTATCTGGATTGTGATTCGCACGGTGATGGAGATGTCAACAAACTCCCCAAAATGTCTCGTTACCTTAAAACTGTTGAAACTTCTGTCCCATTTCCCACATTTAACCCTTCAATATCTCCTATAATACCTTCGCAGGCTGAATCCTTACTTCATGTCCGCCAAGGTATCGCCACATATTTCAACCCTTCAACTGATCTTCCTATGATTGAAATTCATTTTATTAACCCTGTTACGAATGCAAAATTCTCTTCACCTACTTTCAATACCTCTCAAATTGACGCCACCTCAACACCAGTTACTAATCTTCCCCAAACTTCACCTTCGAATGATGCACCTATAGCCAAGAATGATTCAATTCCCCAACTTTCTGTCATCACCACTTCTTCGTCTGAATCTCTTCCTTTTACTAAAAAAACTTTGGAAGGAATAGATATCGCTTTCAAAGTTTTATCTGATGTTATGTATGATGTCAAAAAATCTTCCGTTGATCCTATCAAGTTTGGTGTCTGCGAAATTTTGAGTAAGTACTTTGGTTCTGAAAGAATGATTTCGCAAACATCCTTAGAGAAAGAAGTTGAAACTTTGAAGGAGAGTCTCCAAGCCATGACCTTAAAATGTGGCACTCTTCACCTTGAAAACCAAAAGCTTCAGAATGTTTCGCTATATTGTGATAATCTTCGCAAGAAGAACAAAGAATTAAAAGGTACAACTTTCTTATCTTTTCCCTTGACTTATAGTTTTGCCCCTTCCATATTCTTTTTTCTTAAAATCCTTTATTCGTCCTTTAATTTTTAAACCAGAATCGAATAATAGAGAGATATCAGTTTGAATCCGCCGCTGAAGAAGCCCGTGTGGATAGAGATGCTTTGATGGATCAATATAACCAATTAGATAACCTTCATACATACTCTGTCGATCAAATAGATAATCTTACCAAGGAGAATACTCAATTAATTCAGAAGCAAAACTCATTAAGTAGTGAAATATCTCGCCTCTCTTATTCTTTGACTAAAGCTAACTTGGAGTTGGAAACTTTATCAGATGAGAATAAAACCGTATCTCAAGAGAAGCGAATTATTTTAAATAAGGTGGCGACCTCTTCGCAATAACTTAACATTTGCCAAAAAGTATGTGATGATCAAGAACAATCTCTTCGCTCATTGAGAAATAAACTTAAGGAAGTAACATAATCATCTACTGTTGAGTGAGATAAACTTATCCAGGGTAGAATAACTTTAAGTGTAAAGGCAAGTTAACTCAAAGATCAATACTCCAAGCTAGAAGAATCCTACAATTCTCTTGCGAAGGAAAACACCTTACTCATTTCTAAAGAGAAGAAACTTCAATCTCTCCTGAAAGGTTTAGTTGGAGATAAATTTGATGATGCAATGGACCACTTGGAGAATAGTTTCTTGGCTTTAACTCAATATCTTATTTCGCAAAAGGAAGGTAGTTATAAAAATTTGACTACTGTAGAAATCGAGGATCTGGCACGGGTCGAGTGCCAGTCTATTACGATCCCTAATCTATCATGGGGGTGAAGCCTATGTGCTCATCCGTTTGTGGATATTTGTCTCACAAGGTCGGACAAAGGTAACTTCTCACTAGTTCTTCAGTAAGAGAGCTAATTATGCAAGGAAAGAAAAGATGTTTTGAAGTCGCCACCTGAATAAGGGGAGTCAGGACCCTTTATCTAGTTTGAATTCTTTTGAGGAAAACAAAACCTAGTTATGACTTTCATGTTTATGGTCTGCTATCAGAGAGTCTGGGTAAGGAGATTTTAGTACGGGATGGGAAGGTGTTAGACACCCATCAACCGCCCAATCGTAAGATTGGCCTCTACTTCATGATTAAAGGGGAAATGTTTATGATTTATTTTTACTAATACTGAAATAAGATATTGAAACTTGAAAGGGTTCTTACGACGATTTCTTGCTTCTGTTAAGTATGATGAAAGTAGTTAAAGTACTAGCAATTTAATGCTAATCTTTTAAAAACTTAAAGACAATACTTGATTTCATCTTTCTATTTTTTGGGTTTTCTCGAAATAAAATATGAATGCATAAGACAATGATAACTATTATGTAAGAAGAAAGTTTGATTTCTCTTTGATTAAATGACAAAATACATGGATACTTGGAACATGTGAGAAAAAATATTTTCTATTTGAGAAATAATAATTCTTCTTGGTTTGGGTGGAAACCTAGATTTTTGGATTGAGGTTGGTTTTTCTTGTTGTTGTGTCATTTGGGTGGAAACCTTTGTGTTGTGTGGTTTGGGTGGAAACATTGTGTTGTGTGGTTTGTGTGGAAACCTTTGTTGTTTTATGGTTTGGGTGGAAACCTTATTTTGTGTGGTTTGGGTGGAAACCTTGTTTTCTATCTTTCTCACTCGTTTCTCATAAGAATAAGTGAAAGAAGAAGTAAAGGAAGAAGTTTCCCTCCCCTTCTCCCTCTTTCTCAAGTTCCTCTTCTCTCTAGTTGTTTTAAGAAGTGGTGTTTTTAGAATGAAAATTTTCGTTCCTTTTTATAGCCACTGAGTCCATGTGCCCAATCCGCAAAATCCTAATAGGAAAAGAAGAAGAAAACCCAGTCGCCCTTTTTTTTTCTTCGCATGCATCTGTCCTTTTTGACCCAAAATTCAGTCGCATGCTAGCCGCCTCTCTTTTTTTTCTTCTTTTCTTTCTACGCCCATGATTTTCCTTTTTCATGCAAAATTTAAAATTAATCGGGCACTGTTCATCACTATTCATTGCAAATAACTCCTCTTCAATATGATAGCAAGAACGAACTCCTAGGTTTGAATGGGTAATGAAATGGGTAGGAGTAGTGTTTGTGGGCTGATTTAAAGGATATGGAAATCCTTAATTGTTCCACAAAGAATTTCTCTTGTATTCGGCTTTGAATGTGTAAGACTGATATTTTCCCATAGAAGGTGTGAAATTGGGGTGTCAACAGTTGCCCCTCTTTGAGAGTAACCGTTTGCGGTTAACGAACAAAGCCATGAACACCCTTTCGCACCCAATTTTTTCCAAAAGGTGGTTTTTGATGAGTTGATGAAGAAAGTCCTGACGTTGGACGGGTTTGTCCCAGTTAAGCTTGTCAGCTCCATTTTCCTGATGTTTTTGAACCTTTGCATTTGATTCAGTTGGATTGCCCTTTGTTCGAGCCGATTGAATAGTTGAAAAAGTTGATGAAGAAAGATCCTAACATTGGCCAGGTTTTCCCCGGTTGAGCTTGTCAGTTTTATTTTCCTGATATTTTTGAACCTTTGCGGTTGATTCAATTGGATTGCCCCTGTTCGAGCCGATTGAATAGTTGAAAAAGTTGATGAAGAAAATTCTAACATTGGCCGGGTTTGTCCCAGTTGAGCTTGTCAGTTGCATTTTCTTGATGTTTTTGAACCTTTGCGGTTGATTCAGTTGGATTTCCCCTTGTTCGAGCCGATTGAATGGTTGAAAAATTTGATGAAGAAAGATCCGAACATTGGCCATGTTTGTCTCGGTTGAGCTTGTCAGTTTCATTTACCACTTCTGGAAGTGCATCTTCTTTGGGAGTAATCGCTCGCGGTTAACGAACAAAGTCGTGGTCCCAATTTCGTGCTCCATTTGTTGTTGATGAACGATGATTAAAATGTTGATGCGAGAATTCGTTACATTGTCCAGGTTTGCCCTGGTTAAGCTTCGTCGATTTCCTAGGAGGCGTCGGGCCTTGCACTATGCAGTCCATTGCATATTCTGTCTTGAGGTCACAACTATTCAATATGTCGTGCCTTGACTTGATACGATTGATTTTCCTTTGCGAAATAGACCCTTTTTTTGGAAAGGGTCGTCATTCTATTCCAAGCTTCCTGAAGAAGGAAGTACTTTTCGTTCTTTATAAGACTGGGGGAGAAGATGATTCTTTATCCAGGGGTTTCTTATTCCATTTATTTTTATTGTTTTCTCTTTCAAGATGACATCTGGGCAGCCTTCTGAAATTTTCTCTGCTCGTCCTCCTTTGCCGCCGGTACGTAAAAGACAAAAAGTTGGGGTTTCACATGACGTGGATAATCATGTTTCTACAAAAATCCGGGAAGACCCTTTAAGTTTCTTTGTTGATCGAATTTTTCTTCTTCGCTTTCCATGTTTTCTTTTATTATTTCTTAGCCATTGCATTCTTTCACAGAATTATGCTTGGGCGCGTTTTCGTAAAGGGACCACTGGCATACACTATACCAAATCCAGGATTCTGTCACAGGGCATATCTGTTACTAAAAAAATTTGTAACACATATAGGTCGTTAGAGAAACGCTGTGATATTAATTGTTATTTTTTTGCAACAGTTTTTTCTGTGACAATGATTAATTACAGTCACATTTAAAACCGTAACAATAATAGACAGTAACAATTGACCTAATTTTAGGACGGTGACACGTGTCGTGTTTGTCATATTTATCTTAACAGTTTTATTTGTTGCTCTTTGTTTACCACAATTCCGAGAATGACACGTGTCACTATTTGTTACGATTACAGTAACACCTATAAGCGTTACCTATTTATTTGCAACAATTCAATTCGGGACACGTGTCATCCTTCTGAACAGTTGTTCTTAACATGAAGACACATGTTTTTTTTAAGTACATTTGTAGTTACAGTTAAAACTGTTACAATTCTTTAAATTGCAATTAAAAAAATGGGTAGTCCGGATCCATTTCATGGACCCGAGCTTCTACTTTACAGTCCTGCACTACAAATAACCCAAAACAATCTCAATTTGCAAAACAGGCCTGTACTACAAATAACCCAAAACAATCTCAATCTGCAAACTATCCACATTCTACATCCATTATTACACAATCTCAATGTGCAAACTATCCACATTCTACATCCATTATTACACAATCTCAATCTGCAAACTATATGGGTTCTACCATCCATACATTCATTACGGAAACACAAATACAAAGAAATACTTATATTCATCATTCATTACGGAAATACAATCTCAATTTGCAAACTAACTAGTTAACTGCAACTAGGCAAGATGAAGCTTCATAACTTGGCACTCTCTCGGTCTTTTATGTAGATTCTGCCAGGAAATCAATGCAATGGGTCCTGCAACAAATCGAACTCTATAAGCTCTCAATTCATTCGAAAAGGCAAAACCTTTTTTCCCAATGAAATCATTTTAACACCGACAAAGATATATATACATCAACGACGCAAGATTTAGACAAAAAAAGGATGGCATCTCATTTATGTACTACAACATGGTAACAAATCATGTACAATAGTCAAAGAGTCTTGTACCAAAAATAAATAATGATAAGAAAAACACTTTATTCAGGGAAAGCAAGAAACAATGATATCTTAGCAAATTAAAGGTAAGACCATGCTCAGAAAATTAAGGTAAAGCATGTTAGCAACAAAACTAGGCATACCAACAAAAGACAAATAATCATCATCACTGAATAACCCAGAATAACATGACCCTAAAGAGCTAAGTTATGAATCTAATTGCCGATTTCTAAAGTCAACTATGACCAGGCTCTTATATGATATCACTCTCGCACCCATTGCAGTATAGGCAATCAATACAATTGTAAGAAACATAAAATATAGCAAGTATACAAGTGAAGTACTTACCAAGTAATCTAGCAGGTAAACATGTTGATGACAACCCCACTGCAGCGGCATAATACCTCGCAAGTAAAACTGAAGGTGTCAAATCCAAAAAATGTTAAACTCAATAGTACAAGTATGACCGAGTTAAAAGGTTTAAACTCAAGGAAACTTACTCAGTTTAAACTTAATTCTGACAAGCACAAACCTAGAATTTCTTAAGAATCCATGAAGTCTGCACAAGCTGCAATTTACACCAAGAAAACATTCGTTATAATGCAGCTTCAAGTAAAAAAAATTCAATAACTAGAAAACTAGGACAAAGATAGCTATTCTAGAAATCTAAATAATAACTTTTCGAAATCATGAGAATGACAGCTGCAATTGACACAACTTACACCCACTGAAGAATAAAATTATTATATACCTTGTTATATGAAGTGCGAAGTAGCAAGTAGTCCGTATCATCCATCGAGAATTTCTTACCCTGACATTTCCCATACCCAAGACAGAGAATTAAGTAATCAGCAATTTAGATTATGATGAACATATGTATATCGAGAATTGCCCAACCTGAACACTTAGTTGAATTTTGAGGAGGAGGTGAAGTCAATGACTGTGGCATATCTACAAGTGAAGTTCTATAATAGTGGGTTGTCAACGTGCATCAGATACGACCTACGAGTGAGTTGTACAGAAGTTGTTGGGAGTTATGTAAGTGGAGAATATTGGACCTGTCAGATACGACCTGCGAGTGAGTTGTACATAAGTTGCTGGGAGTTATGTAAGTGGAGAATATTGGACCTGAAAATGGTAAAATGTACTCATCAAACACAACATGGGAAGATATTTATCACTAAGAAATTATCGAACATAAACAATGCATAAAGTAAGTTTGATAGCCAAACATGACTGACCTCTTTTTACTTGAAATAATTAGTGATCGAGGGTAAACTGATCTTGGTACAGAACATTCCAGAATTCCTAAGCGGCACATTAACTGTCTCAAAGGCTCAAGTACAGTAAACCTTCAAGCAAGCGAGAAGTTAAGATGCCTCATAACCTGCGCATAAACTAATGAAACATTAGAGAACTGGAGTTCATATGAGAGTATACAGTATTGGGAGAAACGTTTCACAGGTCCAAGAGATGCCTCATTCATGATGGGTTTATATCGATTTTACAGAAAATGATAAGCAATATGATTTTATTTAAGTTAAGATCCATGTAATGTAACGGTGTCCACCGAAGTACCAATATGTACTACTGTTATGGATATAGAGTATGATAACTACCAACAAAATATGAAAAAAATTACTAAAACCACAATCTATATCAAACAAATGGTTCTCAAAATACAATCACACCCATGATGAGTCACATAAGGTTTCATATTTAGAGAGGAAAGAATTGAAAACCAAGTAGGGCCCAGTGTTCATAGAATTAGAAAGAATATAGAGCATTCGACATTGTAACGGTACCTTATATGAAAAAATTGAGACCAACTACGGGCATGCAAGATAATCCAGTCAACATGATAATAAAACCAAGAAGCAATCCATTTGATGGATACCTTGAAACTCACCACTGTAGAACCTCTACATATGTTTCCTGGAAAATCCATGTGTCCAAAGCAACCACACCATCATGAACATAACGTTGCCTAACTTTCATATTTTCAGCTACTTTGGCGCTCTACCTGAATTTTCAAACAAGAAAGTTAGTAACTACCGTCAGTTAGCTATATAAGAAGACTAAAAATTATATAGTAACAATAGCAAATTTCAAAAGCTACAGGACAGTCTAACTACTATCAATTGCAAGATAAACTTCAAAGAGAAACGTTTTTACGTTTTTGAAAAGCTCGTAAGAGATCTCAAACAATATGTTAAGCAGCACACAAATTCATATAATTTTCTTGCATACCACGATAATGCAAATATAAGAAGACTAAAACATAACACACAGAGCTTCACTAGATCCGGAGCTTGTTGAAGCACTTAAGTGATTGGTTGCCAGTTTCATTTGTGAAGGTAACATTTTTTTTTTTTTTTTGCTTAAACTTTGTGCATAGAAACAGATATCTAGTTATCTTACTTTCTATAACATTTGCTTGTGTTTCTTTTCATGTATGTGTGTGTTTTAGCATAACAGTTGTTTTTTCCTCTTAGTCGGATATTATCGGATATTTATCGGATATCCGATAAACAACCGATTCGGTATCGATATCCGATTTTGATATCCTATAGATATTAACGGATATTATCGATAAAAGATTTTCTTCCATTGATGGGGCCAGCGAGGAGATGAAAGAGGAAGAAAGAGAATTTCTCATAACAAAAACAATATATATAATAATTATAACCCTAAAAGTAAATCCAGAGAAAAAGACTTATTCTTCTTCTCAACGTATTAATAGCCACACACAAAATCATGTGTGATGTACTAGTAGTGACCCTTATCAAGTTACACACCATCATGCACATCAAACAATACCGCTTTGGCGCTCTACACGAATTTTCAAACAAGAAAGTTAGTAATCACCGTTAGCTATATAAGAAGACTAAAAATTATATAGTAACAATAGCAAATTTATAATTACTATCAATTGCTCAAAGAGAAACCGTTTTTGAAAGCTCGTAAGAGATCTAATGCAAATTTTCTTATAACGATAAGAAGACTAAAAACCGTATGGTAACAATAGCAAATTTCAAAAGCTACTGGACAGTCTAACTACTATCAATTACAAGCTAAAATTCAAAGAGAAACGTTTTTGAAAGCTCGTAAGAGATCTCAAACAATATGTTAAGCAGTACACAAATGCAAATAATTTTCTTGCAGACCACGATAATTTAAACATCTATTTAATAAAAAACAACCAAATTTTATTAAGCTTACACAAAAATTCACTTCTGATGTTGTTCATGGACAATTATGAGTTGTAGATTTAAAAACCACATCTTGCTTTGAATCCAACACAGTTCTAGTTTTTGGCTTTGGTTTCACTCCAATTTCTTGACTTTTGGGATCACTTACAATCTCACTTTCAAGCATAGGAGCAACCACTTCATAATTCAAAACAATTAAATACCTGAAAAACTCAAATCAGTTAATACCACAACAACTAATACACAGAGATCAAAATGCAGAAAGGGTGAAGAGTTCATCACCAAATCAAGAAACACAGACCCAATTAATAAGATATTTAATACGTGCCTTTAAAATGCATCATTATTTAAGAAGAAACTATGTTATATGAATATTTGGGAAAGAACATTTTCACCAGTATCCTGCTCAATCAAATTACATACTTATACAAAAAATAAAAAAATAATTTCACACGAACACATAGAAATCCAATTACATACTTCTACATCAAAATACCCAAATCAATAATCATTTAACAACAATTAAAAAAAATAGTAAAACTAAACATGTTACTCTATCACCCAAATACAAATCAACACAACAAATTGAACAACTGTTACAAATAATCCAAATTCTAAAACCTAGGATTTCATTTTCATGAAAAAGCCCCCAAAACTTGAAACAAATCAAACTATTACAAACATAATCAAAAGTAAAGAGAAAACTAATCAAAATCGAAATAAGGAGGATGAGAATAAAAACAAGTCGAATAAGAGACGAAGTCCATCACAATCCTCCACACTCAAATCTACAAAATAATCAAAACACCCAAGCAGAAAAAAAAAATTTAAACCAAATTAAATTTCTCAACATAAATTAAAAGATCCAACAAAACCTAGGAAGATACATTGGGAAGGAACTTATCTTGATGGGAGAATCGAACGGAAAATAGAGATGCACTATGACCAGAAAAAGAAATTGATTTTTATTCTCAATTAACAAAACCAATCATTAGATCTGCTACCCTAAGCCGAATCGGGATGCATCAAGTAGATCTGATGGTTGTTACTAATAGTGAGAAGTTGTAGCTGCAGTTTGTGGGAGTGAAGAACGATGAGTGAATGAAGACGGTAGCTGCAGGTAGGGTTTTTTCTGCGAGGAAGGAAAAAGAAAAGTGATGAGAGAAAGAGATGATCGAAAACTGAAAAGAAGTGAGAGAAAGAAAAAAAAACGATTTTTATTCTAAAACGTTTTGGACGGTGATAAGATGGATTCTTGGAATCTTGGACAGTAGAGATTTAGATTGGGAATGTCATACGGATCGAACGAAATGTGCTTCTTTTTGTGCTTCTCTTTCTATTTTCGATAAATAGGAGGTCATGATATAGATTCTGAATAACGTCTAGAGAATTAGGAATCGATTTTGATTATCTGGTGGTCATAATATAGAATCCAATTAACATTTTAGATGTCATGAAGTAGTATCCGGTTAATTTTTAGATATCCAAAATAGATTTTGATTAGTCATAGATATCATGAAGTAGATTCTGGTTAATTTATCTGTTCTTATTATCTCGGGTTAAGATATTACTAGAGTTAGACATGAGTTTCTCGTTTGGATGATCTGAAGACGAAATATATCAGAATTGAACATCGCAGGTTCAAAGATTACTAGATTTAGACCAGAGTTTCTCGTTCGGATGATCTGAATACGAAATATATTAGAATTGAACATCACAGGTTCAAAGAATACCAGAGTTAGACCCGAGTTTCGGATTCAGATGAACTAGAGACGAAATATATCAGAATTGAACATCACAGGTTCAATGATTATCAACGTTTGACCTGAGTTTCTGATTCGGATGAAATGGAGACGAAATATATCATAATTGAACATCACGGGTTCAAAGAATACTAGAGTTAGACCAGAGTTTCGGATTCGGATGACCTAGAGACGAAATATATCAGAACTGAACATCAAAGGTTCAATGATTACCAGAGTTAGACCCGAGTTTCGAATTCGGATGAACTAGAGACGAAATATATCAGAATTAAACATCATAGGTACAAAAATTACCAAAGTTTGATCTGATTTTCTGATTCGGTTGAAATGGAGACGAAATATATCAGAATTGAACATCACAGTTGCAATGATTACTAGAGTTTGACCTGAGTTTCTGATTCGGATGAACATGAGACGAAATATATCAGAATTGAACATCACAGGATCAAAGATTACCATAGTTGGACCTGAGTTTCTGATTCGGATGAACTGGAGACGAAATATATCAGAATTGAACATCACAGGTTTAATGATTATCAGCGTTTAAATATATCAGAATTGAACATCACAGGTTCAATGATTACGAGAGTTAGACATGAGTTTCTGATTCGAATGAAATGGAGACGAAATATGTTAGAATTGAACATCACGGGTTCAATGATTACCAGAGTTAGACCCGAGTTTCTGATTCGGATGAAATGGAGACGAAATATATCAGAATTGAACATCACAGGTTCAATGATTACCAGAGTTAGACCTGAGTTTCTGATTCGGATGAAATGGAGACGAAATATATCATAATTGAACATCACAGGTTCAATGATTACGAGAGTTAGACATGAGTTTCTGATTCGGATGAACATGAGACGAAATATATCAGAATTGAACATCACAGGATCAAAGATTACCAGAGTTGGACCTGAGTTTCTGATTCGGATGAACTGGAGACGAAATATATCAGAATTGAACATTACAGGTTTAATGATTATTAGCGTTTAAATATATCAGAATTGAACATCACAGGTTCAATGATTACGAGAGTTAGACATGAGTTTCTGATTCGGATGAAATGGAGACGAAATATGTCAGAATTGAACATCACGGGTTCAATGATTACCATTGTTAGACCCGAGTTTCTGATTCGGATGAAATGGAGACGAAATATAGAATGAACATCACAATGGTTCAATGATTGAGTTAGACATCGACGGATGAAATCAATGATTGAACATCACGAGTTCAATGATTACCGAGTTAGTTTCTGATTCGGATGAAATGGAGACAAAATATATCAGAATTGAACATCACAGGTTCAATGATTACGAGAGTTAGACATGAGTTTCTGATTCGGATGAAATGGAGACGAAATATGTCAGAATTGAACATCACGGGTTCAATGATTACCAGAGTTAGACCCGAGTTTCTGATTCGGATGAAATGGAGACGAAATATATCAGAATTGAACATCACAGGTTCAATGATTACCAGAGTTTGACCTGAGTTTCTGATTCGGATGAACTGGAGACGAAATATATCAAAATTGAACATCACAAGTTCAATGATTACGAGAGTTGACCTGAGTTTCTCTTTCGGATGAACTGAGGACCAAATATATCAGAATTGAACAACACAGGTTCAAAGATTACTAGAGTTAGACCTGAGTTTCTCTTTCAGATGAACTGAGGACGAAATATATCTGAATTGAACAACAAGTAAAGTAAAAAAGTAAAGAAATTCTTACAGACGGTGAAAATGACCATATTACCCTTACTGGAAAAAAGTGCAATAAATATTACAGAGACTGTTAAAATGACCAGACTACCCTTATCTGAAAAAAGTAAAGTAAAATTTACAGACTGTGAAAATGACCATACTACCCGTATAGGAAATAAGTAAAGTAATTCTTACAGACTATGAAAATGACCATAATAATACCCTTATTGGAAAAAAAAAAAGTGGAATAAATATTGTGGAGACAGTGAAAAAGACCATATTACCCTTATTAGAAATACGTAAAGTAAATGTTACAGTCGGTGAAATTGACCATATTACCCTTATTGGAAAAAAGTGCAATAAATATTGTGGAGACTGTGAAATGACCATACTACCCTTATCGGAAATAAGTAAAATAACATTACAAACTATGAAAATGACCATATTACCCTTATTGGAAAAAAGTGCAATAAATATTATGGAGACTATGAAAATGACCATACTACTCTTATTGGAAATAAATAATGAAAATATATTACATACTGTGAAAATGGCCATATTACCCTTATGGGAAATAAGTGCCATAAATATTATGGAGACTGTGAAAATGACCATACTACCCTTATCGGAAATAAGTAAAGTAAATGTTACGGAATCTGAAAATGACCATACTATCCTTATCGGAAAAAAGTAAAGTAAATATTACAGACTATGAAAATTACCATATTATCCTTATTGGAAAAAAGAAAAGTAAATGTTATAGACTGTGAAAAAGACCATATTAACCTTACTAGAAAAAAGTGCAATAAATATTGTGGAGACTGTGAAAATGACCATACTACACTTATGGAAATAAGTAAAGTAAATGTTACATATTGTGAAATGACCATATTACCCTTATGGGAAAAAAAGTGCAATAAATACTATGGAAACTGTGAAATGACCATACTACCCTTATCAGAAATAAGTAAAAAAACATTACAGACTGTGAAAATGACCATATTACCCTTATTGGAAATAAATAAAGTAAATATTACATACTGTGAAAATGACCATATTACCCTTATGGGAAACAAGTGCCATAAATATTATGGAGACTGTGAAAATGACCATATTACCCTTATCAGAGAAAAGTGAAGTAAATTTTACAGACTTTGAAAATGGCCAAGTAAAGTAAATGTTACAGACTTTGAAAATGATCATATTACCCTTATTGGAAATAAATAATGTAAATGTTACATACTATGAAAATTACCATGTTACCCTTATTGGAAAAAAGTGCAATAAATATTATGGAGACTTATTGGTCTTTTTCATAGTCTCCATAATACTTACACTTTTTTTCCAATAAGGGTAATATGGTCATTTTCACAGTCTGTAACATTTACTTTACTTTTTTCCGATAAGGATAGTATGGTCATTTTCACAGTCTCCATAATATTTATAGCACTTTTTTCCCATAAGGGTAATATGGTCATTTTCATAGTCTCCATAATATTTATTGTATTTTTTTCT
Source organism: Papaver bracteatum (assembly GCA_023529315.1). Lineage (NCBI taxonomy): Eukaryota > Viridiplantae > Streptophyta > Magnoliopsida > Ranunculales > Papaveraceae > Papaver > Papaver bracteatum. The sequence continues at coordinate 183,475 of JAJJWX010000860.1, forward strand.
AATAAGGGTAATATGGTCATTTTCACATTCTGTAATGTTTTTTACTTATTTCCGATAAAGGTAGTATGGTCATTTTAAAGTTTTCATAATATTTATTGCATTTTTTTCCAATAAGGGTAATATGGTCATTTTCACAATCTGTAACATTTACTTTACTTATTTCCGATAAGTGTAGTATGGTCATTTTCACAGTCTCCATAATACTTATTGCAATTTTTTTCAATAAGGGTAATGTGGTTTTTTTCACAATCTGTAACATTTACTTACTTATTTCCGATAAGGGTAGTATGGTCATTTTCACAGTCTTCATAATATTTATTGCACTTTTTTCCAATAAGGGTAGTATGGTAATTTTCACAGTCTCCATAATATTTATTTTACTTTTTTCCCATAAGGGTAATATGGTCATTTTCACAGTTTCCATCATATGTATTACACATATTTCCAATAAGGGTAATATGGTCATTTTCGCAGTTTGTAAGAATTACTTTATTTATTTCCGATAAGGGTAGTTTAGTCATTTTCATAGTCTCCATAATATTTATTGCACTTATTTCCAATCAGGGGAATATGGTCATTTTCACATTATGTAATATTTACTTATTTCTGATAAGGGTAGTTATGTCATTTTCACCGTCTCCATAATATTTATTGCACTTTTTTCCAATAAGGGTAATATGGTCATTTCACAGTTTGTACGAATTACTTTACTTATTTTCGATAAGGGTAGTCTGGTCATTTTCACAGTCTCCATTATATTTATGGCACTTATTTCCAATAAGGGTAATATGGTCATTTTCACAATATGTAATATTTACTTTATTTATTTTCAATAAGGGTAGTTTGGTCATTTTCACAGTCGCCCTAATATTTATTCCATTTATTCCCAATAAGTGTAATATGGTCATTTTCACAATCTATAATATTTACTTTACTTATTTTCGATAAGGGTATTCTGGTCATTTTCAAAGTCTCTATAATATTTATGGCACTTATTTCCAATAAGGGTAATATGGTCATTTTCACAGTATGTAGTATTTACTTTATTTATTTTCCATAAGGGTAGTTTGGCCATTTTCACAGTATGTAATATTTACTTTATTTATTTTCAACAAGGGTAGTTTGGTCATTTTCACAGTCTCCCTAATATTTATTCCATTTATTTCCAATAAGGGTAATATGGTCATTTTCACAATCTATAATATTTACTTTACTTATTTTCGATAAGGGTAGTCTGGTCATTTTCATAGTCTCTATAATATTTATGGCACTTATTTCCAATAAGGGTAATATGGTCATTTTCAGAGTATGTATTATTTACTTTATATATTTTCAATAAGGGTAGTTTGGTCATTTTCACAGTCTCCCTAATATTTATTCCATTTATTTCCAATAAGGGTAATATGGTCATTTTCACAATCTATAATATTTACTTTACTTATTTTCGATAAGGGTAGTCTGGTCATTTTCATAGTCTCTATAATATTTATGGCACTTATTTCCAATAAGGGTAATATGGTCATTTTCAGAGTATGTATTATTTACTTTATATATTTTCAACAAGGGTAGTTTGGTCATTTTCACAATATCAATAATATTTATTGCATTTATCTCCAATATGGGTAATATGGTCATTTTCAAAGTGTGTAATATTACTTTACTTATTTTCGATAAGGGCAGTCTGGTCATTTTCACGGTCTCCATAATATTTATTGCACTATTTCTAATAAGGGTAATATGGTCATTTTCCAAGTCTGTAATATTTACTTTACTTATTACACTTAATTGGGTAGTCTGGTCATTTTCACAGTCTCCATAACATTTATTGCACTTATTTCCAGTTAGGGTAATATGGTCTTTTTCAAAGTGTGTAATGTTTACTTTACTTATATTCGATAACGGTAGTCTGGTAATTTCACAGTCTCTATAATAATTATTGCATTTATTTCCAGTAAGGGTAATATGGTCATTTTCACGGTCTTCTGAATTTTTATTGCACTTATTCCGATAAGGGTAGTATGGTCATTTTCACAGCGTTCGAAAGAAGCAAAAATTTTGGTTGTGGTTTTGTCGAGAAAATCGAGAGAAAAGGTTGGTATTTGTCCAAGTCAAATGTCCTACAAAGTTATGACTTGTTGACTTGGTCTTGATCTTTTTTTCTAATATTAAGAAAATTAAAAAATAAAATAAAAATAAATTTTGATATTTAGAAATTAAATAAAATTGTTATTTTGTATAATTGTTGCGAAAGTAGCGACAACCAAAATTCTAAGAGTGATTAATTCGGGGATGTTTTAGATGTGGTGGAATTTTTGGGTGGAAACATCATTTTAGATTATAATTGTAATTGTCTGGATAATTGTCAACAAATATAATTGTGACTAGTAAAAAAGTTAAATATTCAGATTCATTATCACGATTACAAAGTTTAGCAATAGTTATAATTGTTGCAGGACTTATCACAGGTGTATCAGTGACTGAAAAATAAACTGTGACAGGTTACACAGTGAGAAAATCCTGGTTTTGGTGTAGTGATAACAGAATGGTGGCTGGTGTTGAGACGATGCAAAGGTGTACGTGAGCTTGTACAACGGATCGGTTGGTACGACTTTATTGAAGCTTTGGAACCGTTCCATGATGGTGAGAATGCTTTAATCGTGGCAGAGCGATGGTGGGGTGATACTAATTCATTTCACCGCCACATTGTGAGTTAACCATCACTCCTCCGGATTTCTACATGATTACTGGCATCCGTGTAGGGGTAGGAGCTCATGTCCCGCTGGGTGTAAACATGACAGAGGAGAATGTCTGAAATATGTTGGGACCACATTGTGGGGATATCTTCCCTAAGAATTGGTACGTCAGCTTATCTGGCTTGAAGATGAATTTCTCGGTCCATGAGATGGATCTCGCTGCCGACGCTTCAAAAGATGATGCTAAAGTTATTGAGGTTACCAGAGCTTTCCTGATTTTTGTTGCGGGTCATGCCTTCCTTATCTCTTCCAGTGGCTATATCAAATCAAGCTACCTGGAAGCATTTTCTGACCTTGATTTAGTAAATTTTTACTATTGGGGAAGTTGTGTGATGGCGCGACTTTACACATATCTTACCCGAGCAACACGCCTTCAAACAAAAGTCTTATGTGGATTATGTCCCGTCTTGAATGTGAGTACATTTCTCCTTGCTTCAGGCCGACTGATCTTACACCCCCCCCCCCTTTTTTTTTGATTTTTTTTATAACAGTATTGGTGTTATGAGTATTTTCTCACCAATCGCCATCCTTTTGATGCAAGCTTCTCCAATAGTCAAACATTTCCTCGAATGGCTAGATGGAAAGGTGCACTTCGAATTTACTCGACTGCATATACACGCCTTTGTCTGGAAAGAGCGACGGTTGAATCTCCATTTTGATCGCAGATTTGCTGGGACCCTTGGAAAGATTATTTGATTCGCCGTGATCAAAGAGCCATTCATGCCATGTCGTCTAGCATGCTTCGGTATTTGTTACGAGGCCCATATTACTGTACTTGGTATCTTGGTGACAGATTTGGGCGGAAAATTAGTCAACCAGACGCTACACCCCGTTTTCCTCCTCCTGATGATACATGTTTTCCTTATGCATCGTTTAGAGATATGGATGAGATTTCACACCAATCGCAACGTTCCTATGAAGATTCAGTTGATCACGGAATGAATTTCGATTCATATTGGAGATTGGTTTATTTAGGGCCACCTCTTTCTATCCAAGTTTGCCGAGAGAATCTTGTAGTGGGTGATCCAGGTCTTTCCTTTCGTCCATTATTTGATGGGATCTTCAAGCAATGCTCCTTCTCCACAAGTTCCATTAATGAGTCTCGGCCATCTTCTTCCAACATGGGACTTCCAAATACCTATCTTGGGAACTTTAAATGTGGTTCCAATTGAAGGTGGCTCTTTTGACCATGAAAACATTGTTGGGTTACCTCTTCCGGACGATATTCCCGAGGTACCGCTGCTACTCTACCCTTTTTGCCTTAATGACTTAATACTTTTATTAACTCATTTCTCGTTTTAGGCTTCCAGACCTCTTCAAGAATACTTGCTCCGTTTGGTGGATAGCCGTGAGCGCCAATTGAAGTCGGTGGTGAATGAGATGTATGGGATCATGTTGAGGCATGATGAAATCAATAGAGAATTCCTGGTGTAGTTGCAGGATTTCCCACACTACACCCTTGTCAAGAATCTATGAAAACTAAGTCATAAATTTGATGAACAACAACACTTTTATTAATTCACTTTCAGGAAGATTTACAAGAAAGATCAAAACTTAGAAGTACAACTTTCTTTCTGGAGTTTCTCTCTCCTCAAAGTTCTCTAAGCTCTCAAAAGTACATCATCCTTTTCTGGATCTATCGTGCCCTTTATATAGGAAAATACATAGTGGAAGACAGCTAAGATTTCCCCTTAATTCGGATCTACTCTGCGATCTCATCTCCATAACCTTCTTCTTCACCATCGCCAACTTTGTAAATGTCGTGAAGAAGATTTATTCTTCTCATATATCTTCAATCGTTGACCATTATATCACTCTTTTGTGACACTCGCCGAATGTCGTTGAAGAATCTTGCGACGTTCTCGTCAAAGTGTTGTTAATACTTGTAGGAATGTTTGAGCTTCTCACAGAAGTGTCGTTTTCATCCCGAGAATATCGTTGTGGCGATATTCTGGTACTACATCTTGCCTCTTCTCATGTCTTTTATGCGAAGAAGAGAAGATCATGAGAACTAATATCTATTATTCTTCGCAACTTCTTCCCCTTTTATATTTTCTCCTCGACAAGATCCCGTTAATCCAGCCTTTCTTACACGTGTTGTGAATACCTTCATTTATTGACACGTTCTTACTCCGTAGGTCCACTCCCCTTTGCCTATAAAAGGTTGAACTAATCTCAGAATTAATTTTACTTTTCTGTTTCTTCATCTTCTTCATCTTCCGTCTGCAACTTTGCCTCTTCTTCATATTCTTCTGCTACTGTTCTAATGGAGTCCTCGAGGTTTGTTTCTTGATTTATGTTGTTTATTTTAAGCCAGTTTTTACTTTCATTCTCCAATCTTTCTTATTTCCTTGTTATGTCTTCTTTTTAGCGGAAAGATTTCTAACACACAATCTACTACTCACAACCCTAATCCTCGCAAAAAAGACCGACTGAGAAGAAGAAGAAAAGTTCTGCGAATGATAAGGTAGTAAGAAACACCCTTTATTTTTTAATAACAATATTGTTGCCTCTGTTTCTTATCTGGGTTATTATTCGCAGAATGACGTGAATCCTGATAAACCTCCCAAAAGGTCTCGCCATTTTAAGACACTCGGGGAAAATCTCATTATGCCCCCGTTAACATCTGTGAAGATTACCCCCACACCATTGCAACCAAATCTTTCTTCTCCTATCCGCGAGAATATCGTTGTTCATACCTCTACCCCTTCTGACACTTTGACAAACCAAGCTTCTAAAGATGCTACAACTGAGATTCCTTATAGTCCTTTACGGCCTTCGACTGTGGTTTTTCCACATACTCCTCCTGATAACTCAACCACCACAAATGATCGCCAACTTACTCTCACTACTATTTCACCTTCTAAATCTTTTCCTTCATCAAGCGAAACTTTCGCAGGTGTTGATGTTTCTTTTAAAGTCTTGTCTAATATTTTAGACAATGCTAGAAAGTCTTCCACTGACCCTCTCCAACAGGAAGCTTATGAGACTCTGTTTAAGTATTTTGGCTCTGATCGTAATGATTCACGAGAGGCTTTAGAGAATGAGATTGAAGTTCTGAGGAAAACTCTTCAAGTTAAAACTGCTGAATGTGATACCTTGAATCACATGCTCCGTAACTCTTCTCTAGATTGTGAGAATCTTCGCAGAAAGAATGACGAGCTTAAAGGTATATTTTTCTTGCCTCTGCTCTTTTTTCTTTTCTGTTTCATATTCATACTTTCTATACTTAGATCTCCTTCTTAAATTCTTGATTCATATATTAGTTTCAAATCGGGCTCGTTTCATAGTAAGACTCAAATCTGAATCTATTGCTGAAGAAGTTCGCGTTGAAAGAGATTCTTGGATAGATCAACATACTAGACTAGAAAATCTGTACACTTATTCAATTGATCGCATAAATAATCTTACTAATTAGAACAATCAATTATTGCAAAGGCAGATTTTTTTTAGTGGCGATCTTGATCGCCTCTCATATTTGTTTTTTAAAGCTAATTTGGCGATGAAATCTTTATCAGATGAGAATAAAACCCTGTCCCAAGAAAAACATAGATTTTCAAGATTGATGATGATTTCCTCGCAGCAAATAAGTAATCTTCAAAGTACATGTAATAGTCAAGAGCAATCTCTTCATTCTCTTAAGAAGGAGCTCAAGGAGTTAACTGAATCATCTGCCGCTGAAAAGGATAAGCTTATCAAGGGTAGATTAACTCTTAGTTTAAGAGCCAGCGAACTTCAAGACCAATACTCTCAGTTAAAGGAATCTCATTCTTCATTAGCAAAGGAAAATTCATATCTTCGCAACAAAGAAGAAAACATGAAATCTCGTCTGAAGGGTATGGTTGGCGATAAATTCGATGATGCCATGAATCAGTGGGAGAATTGTTTATTTGCTTTAATCCAAAACTTAACTTCGCAAAAAGAAGGTAGTCAGTTGACTGCCTCTCTTGTTGATCATCTCATAAAATCTTATATTATGTTCCTTGTGAGATTCTTGTCTAACTGATTTTTTATTTTGTTACTCGCAGAATCCGAAATAAATCTTCATTCTACCATCACTGATCTGACCGCTACATTGGATAAAGTTCGCAAAGAAAATAAATCTCTTGCTTCTAATTGCCTTAGTGCTCACGACAAAGCAGAAAGAAGACTTGATTATCTTGAATACTTTAAGAATATAGAAATTAGTAATCGTGAAAGAGCTCTTCTTCGCCAAGTCCATCTTAGGGCTGAAGTTCTCGTGAACAATATTCTGCTTCCCCGTTCTCTTTCTCATGTTTCTGTCCCTCCTCTAGAGGTTCACGATGATGAAATTCCTCTTCCCATGGATGAAGAGTTAGAGTTTACTAACGAGGAAGAGAATATTACTCAAGAAGATGGTGAAGAAGAAGAAGATAAAAGAAGTCCTCCCAAAGAAACAGCTGCAGGTGGTGAAGTAAATGTTGATGAAGAGTCAAAAGAAGAAGATACTCATGATGAAAAGGATGCTGATGAAGATAATAATTCTGGAAGAAATAAATCTGATGAGCAAGAAGAATAAATCTGGCGAAACCATCGCTGAAACTTGAATTTTATCTTTGTTTTCTTTTATTTCTTCTTTCTTGCGAGCGATGTAATCTTCGAGACTTCTAGAATTTTTAATTTTCGATTTAGCTTACTTTAAATATTTTCAAGTAAGATAATGTAATCTTATTTCTCTATTCCCCTTCCTGCCCTTCATTATCTTGCTTGAAATGGTGAATATTCATTATCTTCTTTAAGAAATTGTGTTGTTGCATTTTCGCGAAAATATGAATACATCTGCGATATAAGGAATACTGTTGCACTTCTCTGAAAAATTCTGAGGGAATCTGCGATGTTAAAAATTTGCCTCCTTATATATAATTCTGCGATGAATGAATGTTTCCTGCAATCTTAAAGCAGAATAGTTAATTGGTAAGATTATTCTTTTGGTCTTATTTTGCCTTCCTAGTTAAAGGTCTTATTTTGCCAAACTTTTTCTGTCTGCGACAAAATCGCAGGATATCTTAACATCTGGATGTAAAGACCCTTTGATCTTGTCTTATCCATGTTTATTTCAAAATCTTTGCGACAATATGATAAGTATACATTCTCTCGCAAGAATTTACCCTTATGACATTGCTGTCTTGCGATGAAATCGCAGGACGTTTTTACACTTTCATGTAAAAACCCATTGATCTCATCTTAACATTTCTCTCGTGGCTTGTTTCCTTTGCATTATTTACGTTACGCGACAATATGACATGCCTAAATTTTCTTGCGATCATAGATCCCCATGACATTGCCGTCTTAAGACACTTATCAGCTCCCTAATGGAGGGTGCTGCCCTTATCTTTCCCCTGGTTTCCCCTTCAAGGAGGGCACATCGGCCATACAAGACTAGCTCCCCCCATCCGGATTTGCCAACAACCAGTTGTGTTCGCAACCTCTTATCCTTTATGCCTATATGGCTTATAGTTACAAGACTGCACCCTAAGTGGGGTTTTCTTCAGGCCAAGTGAATTGTAGCCAAGACTTACCAAGGATGGCAAGAGAGTTTCGTACGCTCCGGGCACCCTTGGATCAACCTGTACCTCGACTCCTTGGTCATACTCTGCACTTCCTGGAAGAGATTCTCGGTCGTCCAACCAGGGTATAACCTTATATAGTTGGAAATCCAAGATCTCTCTCCCGGATAGGTTTTCTTTAACCCCATCGTCTGCATGACTCAGGTTCCAGCAGTGGTATAACCTTATCCCTAAGTCATGTCAAGAGATACCCCCTCATATGACGCGCTATTAGGTCTTACATTTGCCTCTTACAAAATTTTATTCGCGAACTAGGGTGCACGCCATAAAGGTTCGTCCCATTCTTTTAACCTCTGCGAAATTTTATTCGCTATTCTTGCGATGATGCTCGCATAAATTATGATAGAGAAAGAATAATTTTTTAATTGTTTCATCTTACATTTATATTTCTTACCTCGCAAAAACTGCTACTGATAATACCTTTTCAGAAACAATCTATTCCATGGTCTATCAAGTCTTTGCCCAACATCTCTTCCCTCTAGATCCATTAATGTGTATGCTCCATTTCCAATTATCTCTTTAATAATGTATGGTCCATCCCATTTTCTCGCTAATTTTCCACCACTTTCTTGCTGATATTTTGGTGTTTCTCGCAAAACTAGATCGCCAGGATGGAATTGACGTTTCTTGACTCGTTTGTTGTACTCGCGAGCTAATCTTCGCTGGTAATTTTCCATATGTTGTAGAGTTTTTTCTCTCTTTTCTTCTAGTTCATCTAACTCATGTAAAATCATGCCAGCACTTAGATTTTTCTCCCATGCCTCTCTTTTTGTTGTTAGGATAGCAACCTCTGTTGGTAGGACAACTTCAACTCCATATGTTAAACAAAAAGGTGACATCCCAGTTGCCTCTCGCCTAGTTGTATTATATGCCCATATTGCATTATGCACTTGCTCACACCATGATTTGTGATAACCTTCTAACTTCTTTTTCAAGATGTCTGCGATTGTCTTATTAGTTGCCTCAGCCTGACCATTTGCTTGTGGATATAAAGGAGTTGACTTTCCACATTTTATATTAAATGCATTAAGAAGCAATTCGATATTCTGTCCTTCAAATTGCTTTCCATTATCAGACATCAACTGTCTTTGGGATCCCAAATCTGCAAATTATATTTTCAAATATGAACGTAAAAATGTCCTTATCGCGGATGTGCTGTACTGCCTTAACTTCTCCCCATTTTGTGAAATAATCTGTAACAACGATTAAATATATTCTTTGTCCAGAACCAGGCACAAATGGTCCCACAATATCTAATCCCCATTTTCCAAAAGGCCATACGCTTGAGGAATATGATAATGGTGCTCCTGGTGCATGTATCTTCTTCCCAAATCGTTGACAATCTTCACAACGCCTCGAAAGTTGTTTTGCATCCTCATGCATATATGGCCAATAATAACCCTGGATCTTTGTTTTATATGCCAAAGATCTACCACCGCTGTGATTACCAGCATCACCACTATGCAACATTTTTAATACCTTTTGTCCTTCTTCTCTTGTTAAACATCTTAGAGATGGTCCACTAAATGATCTGCGATATAATACCCCATCTCTTAGGTCATAATTGGTTGCTCTACTTTTTAATTTATGTGTTTCTAATCGATTTCTGGGGATTTCTCCTCTCGCCAAATAAGCATGAAGATCTGCTCGCCAATATGTAGCATTATTCCCTATTTATTCCTCGCAAGATTCTACCATCATTACATCTACCTATTATTCTTCTTTATTTATCGCCGGTTGCAAAAGTGTTTGAATTTTTATGCATCTCGCAAGTGGGTTCGTCATCATACTTGATATGAAAGAAAAATCATCTGCAAGCCTATTATCTTTCCTTGATATGTGTCTCCATTTTATTTTTGGAATTCTCGCAGAAGTGTTGTTTTCATCGCGAGAATATCGTTGTGACGATGACCTTCCTAGCGAGGCTAAGAGTCCATTTAGTTTTTGCACATCTTTTACCATCGTAGGAGTTGGCATATCGCGAATTGCTTGTACCTTCTCTGGATCAACTTGTATTCCCTCTTTTGACACAATATACCCCAAAAACTTCCCTGAAGTTACTCCAAAGGTACACTTATCATGATTCACTTTAATGTTGAATTGCCGCATTTGATCGAAAATCTCTCTCAAATCTTGCACATGATTCTCAGCTTCTTTGCTTTTGATCAGCATATCATCTACATACACTTCTAATGTTTTGTGGATCCACTTTGCAAACACCTTTTCCACCATTCTTTGGTACGTTGCACCAGCATTTCGTAAGCCAAATGGCATTTTTGTATAACAATATAATCCTCTTGGAGCAAAAAATGCAGTATGTTCTTGATCTTCTTCAGCGAGAGGGATTTGATTATATCCTTTATACCCATCCAATGATGATATTCTTGCGTTTCCTGCTGCTGATTCAACCATTTGTGGAATATCTGGAAACGAAAAACTATATTTTGGACATGCCTTGTTTAGATCCGTAAAATCTATGCAAATTCTTATCCCTTTGTTCTTCTTTTGGACCACCACCATGTTTGCAATCCATTCTGGATATTTTGCTTGTCTTATAATTCCTGCGTCGAGCATCTTTAGTAATTCTTCTTCTATTTGAGAATGATATGTTGTTGCGATCTTCCTTATTATCTGCTTAAATGGTCTTATGTTTTTGTTGATTTCTAATTTATGACATGCTATCGACGGGTCTATCCCTGGCATATCATCCATGTTCCACGCGAAGATATCTGCATATTCTCACAAAAGATTTATAGTTCTTTCTTCCTCATCTGCCTCCATTCTAGTCCCAATTTTCAATATTTTAGGTTCTTCTTTACTTCCAATATTTATTTCTTTTGTTGGTTCAGCAGCAGTGTAGCCGGCTTCAGGTTCTCCCATTGGTGTTGGCGTTTTCATAACTCTCGCGAACTCATCTCCTTCTCGCGAAACTTCCCTTGGTATCCCTTTTCCTTCTTTTTCCCTTATCATGTAAATTTTAAATTCCTCTTCTTTCTTTAATTCTCTGTTCAATTTTCTGCGAGCTTTTCGCAGCTTTGGACGTTCTTCACAATTTCTTACTTCAATTTGGTAGCACAATCTCGCGAAATTCACATCTCCTATAATTTCTCCAATTCCACTAGGCATAGGAAATTTAACACATTGATGTAATGTTGAAGCCACAACCTTGATTGCGTGTATCCACGGTCTTCCCAGTATCATATTGTAAGGCGATTCCACATCTACCACACATAATGATATTTGTGTTTCAACTTCTCCTAGTGGAATTCGTACCATTATCTCGCCTTTAGGTTTTGTTATAGACTTTCCAAAGCCATGAACATAATACGTTGAATGAGACATTTATTCATCCTTATATCCCATCTTCTTGAAGGTATGATAAAATATCATGTCTACAGAACTTCCTGCGTCTACTAAAGTTCTATTCATAGCCCATTCTTCATCATATTTTATCGATTTCTCCTTTCTCATTGGTATAGTGGTCACTGTGACCACCAATGGAGATGTATGACTTGAATCTTCTTCTGGTATTTCTGCTGCTGTAAACGTGATTTCTTGTTTTTCCCAATCTTTCAATGATGATATCTTCTCCATTGTCATAATCTTCCTTCCTTCAAAATCCCGTTTATGTATCCTTCCTTTGATATTTTCATGAAATTTATCAATCATTTCTTTTGTTATTACATCACCTTTCAATTTTCTACAATCCTTTTTGATTCTGATAATTCTTCCTTCAATTTTCTCACCGATTTACTTTATAATTTCCCTAATCTTGAACAATTTTTATCTTCTTCTTCGTTTTTTCTTCTGTTTTCGTTAATTCATTCCCTGTTTCGGGCGCCAAAATGTAGTTGCAGGATTTCCCACACTACACCCTTGTCAAGAATCTATGAAAACTAAGTCATAATTTTGATGAACAACAACACTTTTATTAATTCACTTTCAGGAAGATTTACAAGAAAGATCAAAACTCAGAAGTACAACTTTCTTTTTGGAGTTTCTCTCTCCTCAAAGTTCTCTCAGCTCTCAAAAGTACATCATCCTTTTCTGGATCTATCGTGCCCTTTATATAGGAAAATACATAGTGGAAGACAGCTAAGATTTCCCCTTAATTCGGATTTACTCTGCGATCTCATCGCCATAACCCTCTTCTTCACCATCGCCAACTTTGTAACTGTCGTGAAGCAGATTTATTCTTCTCATATATCTTCAATCGTTGACCATTATATCACTTTTTTGTGACACTCGCCGAATGTTGTTGAAGAATCTTGCGACGTTCTCGTGAAAGTGTTGTTAATACTTGTAGGAATGTTTGGGCTTCTCGCAGAAGTGTCGTTTTCATCGCGAGAATATCGTTGTGGCGATATTCTGGTACTACACCTGGGGAGGCAGGCACGTATTGATACTCTTTCTGAAGAATTGTCCACGCTTCGACTTCTTTACGAGGTAGACTGCATTTTCTTTTCTTTTTTTTTTGTTTTTGTTTTTGTTTTTTTTTTGTTTTTGTTTTTGTTTTTTTTTTTTTTTGTTTTTTGTTTTTGTTTTTTGTTTTTTTTTTTTTGTTTTTTTTTATACAGGGAAAAGGAGCTAGCGGATCGGATGAATGACCCTAATGGGTTGGAGAAACCCGGCGGATCATAGATTTCATTTCGGTTTGCCCGTAAAGTTGTTTGATGGATCCTTAATCTTCTGATTTATATACTTCGTCTTCTCCTTTTCGACCACCAGCTTCTTCTTCTTTGGTTTATCATCAGATCAATTTTTTTTTTTGATCTGATCATGTATCCTTCATATGAGTAAGTGTTCATGCCTTTCATGGTTGTAGACGAAGATCGTTTATCCTTCATTTGTGAATGAAACGTTTTCTTCTGGTGGTTGTCTTGTCTTTGGTTTGGCTTTCACTGACTTTGCAGATCGCAATTGATCTTTTGAGGAGGTGCAGGGATTAGGTATGACGGAACGTTGCCTTTGACTAGGCATAATACCTTTTCAGTTGATCTGCATTCGTGGGCCTTGGATGTTCTTCTCTATCTAGGTCCATCAATTGTACTGCCATTCCCTGAAAAATATTTTTGACAATGAATGAACCTTCCCATTTTGGTTTGAATTTTCCCCTTGGGTCGGTATGCTTAATTGGACGGATTTCTTTGAGAAAAAGATCTCCTTTGTTTAAGTTACGTGGTCACACGTGTTTGTTGAAACCATTAATGCTTTGGTGTCGGAAGGAGTTCTGACGTCCTCTGCTGCTTCGTTGGGAAATCCTCTTATTTATCAGAGAGACTTAAAAAATCATTGAGTTGATCTTCTAATTTGAATAGAGATTTCTCAGATCTTTTTAACTTATCCTTATAAGACATTACTTTCTTCATGGCGGAGTTGATGCGATACTTGAAACTCCTTTTCCGGTTGAGGAATTCATTTGTAACCTCTTTTAATTTGATAACATGTTTTTCATGGTCAGGAAATCTTGTGTCACCATGATTATTTTTTTTAGGAACGTCATCCTTGTTAAAAAACCTCTTCGTTCTTGAGGACTTGATTCCTTTACGGAAATACACTTTAACAGATGTGGCAGCATCTTTTCTGGTAACACTTCTAGTTGTAGGAGCCATAAGCTTCGATGGCTCACAACCAACGATGGTACCTGAAATATGAACATTTCTCAAATAAATATTAGTAAAAAAGTATTTTCCTTTTAATCAATTTTCAAGTCGAATCTCTTATTTATTCTCCAGTGAAGTCGCCACTGTAAAAATCGGCGCCTTTTGCACGGTCGAGTGCCGGTCTATTACGATCCCTAATATATCATGGGGGTGAAGCCTATGTGCTCATCCGCTCGTGGATATTTGTCGCACAAGGTCGGACAGAGGTAACTTCTCACTAGTTCGTCAGTAAGAGAGCTAACTCTACAAGGAAAGAAAAGATGTTTTGAAGTCGCCACCTGACTAAGGGGAGTCAGGACCATTTAACTAGTTTGAATTCTTTTGAGGAAAACAAAACTTAGTTATGACTTTCATGTTTATGGTCTGCTATCAGAGAGTCTGGGTAAGTAGATTCTAGTACGGGATGGGAAGGTGTTAGGCACCCATCAACCGCCCAATCATAAGATTGGCCTCTACTTCATGATTAAAGGGGGAAATATTTATGATTTATTTTTACTAATACTGAAATATGATATTGAAACTTGAAAGTATTATTACGATGATTTCTTGCTTCTGTTAAGTATGCTGAAAGTACATAAGTACTAGCAATTTAATGCTAATCTTTTAAAAACTTAAAGACAATACTTGATTTGATCTTTCCATTTTTTGGGTTTTCTCGAAATAAACTATGAATGCATAAGACAATGATAACTATTATGTAGGAAGAAAGTTTGATTTCTCTTTGATAAAATGACAAAATACATGGAGACTTAGAACATGTGAGAAGAAATATTTTCTATTTTAGAAACAATAATTCTTCTTGGTTTGGGTGGAAACCTAGATTTTTGGATTGAAGCAACTGTTGGTGATATCCCAAATGAAGAAGAAGCTAGAGTAAACTAGGATGAAGGGAAAACTGGCGAAAATGAGAAAGCTAGCGAAGGTGAGAAAGATGGCGAAGAGCGCCCATTATCTCATTCTAGCGAAAAAGTTAATGAAGATATTTCGTTATCTTCTCCTGGCGAAGTTAATACTAAAGTTTGAGCTTCTTATGTAATTTTATTTTCTTGACTTGTTTCATCTTCATCACTTTTTGCGAATGATGTACTTTAGTCAACTTTGATTATTGTGCTTCCTGGCAAGAAAGATAATGCTTCTTGTTTATTAATTCTCATACTTGCCTCTCATTATCTTTCTTGTGATGAATGATCTGCATAAGTAATAGTTAATGTTTATTTGTTCCGTCGTGGAGTCTTATTTTGCCTTCCTAGTTAAAGGTATTATTTTTCCACCTCTTGTCATTGCGAAAAAATCGCAGGACGTCCTTACATTTTTATGTAAGAACCCATTGATCTTTCCTTAACTCTCTTTTTTATTAAAATTTTTGTTGCGAGAATATGACAGGCCTAAAAATTCTTGCGAAATTAAAGCCCCATGACATTGCCGTCTTGCGACGAAATCGCAGGACGTCCTTACACTTTCATGTATTGACCCATTGATCTCGTCTTATCTTTATCTTTTGTATTATTGCATCTTCAGGATTTTTGCACAAATATGACAAGCCTTGATACTCCCGTGAGAAAAAAGCCCCATGACATTTACGTCTTAAGACACTTATCATCTCCCTAATGGAGGGTGCCGCCCTTATCTTCCCACTGGTTTCCCCTTCAAGGAGACGTACCTCTACCATACAAGGTTGTCTCCTCCCATATGGTCTTAACAACAACCAGTTGTTTTCGCAGCCTCTTATCCATTTTGCCTATATGGATTATGGTTACGAGACTGCACCCTAAGTGGGGTTTTCTTCAGGCCGAGTGTAGCATAAGCCAAGACTTTCCAAGAATGGACAGGTACGCTCCAGACGCCCCAGGCACTATTGGCTCCACTGTGTACCTCGGCGCCTTGATCATATTCTTCACTCCTTATGAGAGACCTTCTCACCTTAGTCGCCCAACTTAAGTCATATGCTTAAGCTGAGAATCCAAGGCGCCTCTCCTGGATGGGATTTATTGACCCCAAATCTCCATGACTCAGGTTCTAGGGGTGGTGTAACCTTTTCGCTGAGCCACGCAACAGATACCCCGTTCTATGACGTACTTTAGGTCTTACATTTGCCTCTTGCGAAATTTTGATTTCGCGAACTAGGGTGTACGCCATAGTAGGTTCGCCCCTTTCTAGTATGTCATTAATTTTTGATTTTCTCTTTTTGATATCATTATCTATGCGAAATCTTCGCATATTCTCATTCTGTTTTGGATATGTATAATATCGCAGCTACTCTTTCATAAGATTTTCTCATATATATGCATTCTATTTCAATCATACATTATTTCTCAGTGTACTCTCTTCCAGAGACTTTTATGGGTAATATCTCTTTAGGTATAATCCGTTCCACGGTCTATCAAGTCTATGACCCACATCTTTTCCCTCAGGATCCATCAGTTTATATGCCCCTGTTCCAACTATCTCCTTAATGATGTAAGGCCCGTCCCACTTTTTTTCTAGTTTTCCACCATTTTCTCGCTAATATATTGGTGTCTCTCGCAGCACCAAATCACCTGGTTGAAACTGACGTGTTTTGACACGTTTATTATATTCTCGGGCTAATCTTCGCTGATAGTTTTCCATGTGTTGTAGAGACCTTTCTCTCTTTTCTTCTAATTCATCAAGTTTGGTTTAAATCATACCCGCACTAAGATTTTTCTCCCAAGCCTCTCTCTTTGTTGTGGGAATAATAACTTCTGTTGGTAGCACAGCCTCAACTCCATATGTTAAACATAAAGGTGACATTCCAGTAGCTTCTCGCCTGGTTGTGTTGTAAGCCCATACTACATTATGCACCTGTTAGCACCATGCTCTATTATGTCCTTTTAACTTCTTCTTCAATATATCTTCAATTGTCTTATTTATTGCTTCTGCCTGTCCATTGGCCCGTGGATATAAAGGGGTTGACTTCCCACATTTTATCTTAAATGCATTGAGTTACATTTCTATGTTCTGCACTTCAAACTGTTTCCCATTATCAGATACCAATTGTGCGGGTATTCCAAATCTGCAAATGATATTTTCAAATATGAATGTAAAAATGTCTTTGTCGTGAATATACTGTACTGCCTTTACTTCTGCCAATTTTGTGAAATAATCTGTAGCGACAATTAAATATCTTCTTTGTCCAGATCCCAGTAAAAACTGTCCCACAATGTCTAAACCCCACTTTCCAAAGGGCCATTGATAGGATTCGGGAATACCCTATATGTGATAACCGCAATCTCACGGTATCTACAGTGCAGACAACAGCAAGTACGGGTCGTTCCCACGAGGAGCGATGTAAATACTATAATCAATATCTCTAATAAAACTAACACGAAACAATATTTTTGGATTTTTAGAATTGAAATGAAATAACAAAATTAAGTAAACTAATAAAATGAATCCAAAGGAAAAGTCGGCAACCAGGGTTTCATGGTATCCACTACTATCTCTATTTAATTACTGAAATGAAACATGATTGCGAATATATGTTTATGGTTCGTTCTATCGACACCACCTATTATATGTATTAGAGTTGCAAATATCACTGGGACACCTTGAGCATGGCATATCAAAAGACTAAACCCAAACAAGCACCATCAAACTGTGTTAGCGAGAAAGTTATACGAAACTAAATTATTGATTCACAAATTGTATCTGGCTCTTCTAAGTATAACCCATCAAAGGATTCAACCCAAGCATGAACTATCAAATGACGAGACCAAATATATTTGTAAAACTATCCAATTATGCACAAAGGTTATTACTAAACCTGTGGAGAAACAACTCATTTTTCCAATAAATCAGTAAATAATATTCGAAAATCAATCTATTCAAATCATAATGGTCTTTTCTCAATTATTCAAATAAAATAGCCTAGTACCCCAAGTAGTTTCCACCATAAACCCTAGTTACATAAAAATATAGCAAGACATGATTAAGGGTTTATTAAAAACCCAAATAAATAAATAACAAGAGAAAGAAAAGATTAAACCAATATTAATCGTCCTCTTCTTCTCATGTTTTTGGCGCAAACGTCTATGGCGGATCCAAGTTCACTTCTCTGTTCTTCTTTTTCTGCGGCTCTCTTGCCGACTGTCGCCTCCTCTCCCTTCTTTTTGTCTCTGTTCCCTTATGTCCCAATGTTGCGAGGCAAAACAAGACCTAAAAATTAATTGTCAGGCCCAATCCATCAGGTCCATTACCAACTCATGTTTGCCAAACAACAAAGAAACCTTCGTGTCCTTGTGTTACTCCCTGTCCATCAAATGGCATATGTGGGGCGACTAGAAAAAATGCCGAACTTTGCTTCCCTTAATAAATTCGGCTCGCCTGTGATGCCCAGAGTTGCAAATTCCAGTTAAAATTATAACTTTAGCAGATTATCGTCCAGAGATCGGATTTATTTGTACTTTCTACAAAAGCACTAAAACAGTATTATTAGACAAAATATCGAGTCCTAACTAATATAAATATGGGTATAAAATGTATCACTTACATGCTTATCAGCCATACACTTGTCGAAGATGTTAATGGTGCTCTAGGTGCATGTATTTTCTTTCCATGCCACTGACAATCTTCGCAACGCCTTGATACTTGTTTAACATCTTCATGCATATATGGCCTGTAATAACCTTGCATTTTCATTTTGTATGCCAAAGATATTCCTCCACTATGATTGCTAGCATCCCCACAATGTAACACTTTTAACATTTCTTATCCCTCTTTTCGTGTCAAACATCTAAGTGATGGTCCATTAAAAGATCTTCGATACAATACCCCATCTCTTAGTTCATAATTTGTCGCACGGCTCTTTAACTTGTATGCCTCCAATCTATTTCTTGGTGTTTCTCCTTTATCCAAATATGCATGAAGTTTTGTTCTCCAATCTTCATTATTGGGTACTTTTTCTTCTTCTCCACCTTCTATTATCATTACATCTACCTCTTCCTCTTCTTCTTTATTGATTGATGGTGATAAAAGTGTATGTATCTTTATGCATCTCGCAGTTGGGTCTGTCATCATACTTGAGATGAAAGCAAAAGCATCTGCAATCCTGTTATCTTTTCTTGATATATGTCTCCATTTTATTTTTGGAATTTTCGCTGAAAATTATTTAACAAGCCTCTTGTATTTCTTCAAGAATGGTTCATTTGTAGTGTATTCTCCTTTAATTTGACGAACAACTAACTGCGAATCACTAGTGATTCTCACATTTTCCAACTTCATTTCTATTGCGAATTTCAGGGCATGTATCACAGCTTCATATTCCATTTCATTGTTGGTGGATGCGAACTCCAGTCTGAAGGAGAAAGACATTTTGGTTCCTTCTGGAGAAATCAAGACAATTCCAACTCCATTACCTTCCCCATTTGATGATCCATCTACCAATATTTTCCATCTATTGGGCTCTGTTAATAGATCTCTTGGATTTCCATGTTCTTCTTCCACATCCATCATTTCTTCCACAGCTTCATCATCTTCTAGAGGAAATTCTGCTAAGAAGTCTGCGATAACTTGTGATTTGGGTGAAGATAATATTTCATACTTAATTTTGAAATGTCCTACTTGTGCATTCCATCTCTCAACCCTGCCTGACCTTTTTGAATTCTTCATCACTGATTCAATTGGTACCTTTGTTAATACCCTTACTTTGTGTGCCTGAAAATATATGCGAAGTTTAAACATTGCATAGACTAATTCTAGAATTAGTTTTTCGATCTTTGAATAATTTTTCTCTGCAGCATTGAATGTTTTTCCGATGTAATAGATCGGTCTTTCAACTCATGCGTCTAGTCGCAATAACACAACACTCAATGCATGTGAAGTTGTCGCAACATAAATTAATATTTCTTCTCCCGGTTCCGCTTTTTGTAAAATAGAGGTATTCACCAGATGTTCTTTTATTCCTTGAAAAGCTTTCTCACATTCATCTGTCCATCTGAATTTTGTACCCTATTTGAGTATGTTGAAAAAATGTTTACACTTATCTGATGATCGTGAAATGAACCTTCCTAACGAAGACAAGAGTCTGTTTAACTTATGTACATCCTTTACCGTCGCTGGTGTTGGCATGTCACGAATTGCTTGCACTTTCTCTGGATCAATTTGTATTCCTTCTTTTAATACAATGTAACCTAAAAAAATTCCTGACGCAACCCCAAAAATACACTTCTCTGGATTTACCTTGATGTTAAAGTGCCGCATCTGTTCAAAAATTTCCTTCATATCTTGTACATGATATTTAGGTTCTTTACTTTTTATTAACATGTCATCTACATACACCTCTAATGTTTTGTGTATCCACCTCGCGAACACTTTCTCCACCATCCTTTGGTATGTCGCTCCAGCATTTCGCAAACCAAATGGCATTTTTGTATAATAGTATAACCCTCTTGGAGCGAAAAAAAGAAGTATGCTCTTGATCTTCTTCAGCGAGAGGAATTTGATTATAACCTTTGTACCCATCTAGATAAGATATTCTATCATTTCCTGCCATTGATTCAACTATTTGTGGAATATCTGGTAATGGAAAACTGTCTTTCGGACAAGCTTTGTTTAAATCAGTGAAGTCTATACAAATTCTTATCCCCTTATTTTTCTTTGGAACCACTACCATGTTTGTTATCCACTCCGGATATTTGTCTTGTCTTATAATTCCTGCATCAAGCATCTTCTGTAGCTCTTCTTCTATTTGGGGATGATATGTTGTTGCGAATTCTCTTATTTTTTGTTTGAATAGCCTTGCATTTTTGTCAATCTCCAACCTATGACACGCCACAGACGGATCTATTCCAGGAATCTCATGCATGTTCCAAGCGAAAATATCTTTATATTCTCGCAAAAGATTAATAGTTATTTCTTCTTCATTTGCCTCCATCTTGGTCCCAATCCTTAGCATTTTGGGATCTTCTTTAGTTCCAACGTTCATTTCCTTTGTTGGTTCTGCCGCGGTGTAACTGGCCTTAGGTTCTCCCGTGGGTGTTGGTTCTTTTATCACCTTTGCAAGTTCGTTTCCTTCTTCCGAAATTATGCCGGGTAATCCTCTTCCTTCTTTTGCACTTATCATGTAAATTCTAAATTCTTCTTCTTTCTTCGCCTCTTTTGCCATTTTCCTGCGAATTTTTCGCTTCTTTGCACGTCCTTCATAATGCTTCACTTCAATTTGATATCATAATTTTGCACTATCAACATCTCCTCTAATTTCACCAATCCCACTCGGCATAGGAAATTTGATGCATTGGTGCAATGTCGACGCTACGGCTTTAATTGCGTGTATCCATGGCCTTCCCAACAACATGTTATATGGCGACTCCATATCCACCACACATAGCGTCACTTGTGTTTCAATATCTCCTACACTACACCATTTTAAGTTATTAGCAATCTATTATATATGTTGATAAACAGGGTCGCAACAGGCTTTCGTTGTTGCTAATCATGGTGTCGCAATTTTTAGCAACGACATAAGCTGTGTTGGGAATATCGGTCAGCAACGGACATTCGCAACGGAGATTGTCGTTGCTATATTTTTTATTAGAAACAACTGTCTGATGTTTCTAACTATAGTTACCTGGAACCAGATACTGTTGGTTCTGGTTCTAATTTATTGGTTCTAGTTCTAATTTAGCAACAGAGAAGTGACATTGCTAATTTTTTGCAACCACAAAAAATTAGACACAAAAGTAAAAAGTTGAGGAAATACATTATCGGAATATCATGACTAAAAAAATTACCCAGTTTCTCATATTCAACATCCACAGATAAACAAACTACAATGGCAATACAAAACTGATACAAATGTAGTTGAGAATCACCACTGATAATATTATCATAAAAGAAAGGATTCTTCAATTGATACAAATGTAGACAAGTAAACTTATGTATATTGTGACTGACATACAATATTCGATCTATGATACAAATGTACACAAGTAAACTTGTGTATATTGTGACTGACATACAATATTCGATCTATGTTGATGCTTATAAATGGATGGGTAACCTAGTTTGTGTCAACTGACAGAGGCATTGAAAAACATGAAATAAAGGCTAAATATCACCAGAAGTACCACCAGACTCCGCTTGCTTAACCAATCTCCTCAGCAAAGATTTAACTGCTTCTAAGTTAGAGAAGATGCTAACCCTGTCAAGTAACTTTCAGAGATTAAACCTAATACCTTAACTAAAGTTTCCCAAAATGAAAGAAAGATGGAAGTTAATTCACCTTCCAACAAACATTCCAGATCAGTTAGAACTATCCCCTTCCAGTCTATTATCTGCAAATAGAAGGTTCATCAGCAGTCAATATAAGAAAACATAACGATATAAAAAAAATCAGACCTGCCAGTCTGTTACATTTTAGAGACATCACATTCCCGCATTATATCAGACCTTCCTTGTATCAGCTTTTGAGATCACTAAATAACCAGAAGAAAAAAAGAACCACAATGGTTGATATTCCTTCTCATACATGACAGTCTTGCCTAAATAACTAGAATCCTTGGCAATAAATAACAAACCACATATATCATATGATACCCACACAACGAAGCTAGATAGAGGAACATGATCCACATCGACCATGGAAAAAGTATACTGATCAAAATAAAAAGACAAACTCCAATAGTTATTCTTACCGTTCTTATGATCACAGAATACCTCATCGGATACCCAATTTTAACAATGATTCCAAATAAGTTCCTTAATAACACAAAGAACGACTTAGCTGAAAACAGAGAAACCTTTTAAATTACTAAGTTGATCAATTAGGTCTAGAAACGAAAAATGAAGTTGTTACTTACTCACCTAGCCCATTACCAATGGTTATGAACTCCCTGCATTCAGATGCATTTGTATCAATCTTCCAAGATGAACATTTGGGGAGTCTTTCATATCTCCTGGGAAACACTTCAGGCTGTTAGTAACCAGAGTTGCTCAAACATACATAAGCACATGATGCTGCAAGATATATTTGTTAACACATATGAAGGCCAAAAAATGTTGTTAGCTTGATAGTTTAAGCACATGTGAACAAGAGAACTTATTGCAAGAGAACAAGAGAACTTAAGAAATTGCAGTTATTAATTGAACTTGTAAAGAAGAAAGGAAAAGTGAAAATAAAGAACATACAAATTCATTGACTGGAAGTGAATGATTGTCCTTTATAATGCTCTAAGATACCTTTGTTTTTGTTATGCTTTCTTTCACAGAAGCATCTCGATGAAAAAAAAAAACAGTTACTTGAAGTAACCCTATCAATATTGCAACAAAGACATTTTTGTCCGAAGATCCTAAGAGTAGCAGCAAACAGTAAAATTGAAAGCAATGTTTGTACATATGAAATTGCAACAACTTGGGAGCAGCTTAGGAGTTAAGAGGGGAGGAAATAGTTCCTCTTCATCCGTAGTTGCAGGAATTCCCACACTACACCCTTGTTAAGATTATATAGAAATCTATTGGAAATCAATTAAACTTCAAAGATTTAAACGACACTTTACTATTCAAATTTCAGAAATGTTTACAGAATTAGAAGAAATCAAGATTACAAATATTCTCTTGAAGTTTCTCTCTCCTCAAGACTCTTTCAACTCTCAAAAATACATCATCCTTTTCTGGATCTATCGAGCCCTTTATATAGGGATTTACATAATGGATGACAGCTAAGTTTTCCTCCTATTTCGGATCTATTCAGCGATCTCATCGCAATCGCTACAATATTCTCTATCGCAAGAATGATGACCATCGCAGGATCAACATATTCTTATTTTATTTCTTCCATCGTCAGTTTCTTTTGGATATTCTGTGACGCTAGTGAAACGTTGTTAAAGAATTGGAAGTGACGCTCGCAGAAACGTTGTTAATATCGCAGGAATAGCGTTGTAGCGATATTCTGGTCCTACATCTTGCCTCTTCTCATGTCTTTTCTGCGAAGAAGAGAAGATCATGAGAATTTTTTAAAATGCCATAACTGCTTATCTTTTCAGACTTCTCCGTTCTGACACGTTTCTATGTCCTTCGCCAGCTGTTTTCACGAATTCTTTTTTCCAATAAATTTTTGACACGTCTCCTCTAACCGCTGCGATTTGACCACCCACGTCTTTTCTTTGCATTAATTGCCTTCATCTTCTTCGAGAAATTTATTCTTCTATAAATACTCTTCTTATTCCTTTCCGTTTTCTGTTTTACTTTCTTCTTCTTTCTCTTCATACCCTCTCTGCAAATTTTACTGTTCTTCCGCGAATTGCGCTTCTGTTACTGCTGTGATTTCTTTCTTCTTTTCAACCTTTTCTTTCATTACCATACTCAAAAATGGTTGCTGCTGGTACTAAAAACTTGAAGGCCTTTAATGAGATGCGCGAGAAACTCAAAATTAAAGGTTTTAACTTGTCTTTAATTACATATCAGGATTCTAGATCTGAACTTTTTCTTAAATTATTTAATGATGATCGATGTTCTCGCGAAAAAATCATAGTATCGCTAGGCCAACTTGAAGCTGGTCTTCCCCTTCCTCTCTATGACCCAGAACTCCCATTATTCTACCAAATAATATCTGACGAGAGGTTCTCGCGAGCAATATATCAATTAGGTGGAGATTGCATTAGATTGATACTTGAATATGCTTCTCGTGGTGCTGGTAAAGGATCGCGCTATTCTGAAGATGCTCAAAATCCTCTTTACAAACATATTCCAATTAACCCTGCAGATTATACTATAGAAAACTTTTTCAAAAATTACAAGATACTCCCTATGAAGAGGGATAGCACCTGCTGGGGTGTTCGCCTGAAGAAACCTGATGTCGAAGAAGCTCTCATGCTAGATATTGACTTTAATACGAAAACCAATCACGGCCCTCGCCATTCTAGCGATGACAAGTGGTTTATTTTTCCGTTGTGTCTCGAAGGTCCTTATATTTCTGGTTCTCGCGAACTTCCCGCGAATCTTGCAGAATATCAACCTTGGGTCTTTAATTGCCTGAACGATCTAAAGAGGTATAATCTCTCTGATACTTTGTATAATTATGATCCTTTAATATCCTTCCATTTTCACATTCTCGCTATCGCTAAATGACTTCTATCTTTTACAGATTGACAGCATGAAACTCAGTTATAAAAATTTTAGGAAGCCCAGCACTTTCTTGGCTCTCAGATCCTTCACGGATGAAGTAAGAAATTTCTTCTCGTAAGTTTTAACAATATATTGTTGCCCCTATTTCTTATCTTCATCTGTGCTCGCAGGAAATCGAAGAACTAGAGCCAATAAAAACTGTGAGAACTAAAGAGAAATCTTTAAAGGACAAATCAGTTGTTCCTCCCAAAGGGAAGTCTTCTGCCCCTCGCGGTGGAGGATCTGGCGATCAAGATAAATCTATTGTTCATCCCGAAGGGAAACTTTCTTCTCCTCGTGGTGAAGAATCTGGCGATCCTCCTTTGAAGAAAAGGAAAACCCATCCCTCTTCTTCAACTCCTCAACACATTCCAGAAAATCCGAGTGTTGAATTTGATAAGGATAATGATGATGAAGATTTTAACAATAATAATTCTGGATTCCCTTCTATAAATAACTCTTCTTCATCTGATTCTTCAATGACCCATTTATTTAGAATTTTTGGCGATATTTCCCACATCATAACTTGTAATGATGAGGATGAAATTATTAACAAGACATCCCAAGCTCTCGCTAAAGTTTGCGATGCCCCTATTCTGGCGGATAATGATTCTCTCCAAGGAATCTCAATATCGCTGACTCCCAGTCTCTTGAATTCTCTTGGTACCCTGGTATGTTTTATTTCTTCAATTTGTTTATGTATTTACTCCATCGCTAGATTCTTAATTTATATTATTCTATCACAGATTGGAAGAGCTTCCTTTGCTGTTGCTTCTGATTTAGATAAGAGACGCGCCAACTATGAAAAGAAGGCTGCTAAATTTTGCCAGGATAAAGAAAAATTAGAATCTGAAGTTGCTGAGATCCATAAGAAGAATAAACAATTGGAGGCTGAAGCTTCAGTTGATAAACAAAAGATATGTGATCTTGACAAAGCTAACCAGCAACTCTATGGTATTACTTATTTCCCCTTTTCTTTTAATTCTCCTTATTCTATCGCGGCTTATTCAAGCACACACTTTTAACTTGCAAATATTTATGGTCTCACTGACGAGGCTACATTCTTTCAATCTTTCCCTGAACTTGTAGATGATAATACTCTTCTTGCTAGCGTTAATAACTCTTTAAGTAACTTCTCAGATAATAAGATTGAATCCCTTTCCATAGATGAACTAAAATCCAAACTTAATCTCTTAAAAATTGAACACAAATTCAATTTAGGTTTGACCAACAAATATAAACGCATTCATCTTGATTCAAAGAAAGAAATAAATAGATTAAGAAAAAGGAATAATGATCTTATTGACGAGAAGGATCTTGCTGTTAAAAAGGGTTCCAAGACTCTAGCTGACTTCCATAAGACTCTTCTTAATGTTCAAATGGAAAGATATAAGCTTGTCCGCGAGAATGAATATCTTCTTGCGAGGGAAACTCAAGTTCGATCCCGTCTTCTTATAAATAGCAATGATGAGTTTTCTTGGGTTGCGAAAATTCTTGATAATGCCAGGAATGATTTAGGTGTAAATGTTAGCCTTCAAGTTGAACAGGCGGCTTTAATTAGGGATATGATTTCTGAAAGAGAAGGTTGTTAGATGTTCTTCCTCTCGCTATTTTCTTATTTTCATTATTCTTCTCTACAAAATTTCTAACTTGTTGTCATATTCTTGCAGGAGATGAAAAAATATATCTTGACAGAATTTAGGAACTTGAAAATGAGAAGAATCAGCTCACGAATACCCTAGCTGCTCGCAATAATAAATATTCACGATTGAAGGAGCAGTTTGACATTACTACCGCGAATTTCAATAGATCTCTCATTATTGTTCGTAATGATTATGTTAGGTTGGTTTGCAGTGATCATGGGATTTCCACTTCTATATATTCTGATCTTGCAAAGGAAATCCCCGCAAAAATCCCAAGTCTTGACATTTCTGACAGCGAGGCTGAGGATTCTGATGAGGATGAAGATAATAATAATAATGACGAAGGAGAAAAGTCTAGTGGAGAAGAAGAATCTGACAAGAATGAATATAGCGATGATGAAATGGAGAAATCTGGCGATGAAGGGAAATCTGACAAAGAGGATGGCGATGAATCTAGCTAGTTCTTCTACTTCCCTCTATCTTCTTTGTATATTTATTTTCTTCTTTCTGTAACATTACTGCGATTTTATCCAATTCTGTAAATTTCTTTTGCTTCTATCTGTATGAATTTAGAAAACAATTCTTTTTCTGCAAATTAATCAATCAATATAATTATTATCCTTTAAGTATCTATGAAAATTTATCATTTAACAATCTCTATGCAATTTTTATATGGTGGATGAATAATAATTTCATTGCTCTTATGCATTCCCATACTTGCCTCTATAATTCATATGCAATATAAAAAAAAAATTGAGTAGAGATTAGATATTAGCTTTAAATAAATTTTTCTTTGATATTTGCGATGTTATCGCTAACAAAAACTGCGAGTATTATCGCAGTAATCTTGTGGTCTTATTATGCCTTCCTAATTAAAGGTCTTACTATGCCACACCTTTTTATTTTTGCGACAAAATCACAGGACGTCTTTACATTTTCATGTATTGACCCATTGATCTTGCCTTATCTTTCTTCTTTGATTGTATTGCGACAATATGACAAGTCTAAGCTCTCTCGCGAGATCAAAGCCTCGTGACATTTCCATATTGCGATGAAATCGCAGGATGTCTTTACACTTTCATGTAAAAACCCATTGATCTCATCTTAGCTTTTGGCTTGTTGCTTCTGTATAATTTATGTCACGCGACAATATGACAGGCCTAAATGTTCTTGCGATCATAAAGCCCCATGACATTGCCGTCTTAAGAAACTTATCAGCTCCCTAATGGAGGGTGCCGCCCTTATCTTTCCCCTGGTTTCCCCTTCAAGGAGGGCACATCGGCCATACAAGACTAGCTCCTCCCATCCAGATTTACCAACAACTAGATGTTTTCGCAGCCTCTTGTCCTTTATGCCTATATGGCTTATAGTTACAAGATTGCACCCTAAGTGGGGTTTTCTTCAGGCCAAGTGCATCGTAGCCAAGACTTACCAAGAATGGCAAGGGAGTTTCGTACACCCTTGGCATCCTTGGCTCAACCGTGTACCTCAGCGCCTTGGACATACTTTGCACTTCTTGGAATAAATTCTCGGTCTTCCAACTAGGGTATAACCATATATAGTTGGAAATCCAAGATCTCTCTGTTTTCTTTAACCTCAACATCTGCATGACTCAGGATCCAGCGGCGGTATAACCTTACCCCTGAATCATGTCGAGAGATACCCCCTCCTATGACGCGCTATTAGGTCTTACATTTGCCTCTTGCGAAATTTTATTCGCGAACTAGGGTGCACGCCATAAAGGTTCGTCCCATTCTTTAATCTCTGCGAAATTTTATTCGCGCTTCTCGCGAGTATTATAACTCTGATAGAATTTCATAACTTTGATCTTCTTTCTTTTTGTAAAATCTTGCGATTCTTTCAAGCAGAATATTCTGTTCAATTACATATTTTTCAAACAAATCATTCATAGAGTTCTCTAAAGTTCATCATTTTACCTCTCTACTTACTATTTTTCTCGATTCTTCTTTCTCGCTACGTTTTACTGTTGTTTCTTTTTCTGCGAGACGCTCGCCATCAGCTTTCACATCCTCTTTCTGCTCTATCGTATCAATCATTAACCTTTCACATCTCTGTTGTTGTTTGATTTTGTACTTCCAATTGCTATTCTTTTCAGCTCTTTCTTCGCAAGACTTCATATCGATTTCATAACATTTCTTTCTTTCTCACCAATCTCCTTTAATAACTCCAACACCTTTAGGATGACGAAATTTGATACACTGGTGATAAGTAGATGCTACACCCAATATCCCGTGTAACCAAGGTCGTCCTATCAAAGCATTGTAAGGTGATTCTGTAGGAGCGGAATATCATAACAAATGGTAACTTGCGAAATTATGAAGAGAAAAGATATTTTACGAGCAAAGGAAGTCACGAGGAAAATGTGAGCAGATTGCGAAGGCAAAAGAGGTTCGTGAAATGAATCTGCGAAGGTTCGCAGGATAATTCTCATATCCAAAATTAAGGGACAGATAAGTTGTTATGCAATATGTAAAATCATATAAATAGCCATTTAGGCATGAGAAGAAGGGAGGTCTTTTTTAGAGGGAGAGATAATTTTAGGAGGAGAGAGAAATTTTTAGGAGAGATTTTATTTTCTTTATCATCTTCTTCCCTAAAAAACTAGAGCTCCAAATATTCATTAATGAAGTCTCAATTGTCAATTCATGTAATTATATACAATCACTAGTGAAGAACCATGGATGTAGATCACAATGATCGAACCATGTAAAAAATCTTTGTGTCTCTTTTTATAATTTTAGTACTTTAATCCTTAGTTTCATATCAAATTAATTAGATTTAGGAATCATTTTAATGGATTCTTATGAGGGTGTAGTTGTGAGATAATCCGCAAATACATTTTTGGCGCTAGAAACATGGACAGATTAAATGGATTTATCCTTCCTGTAACTTGTTGGATCAACAATTTCGTTTAATAATTGGTCCTCTTCTCTTTCTACTATTTTCTCCCCCAATTTCACTTTCTAGAAAATTCTATCTGAAACGGTAATGGCGTCTTCCAGAAGTAGATCCAATAATGGAGTAGAAAACGGATTTGAAAGTTCAATATCATCTTCAGGGAGATGTTATGGTTCAATCAACTAAGTCCACGTCTCAGCTTGTTCAAATCAACGAATAAAAATGAAGTTATGCGAAGTATATACTTCCTGCATACGAAGAATTAAAGTTAATAAGTATACGGATCAGTTCGCATCACTTTAATTAAAGTTCGCAGGGAAAAGATGAAGATTAAAGTATATACTTTAATTAAAGTTCGCATCAACAAGTATATACTTTAATTAATGTTCGCAGGGAAAAGATGAAGATTAAAGTTCGCAGGGAAAATTTTGCAGCAAACGAAATAACAATAAAGAAATATTGTGGGTTTGAACTTCTGTATAGAATTTTTCTTTACGAACGTTCGCAGTAAGATTATTGGGTTCGCAAATGTTTACTTGCGAATATTCGCAGCATGAATACTTCGCAAATGTTCGTTTACTTCACGAAAATGTTTACTTCGCAAAAGTCTCGCAGCGTTAAGAATTCTATTTCGCGAGAGTGGGCTAGAATAATTGGTATGCTGTGAGAACATACAAGACGATGCTAGCTTCGCAAACAAATCATATACTTCGCAAGAGACAACAACGAAAAACCACAAAAGCTAAGTACCTCTTTCCTTAAACATTTTACTTACAAAAAATAAAAGATTTTTGATTTGATTTACAAAGAAACGATTCAATCGCACAATTACAAAGATTTCACAATTACAAAAGAAATTACAAAGATCTCAAGATTTCACAATTACAAAAGAAACCAAGAAAAATATCTCGCACAAATCAATTTATATATTTCTCTTGAAAAATTTACTTTGCTTCAAATGATATGATATTCGACATGGAGAGTAGTAGATGGCAAACCTTTATGGCGTACACTTGCGAAGCAACATTCGTAAGAGGCAAAGAACCTCAGTACGTCGTATGAGGGGGTACCTATTAGGATCATTTCCATGCAAAAATATTTGTCAAATGAGATGAAATAAATCATACAAAGGAAATCAAAACAAAGAAAAACGATTTGAACTTGCAATTAAATGAATATTTTTGATAAAAGAAATGTTGAATACTAATTTAAATTTTTATTTGCATTACAGTATAGCATGAGGCAAAGAACATGGAGTGAGAGTTTCGCATGATGGGTTCGCAATACTTCTTACATTTAGAGGATTAAGCACTTCTTAAGGATACTTCGCATACTTCATACTTCTTATATATTTCGAGGATTGAGTACTTCTTATACTTCTTCAAGGATACTTCATACTTCTTATACTTCTTCAAGGATTGATATTTTTTACTTCGCAACATTCAAGAACTTCACGAAATAATAGAGGCAAGTACGTACTTTTCAAGTCAAGTATTCTATCGCACGTTCTCTCATCAACAAGATCAAAGACTACTCCAACAACCACAACAAGTGATTTTTTCCTGAAGATCGCTCTTCAAGCAATATTCAAGAAAAAAGAGGCAAAATGTAGGAGCGGAATATCATAACAAATGGTAACTTGCGAAATTATGGAGAGAAAAGATATTTTACGAGCAAAGGAAGTCACGAGGAAAATGTGAGCAGATTGCGAAGGCAAAAGAGGTTCGTGAAATGAATCTGCGAAGGTTCGCAGGATAATTCTCATATCCAAAATTAAGGGACAGACAGTTGTTATGCAATATGTAAAATCATATAAATAGCCATTTAGGCATGAGAAGAAGGGAGGTCTTTTTTAGAGGAAGAGATAATTTTAGGAGGAGAGAGAAATTTTTAGGAGAGATTTTATTTTCTTTATCATCTTCTTCCCTAAAAAACTAGAGCTCCAAATATTCATTAATGGAGTCTCAATTGTCAATTCGTGTAATTATATACAATCACTAGTGAAGAACCATGGATGTAGATCACAATGATCGAACCATGTAAAAAATCTTTGTGTCTCTTTTTATAATTTTAGTACTTTAATCCTTAGTTTCATATCAAATTAATTAGATTTAGGAATCATTTTAATGGATTCTTATGAGGGTGTAGTTGTGAGATAATCCGCAACTACAGATTCGATGTCCACAACACAGAATAATATTTTTGAAGATATTCCTTTTAACGGTATTTGCATTTCAATTTCCCCCTTTGGTTTGTTAGCTGTACCGTTAAATCCGTAGATTTTATATGTTGACGGTATCAAATCTTCATCTCTTCCCCCCATGGTTCTATAGGTATGATAGAATAAGATATCAACTGAACTCCCGGTATCAATTAAAACTCTGTTGATGGCCCAAGAGTCTTCAATTTTACCATCATCTTCTTCATCGCTATCTTCTTCTTGCATTTGCTTTGGTTTTATCTCTAATTGTACCACCAATGGGTTGTCATGTTTCTCGCCAAGATCTGGTACATCTTGCGCGGTGAAAGATAGAGTTTGTTTCTGCCATTCTTCTAATGGCGAGGCTATCGCTATATTCATTATCTCTCTTCCATCTTTATTTCTCACGAAGACTCTACTTAAAACATTATCATGGAAATCTTCCAAAGTTCTGTATGAATGCACAATGGAGTTACAAAACAAATTCTTTACTTTATCCCCCACTTCTATCATGAATGTTTCTGCTCCTTTTACAGCATTCACTCGGCGAGTTTCTGGTGCTGGCGGTAATTGATGAGGTTGTGGATGTCCTATTAGAAAGTGATTTAACTTCCCCTGATCAATCATCCTCAAAATTATCCTCTTTACATTCCTACAATCATTTATTGAATGGCCATGAAAGTGATGGTAAGGACAAAATTCTTGACTTTGATTGCTTGGATGTGGTTCTTTTCCCATGTTCCATGGTGATGGTATATTTTCCATCAGAATGATAGCTTCCCAAATTTTTTCTATACTAGCATTAAGAGGTGGCATCTTAATTTTTTCCCATATTATCTTTTGATTTCCTTGCCCTCTAAAGTTATTCTGCCTTTGTCCGCCATAAGTTTCTTGCGGTTGATCAAGTATTTGAATCTTATTATTTCCACCGCGATTGTAATAATTCTTCTCCCTTTCATATTCTTCTTGATCTCGACTGCCCATCGCTACCAATTTTTGTTGATTATCAATTACTACTTTCTCTTGTTGTGCCTGCGAGGTGCTCGCCACATTATTTATCATTTTAGGGAAAAAACTTCCACTTGCCGCTAGCGAGCTGGTGTTCACGATTGGGTATGATTCCATCTCATTTTGTTTTTCCTCCAAAGCAATGTATTCTTCTTGTAACTCTTGCAATTATGTCATGGTGATTGTATTTTTGATTCTGAAAATTTGAATGTACAACAGATTAGTCGCGAACATTGCATTAATGAAGGATAAAATCAGGTATCTTTCATCTACTCTTCCAGCCATCTCGCTGCACATTGATTTCCACCTTATGGTTAAGTGCTTCAGACTCTCGACAACTCTCTGTTTTAACCCAAACACATTTTCAATACCCGGCCGCGATGAATTGTTGCTAATATACGGTCCTAAAAATGTAGCTTGTAAATGATCAAAAGAAGTTATGGTATTTTTTGGTAATCCCTCGAACCATTTCAACGCCGCTTGATTAAGCTGGATGCAAAATATTTGCATAGCACAAAGATCATGATTCTCCCACTGTAGCATACATCTAACATAAGCTTTGACGTGTTGAACAACACAAGTAGTTCCATCAAAAATGCTGGTAAATTGCATTTTGGAGGTATTCCTCTTAACTGTACTTCTTGAGTAAATGGAGTTCTCGTAGCTTCTTCAATAGATTCATCAAGTTGCCTTCTACCTCCTTCTCTTCTATTGTTTATTATTCCTCGCATTTTTACTAATTCTCTCAATATTTGCTCATTCTCAGCTGAGTTTTGTTCCATTGGCCTCTTTAATGCGGTTTCCCTTCTTCTGCGTTCTTGCCTTTCTTGTCTTGCTAGATTTTGTATATCTTCTTCTTCATCATCATCTCGTCTTTCTCTGTGATTTTCTCTTTCATCTTCCTCTTGATATCGTAACTGCCTATCTTCTTCTCTGCGGATTCCTTCATTTCCCCTCATTTCTCTTCGCTGTCTCTCTATTCTCCTCTGTATCCTATCATACTCCTCCTGAATATTACCATTGTAGCGATTTTGCGTACGCCTCCTTTCTATATTTTCATGATTATTTTGTCGCACTGCTTCTCGAAATTCATGTTCTTCTACTTCTGCCCTTAATCTTTCCCTCTCGCGGGCTAGACGTGCTTGTTCATCGTAATGTCTCTCAATTTCTTCTTCAATCATTCTTTGATTTCTTTGATTCTCTCTCCCATGTAATATCCTCCTACCTTCTTCTGAATTTTCTTCTTCAATTTGGTTGTTTCATCCCTCTTGATTTCTATTGTCACGCGGATTATAGCGATCACCAATTATCTCTTCTTCTCTATTTTGCACTTCTCCTCGAGTATTTTCTCTAACATTTCTTATAGGGGAATTTTTCCTTGGTTCTTCTCTGAGTGACCTTGAATTTGATCTAACAGTACTTCTTGATCTCCTTCTTTGTAATCTTAAATTCTCAATTCTTAACTCATGATTTTGCCTTGTTAAATTCGCACGCTCTTCTGCCTCTAATCTTCTTTCTTCCTGTATTCTTTGTCTCAAATCATCTACTATTTCATTTTCACGTCCTTCATGAATTAATCCTCCAACCATTTCTTGATTTCTTTCTCCTTCTTCTTCATTTCTTAATTGTCGATTTTCTGCTTCTTCCATCGAATCCGACCTCCAAGTATGCACACTCACTCTATCATAATCCACATTCCTATCTCGTGTTTGTGTTTGTTGATTCAATTTGTTGAATTGAACTTTCGCTTCATTTCTTATTATATTTCTTCCTGATCTTATCCTTAAAGATTCTTCCAATTCACTGTTCCCTCACCGCAAGTCTTTTACTTCTCCTCACAGGTTGTCGGTGGTTCGATGTATTTCTTCTTCTTCTAGCCATTTCTTCAACCCTAACAATTTCTTCAAATTTTCAAGTTATAATTAGAGATTTCTTAGCTTGATTCTCCCTGTTTCTGGGCGCCAAAATGTAGTTGCAGGAATTCTCACACTACACCCTTGTTAAGATTCTATAGAAATCTATTGGAAATCAATTAAACTTCAAAGATTTAATCGACACTTTACTATTCAAATTTCAGAAATGTTTACAGAATTAGAAGAAATCAAGATTACAAATATTCTCTTGAAGTTTATCTCTCCTCAAGACTCTTTCAACTCTCAAAAATACATCATCCTTTTCTGGATCTATCGAGCCCTTTATATAGGGATTTACATAATGGATGACAGCTAAGTTTTCCTCCTATTTTGGATCTATTCTGCGATCTCATCGCGATCGCTACAATATTCTCTATCACAAGAATGATGACCATCGCAGGATCAACATATTTTTCTTTTATTTCTTCCATCGTCAGTTTCTTTTGGATATTCTGTGACGCTCGTGAAACGTTGTTAAAGAATTGGCGGTGACGCTCGCAGAAACGTTGTTAATATCACAGGAATAACGTTGTAGCGATATTCTGGTCCTACATCATCGCCTCTTATAACCGTCACTGGTGATTAAAGATACCAACAAAAGGTTAAAGAGTCGGCACCATAGGGATAGTAAGTCCATTTGATGAAACTAAAGAATTCATCCATACTTCATACTAGCACTGAAGGGAACACAAACCTGTAAAGAACCTTCTCTCAACAACCTCTCGGTACTCTTGGCTGATACTTTGCTTTCGAATCTACCAAATTTAGAAGGATTACCACAAATTAGATGTAAAGAAAGCTGGATCTAGGTGGAAGATCTAAAGGTTCTAGGTGGAAGATATAAAGGTAATACCTGAAATTCAGCCATCTTACACTTTAACTTCTTTTGAGCAGCTGTGCAATAAAAGTTACGGGTTTTTGATCAGCTATACTACTATACACAAGGATCTGAAGTCGAAAAATGAGAACCTTGAAACGTCAGTACCATTAACATGGCCAGAGTTTAGACTGGTGAAAATATAAGTTGAGGTATTTTCTTATTTAATTTTACATAGATAGTTAATCACACTACTGTTCTTGCAGTTCTGGTGCGATCAACACCAGTGTTTTATTTAAATCCTGCCTTTTCCTGTTAGTTAAGGCCAGCGACAAGGACAAACATTATTTAAGGCCAGCGACAAGGACAAAAATAAGAGATGGAATTTATTTGTCATAACACTGACAAAGCCAAAGAAAATCTCCACGTTTTCTAAACACTAGGCAGCACAACATACACAAAATATGCGAAAGAGATTAAAAATGAGATTCTCGTGAACCCATAGCCCATATAGATAAGATATTGTAGCATCGTACTTGTAAACATACGAGAACCCCATACTGTCAACAATAACTGTAAGCATAAAAGAAAACGAACTTAGTACGCCAGTGGCACATCCATTGTTCATTTTTAAGCAAATCGATGCATACAACAATATATAATATATGTGGAACATTAAATTAGTCCGAGTCCGGAAGAACGACACGACTTGGTATATCAGAACTATCAATCCAAAAAGGAGGATGGTATAACACTTCAGCACACACAGTAATAAATTAACTCAAGTACACCATTCATTTAACAAGGTTAAGCACACAACACATTCAAACTACCAATTTCCATTTATAACATTTGATAGTTATTATTACTAGTCTACTCGTAACTCATAAGCCATTTTCATGAGTAGTTCTCTTAAATCCATTTGGCATGCAATGGTTCAACACAATGCCATGTTAAATACCAATTCCACAAAATGATCTTACAACACATATACGATGCATACTTCCAAACAATCCAAAAGGTGGAAGTAATTCTTTTTGCCAATAAAACGACACCAGCAGTACTTGTTCGTGTTTCTTTGCTTAGGAAAATCAACAAACAACACAAATTCACATGATTGTGCTCTTAGGTATTTTCACATGTACATCTAATTCTAAAATAATATCCAAAGATTATAAATATTTGTATTTGTTATGGAAGCAACCCAACCAAGAAGTGGAATTAGTAACAACCAATTTTAAGTAACTCAAAATTTTAATGGAATTTCAACACCCATCTTCAGAACTTAGTTACACTGAAACAACTTCAGTTAAGCTAGATTTTCAAATAAGTGAGAAAATCCAACTCAATACTACAACAAAACTGAGATTTGAGTAAATTCCCCGACCCATTTAAGCATAAATAATCAATTCGATATAAACTACAGATTTGGGAAAATAACACAATTTTATCACAAGGAACCCCTAACTCATCAATTTAGTCAATTTAAATTAAAAATCCTGAAACTGATGTAGATACAACTAACCCCTGAATCGTTATCATCTGGACTTAAATTTAATCAATCAATTCTATTACAAAAACAAAATTAGCATAACCTTGGTTTCCCAGTTTTTGCACAACATTAGAAATTAAACCCAATCGAAACTTTAATTTCAGAACCCATAAACCCTAGAAACTAGTGACACATTTTTTTTTTAAATCTATGAAAACCATAGATCCGTAGTCATAAAAGAACTTGATGATCATGAATCAAATAAATCATACAAAAACAAAAATCACCCATCAATCAACACACGAATCATATAAATCTGGAGAGAAAAAAATCAAAAACAATATCTAATTATTACCTCCTCTGTTAGAAGATTCTGAGTCTTCGGTAAAGAGAGAGATAGATAAAGAAATCGTGAGAAGATGATGTTGTTGATAATGCTGCTGATAATGGTGTTGATTCTCCAAAGATGAATTGATGTTGTTGATGATTCTATGATTCTCGAAATAAAATCAGAAAATAAGTAAGAAGGGGGAGGACAAAGATAAGTAGAAGAAAGTCAGAAGGTGGAGGCGAAAGAGAAGCACGAACGGACCTTCTTCTTAGGGTTTCAGATTGAAAGAAATGAAAGAGAGATGAGGTCCTTGGTGGAAAGGAAAACTGGATAAGGCAGGTATATAAGGTAATATGGCTGAAGGGTGGAAAAAAAAGAGGAAGGCTTGACCGAAGTTTGACTTGGGTGTATTTACTAGTCCTAGTGTTCCCGACCACACGCGTACTCCGCACGCTTGAACAGAGGGTTGTTGTTATTCGCAACCTACCATGCGCGGTTGCGAAATTAGCAACAGGATCCTTTCGTTGCGAAAATTTGCAACCGAAATTAGCAACAGAAAATTAGCAACGGCGGTAGTGTTGTTGCTAGTCTGAGTTGTTAATACCTTAAAATGGTGTAGTGCTAGTTAAATTCGCACCACTATTTCCCCTTTCGGTTTTGTTGTGGATTTGCCAAAGCCATGAATATGATATGTTGAATGAGACATTTCTTCATCTTTGTATCCCATCCCTTTGTATGCATGATAAAAAATATCCACCGAACTTCCTGTATCCACCAAAGTTCTGTTTACCGCCCATTCTTCCATAGTTTTTGCAGATTTCCCCTTTTATTTCCGTGTGGTTACTGTGATTACCAAAGGAGATGTGTGGTTCAAATTTTCTCTTGGTATTTCTGCTGCTGTGAATGTAATTTTCTGTTTTTCCCAATTCTTCAAGGGTGACACCTTCTCCACCGTTATGATTTTCTTTCCATCGAAATCTCGTTTATGTATTCTTCCTCTGATGTTTTCGTGGAATTCATTAATCATTTTTTTGTGATTAAACTACACTCCATCCTTCTGTTGCATTCCTTGACTTTAATTTTCTTTTCCTTCACTGGTTTATTGATTTGTTTCATCATTTTCTTGATTTGAACAACCTTAATAACAATCTTTAACCTTATTTTTTTCACAATCTTCAACCTTCAAGTCCCTGTTTTTAGCGCCAATATGTAGTTGCAGGAATTCCTACAATACATCCCTCATAAGAATTTATGATAATCAACACATCTTTAAGATCAACAATTACACTTTTAATTAATTGACTTATGAAATTTTACAAGAAATGAAATCACAAATACAACCACTGTTCTAGACTTTCTCTCTCCTCAAAACTTTCTCACCACTCTAAAAAGATCTTTTTTTCCCTTCTTAGGCCTATTCAACTCTTTATATAGGGTATTACATAGTGGATGACAACTAAGCTGTCATTTATTTTCGGATATGGCTTGCGAGATTCTCGCAAGCATACAAATGTTTTATTCGCGACATACCTAAATCTCGCTAGATCTTCACATCTTTCTCGTGTTTATGCTGACGTCATGTGTCACGTTATTTCTATAATCAATCTGCGATGTCTTTGCAATGTGTTGTAGATAAAAATTTGGGATATTTTGACTTTGGGTCACATAAAAGTGCCAAAATTGCGTTTGGGTCACCAAAATATTTTAATTAGAGTTTGGGTCATGGACCGTTATTGAACGTCTTGATCTAAATAAAATTTATTTTAATTAATTTATATGTAATTAATCCCATAGTGAATATTTCTCCTCTCTTGGAGGATTTTTATCAAACAATAGAGGTGCTTATCTGGGATTTTATTAAAATGTAGTGATGCATTTCTTCTTTTAACCTTAGTAAGCCTGGATCATAGAGCATGAAGTAAAATTGAGTATACATACATTTAGATGGGACGCATCCTTTTCGTTTCAACTGGTGTAATTTCGAGACAAATGCTAAGCCAATATTTTTTTTTAATAGGAAAGAAAGGAATGGATTGATAAAGGGAAGAACTACAAATTGTTTTTTTCCAGTTGGACTAGATCAGTTATCCAGACATGCATATTGTTAACTGAAATGGAAAAAGAACCAGATATTGCATGCTCTGCAATTTTGTATGCTAAAACATTTGCTTCTCTTTTAACATGAGAACATAACCAAAAATCAAAGTCTCTAAGAATTTCTAAAGCATCATGAATTATGTTTGTTGTAGTCCATTTTACGGCTGACAAATTTCCTTTTAAAGCATGGATTACATTACTGCAATCTCCTTCCAGGTGAATTGAAAGCTTTCCTTGTTCTTTAGCCCACAAGATAACTTGAAGGAGAGATTTTGCTTCTGCTTGCTCCGGGTCTAAGGATGTTCCAGTACCTCCTCGTACTCCATTGCAATTCCCTGCAATATCTCTACAAATTAGACCATGACTGTAATTTCCAGATTCTTTAACAAAAGAAGCATCAAAATTTATTTTGTCCATATTATGTTTTGAAACATTCCAACAAGGGGTGGTTCTGTCTTCATTTCTGTTATTTTGCACATCTATAGAGCTAGCAGACCAAATTCCAAATTCGGCTAAGATGTTATTTATGATAGCTGAAACAGTCACCTGCACATTGTCAAAATGTTTTGAGCACCTTGATTTCCAAACATACCAAGTAATGAAGCTAACCACTGTAAAAATATGTGTATCTACATGAACTTAAGCAGAATTGCAAGTGAATAAGCCACAGATCCATGATTGAAAACTGATATTCCTTAATGTATTGTAAATATTTGGATTAATAGCATTGTAAATTCCCTTAGTGATTTTACATTCCACAAAAAGGTGATGGACAGATTCCGAGTAATTTCCACATAAACCACAAGTAGCATCTTGATACTGAGTAAATCTAGCAAGCCATTCGTTAGTAGGAACACAACCATGCAAACATTTCCACATGAAGTATTGGATTCTAGGGGGTAATCTAATCTTCCAAAATGAATTCCAATCTATGTTTAGGTTATTTTTGGTTGGATGGCTAACAAGATGTTCATTTAGAATGACATTATAGGCAGATTTTACATAAAACAAACCATTGGCAGCTGGCTTCCACCTCAGTTTGTCGTTACCATATAAAGGGATTCTAATATCAGTGATAGCTTTAACCGTGTTTTGATCAAATATGATGTTTATGGTCTCCAATTTCCAGGATTTAGTATTACTGTCTATGAGGTGATTCACATGAGAAGGATTTCTAGATATAAATTGAGAGGTTGGTGGACCAGAGAGTCCTGGAATCCAATTATCTCTCCAGATCCTAATGTTACTACCATCACCAACTTCCCTAATGTAATCCCTTGTAAATTCCTAACCAAATCCAAGAACCCTGTTTAGGCATAATGTCAAGAAGGGGATTAAGATTATGAAAATACTTACCTTCCAGAATTTTAACCCAAGGAGCATCCGGTTGTTCTAACATCCTCCAAGCAAGTTTAGCTAATAAAGCCTGATTTAGCATATCGGATCTTCTAATGTTTAAACCACCTAAGACTTTTGGCAGTTGAATGTCACTCCATCTTTTTGGGAATAAGCCATTTACATTTTCCTGTTTCCCCCACCAAAAATTCCTTTGGATCGAATCCATTTTATCAGTGATACCTTTTGTCATGGGGAAAACGGCCAAATGGTGGTTCGCCATACTACCTAAGACAGACTGGTTAAGGATGGTCTTACCTGGTGGAGCTAGGAAGATAGATTTCATGGAGCTAACCTTCCAGAATAGCCTTCCATGAGATGAAAAAAGGAATCAGCTTTATGTTTTTATAAAAGGAGAGGGACCCCAAGATACTTTTCTTGCAGAGACATTATCTTTATCTGTAGAATATCAGCTAGATCAAGCTTCATATTAGGAGGAAGATGGTCTTATACATGGTTTTAAAATTAATAAAAACTGTCCTACCATAACCCATCTATTTTTTTTGCAGATGACAGCTTAATTTTCATTAAGGCCAGGAAAATGGTTGCTAGGAACTTGGCCACTATTATTGAACAGTTTTGTAAATATTCTTGCCAAGTAGTAAACTTTGACAAATCTGCTCTTGCTTTCAGTTATAAAATTCCGCCTAATATGATGCTAAGCCAATATCACGATTTGTAAACTCCAGACCTAAATCCACTAGGCCACCTCATGTGAACGTAATGCTTCTTCCATCTTCTTGTTTCCAAGTTGAACTAACTAAGTACCAGTAGCTCAATTCGCTTTCCATACCAAAAACATTTCTCCTATATCTAATGTTTTCTATCTACCTGTTTTTTGGGTAATGGAAAGGTTCAAGTTGTCACATGTTGTGTAATTGTTGTTGTTTCCCTGAAATCCCCTTTTATAGCTGACGTCTTCAAATTCACAACAAGAGAGATTAAGAGAAGGGTACAACATATAATAGTCCTAAACTGTCAATCTAGTTATTAGCTATGACTATTTTCAAAAGAAACAAGATCAAGAGAAGGATACTATAAAACGGTAGTGGTAGAGTTAGGTTTTATTTGGTAATTTTAGTGTTTAACTAACTTCCATAACAGTTAATTTTGTCAATTTTATTTGACCCAAAGTCAAAATATCCTTAAAAATTTCACAAAAAATACTAATGTTGCGATATTCTATCCTACACGCTCAAGCTCAACAAACATAAATTATCTAATCAAACGGAACTGAAGTCTATCCTAAAGAATCTCTTATTAAACTTTATCTTGGATATGTACGGGTATGGGTCATTATAGCATCAATATTGTACCGGATTGATAGAGATAGATTCAATGGAGTATCAAATCGGTATACACAAATTCAGCAATACTAATCCAATGTGATACTGACTTCTGAGAATCTTGTGATGCAACAAGCCATGGTGCAAATGGACTCAAATAATTGAGGAACTGTAGCTAGGAAAAAGGGTGTTGTCGTCAATATTTATCCATTTGAACGAATCCTACAATCTAGCTAGCCTCAAAAGGAATCTCTTAATACTAAAATAATTCTAAAGGAAGAGCTGGCTAATATCTACCTTGTCTCTACAAGTCCGTTTTCTTCATCTTCTATATTTTATTGAAATATAAAATAATAAAACACCCATCAATCATATCGTGTTCTTTTTGTAATTTACATTCTCCTAATTATTCAATATTTTTCAGTACAAGGCTTGTTTATTTTTCTCCATTGGATCCTTCGTGATGGTCAAATACTCATCGATATTTGCGGCCAGTTTGTCTACATTATGTCTGTGTTCGCAGTTCGCACTCCTTTTGCCAACCACAACTAATGGGTCAGGTGTAGATAGGGCCTAACCGCCTAAGCTATGACCTATAATCAAGTATGCTTTCATAATGATTCTTTAATTAAGCCTTTACTATTCATAATGAATCTTTAATTAAGCTTTTACTAAGTACTTATTGCAAATTATTAGTTATTAATATTCGACTAGCCGAAATAGAAAATGTGGTCTCTTCTTTCTTCATTATTTTTCTTCCATTTATATCAATTATTTGTTGGAATGGAATAACTTTTGGGTTGCTTTTTCGATCTTCAATAGAACGTACGCTGTGAAGCCAATTAAATCATTATATTTTTTGTGCCTTTGTTCCTTGATATATGAAGAATTCTCATCTTGCGACGCATAAAGAGAAACAATCTTTGGTTGCATTGACTATGGCCTTGTATTTGTTAAGTAGATCAGTGAGCCGACTAGACTTGAATGAGGTTGGATCCACTTTAGTTGCTCCATCATTTTTTACAATTTCTCATACGGCACCCAATTTGCAATTGGTTTGCAATCCATCATGTTGAACTTTTTCAAGGTATGTCGCATATTTTTCTTGGAAAATGAATATTTCTTGTTTGACTTGCACCATAAGATGGTCATCTCATATTCTTTCATCATCTCCTTCGGAATTGAAGCATTTATTTTTTCACTTTCATTTAAATTTCTTCCATTATTTTTACTATTATTAATTAAATAAAGAAAAGCATAAATTAAATCATCAACATAGAGAGCAGACGATTAGAAAATCCATACCTTGTCTTCTTATGTAGAGGGATGGCTCACTTGGACTTTTTCTCAAATCCGTTATCTTGGAAGTATTTGTCAACATTTATATCAATTATTTAGGTCTTTATTAAAGTATTATAAATATCTTTTGTAATTGTTCTTTATAATCAAGTATGCTTTCATAATGATTCTTTAATTAAGCTTTTACTAAGTACTTATTGCAAATTATTAGTTATTAATATTCGACTAGCCGAAATAGAAAATGTGGTCTCTTCTTTCTCTTTTCTTCCATTAAGCATGGAATCTGACAATATGGTTGCAGTCTTCCACGTACACACTTCATCGAGAGAACTAGTGGAAAACAATATTGAGCTTTTTTGTGCCGTGTTCCATCATTTCGAGAGACAATGCATCAAATTAAGAGGGGTGTTAAAAAAAAAACAAAAAAAAAAAAAAAAGGAAAGTTCCTGGAAATGATATGTCTCCAAACAAACAAATGAGTGAGTACAAGTTTCACCTCCTTCGTTAAAAAAAAAAAATGTTTCCATCCTCGCATAGAGATGCACATAAGAGTGCATTTTCTAAAGAAAATTTTGAGGGAAGTGAGCGTCAAAGAATGCCTTCCCAAATAACAAAGATGGTAAAAAAGAGAACCATCTTGTAAAAATATTCTACTCACAAAGTTGAGTGGGCGGAACCTCAAAACATCTCAAATTTTCTAACATGGTATCAGAGCTCTTAAAACTCTAGTATTTGGAGCAAACCTTAAGCTCTCTGAAAATCTTTTTATTAGATGATTTTGCTCCAAATACTAGAGTTTTAAGAGCTCTGATACCATGTTAGAAAATTTGAGATCGCCCGAGTTTGGTGGTGGAATATGTTGGTTTGGATCTTGTTGCGAGGTGAGGCGAGGAATAAAATACTTGATTTTGAAAATCTTTTTTCCGGAATAGTTGGCTTCATTATTTTTAAATTGAAGCATTTATTTTTTCACATTGCATAGGAAATTGGAGGAGTAATTTTTTTC
This sequence comes from Papaver bracteatum, assembly GCA_023529315.1. Taxonomy (NCBI): domain Eukaryota; kingdom Viridiplantae; phylum Streptophyta; class Magnoliopsida; order Ranunculales; family Papaveraceae; genus Papaver; species Papaver bracteatum. Next base: position 228,000 of record JAJJWX010000860.1, read on the forward strand.
ATTTAAATTTCTTCCATTATTTTTACTATTATTAATTAAATAAAGAAAGACGAACATTTATATCAATTATTTAGGTCTTTATTAAAGTTTTGTAATTGAAAATGACATCACATATGATAACATTATGGGGGCTTTTATTGATTGTGTTGTTCATTATTTAGGTCTTTATTAAGAATGCATTTTGATTCTAAGAATGCATTTTGATTGTGCCATGTGTTTAATAGTGATTGATTGATTGAACTTCGGTGTGTAAAAACAAACGATCTTTTCTTTTCTTTTGAAATTTATATATATATATATCATCATTTTCTAACTTTTAAGATCGAAACACTTAACTATGTTGTATAAATACATGATTGTATATATAAATAAATAATATATAAATAAAATATGTATATACGTGTCCACATCCTAGTTTTTTAAGAATTTTGTAATATCCATGTCGTGTCGTGTCCGCATCTACACGTCCTTGCCAGATATTATGATTGATGTTGATTTGTGCACATCTAACTCTAGTTCAAAATCAGTGGGCAAGTGGAGAACTAAACGAGCAAGCTTTGGTGCCAATTTAGTTTTCGTGCCCGTGTTAATCAAATATTAACTCTATTTTCAACCAAATTGCAAGTAGGCATGAAAAGCTAGAGTTGGATCCCGACTTATATTATCATGTGCCCCTATGAATTTCCAAACATGCATCTCCTTTTGAGCTTTTTTGGTTGATTGTTGGCGGACATCCTCATGAGACTATGGATTTGCCAATAACATTTTCTGATAGGCTCACACTTGAAATCCAAAAGAAGGAAAAAGCGACAAGCTTTAATCATTCCCATCAGTGTGAATTGTTGGACTTATCAAACACATGGTCCATGCTATTTTAAATTTAGCTCTCCTAAAATATATTAAGCATTTATGCACATCCATAAATCCGTTTGTAACGTGGCTTTAAGCTGATTATAGAAACATAACCTTGGAAATTCAGTATTTCAACACATCCATAAAACTATTTGGAACGTGACTTTAAGCTGACTATGGAAACATAACCTTGGAAGTTTTGTATTCCATAACAAAGGTTCTCCGTGACCGTGACCACCGAACACTAAAAAATGATGCAGTTAGAAGAAAGTAAGAAATTGTTTCTTACCCCTTTTTTTTAACCTTTTAACCAAAAGGAAAAAAGCCTGTAAAAATTCACCTGATGGGGGTAATTTCGGAATTGACAAAAACCAACGGGAAAAACACTTGTAACTTTGTCACAGGAGTGTGTGCACAGTCCATGAGTCAGTTCTCTGTTTGGGTGCATTGACACCTCTCTTTCGGTTCATAAATTTTCCACTCATCTCCTTTGATTTCTCCTGTTTGTTTACTTACTTTCCCTCTCCTTTTTGTTTCTTTTCATTTTTCTATAAACTACTTTCCCATTCATTATCTCTTTCTCCATAGTACTCCCTCTGTGATTGATTCATTTGAATTCAGATAACCTTCTCTATCTCTCTCTGAAAGAGAAGAGAAGAAATAAAAAAGGTCATTCCTGTTCTAGCTAGTGTCGATAGCTCAGCCATGGAAGATCCAAAACCAGAAGAGATCATAAGTCATCCACCAATGGACCAACTCCAAGGATTTGAGTACTGTATCGACTCCAACCCTTCTTGGGGTAAGTACTCTTCAACACAATTTTAATGGAAAAAAAATAATCCTACAACTGATCAACCATTTCTGACTAATAACTCTTTTTTGGTTTCTGTATATATACAGGAGAAGCAATAGCTCTAGGGTTTCAGCACTACATCTTATCCTTAGGCACAGCAGTCATAATTCCAACTTTTCTTGTTTCTTTGATGGGAGGATCTTTTGTAAGCAAATTTCCATTCTCATTCTTCTGTTAGCTTAATTTAACTCCACTTGAAGTGTTGATTACTACTACTGATATTTCTTGTTTATGTATTCATTCAGGATGATAGAGTGAGGGTGATACAAACTCTGCTGTTCGTCGGAGGGATTAACACACTGTTACAGACATTGTTTGGAACAAGATTACCAACTGTAATCGGTGGATCTCATGCTTTCATTGTACCTATCATCTCCATCATTCATGATTCTTCGTTAATGCAGATACCTGATCAACATTTGGTAATTCCTCTTTATTTTACTCATTTTCTTTCTTATCTTGTTGACTCTAACCAGTAGTTAAAAAGCTTCTCTGACGAAAAACAAACAAAACAATGGACTAGACACCAACTTACTTTATCAGTTTTGGTAGACTTGTCTCTCTCTCTCTGGGGATTTATGCACTGGCAATGCTTTTATTACGCGTGGCCTACATTTGCTTTCCGTTCTTTTATTTGGCCCAATAAATTTTTGAATACGGCTAGGAGATTAATTTTGTGGGCCATAAAACAATACTGGCGGCAGACTAACCACCGGTTCTAGTATTTGCGTCCATCTGCGGGCTTGTACTGTCTGTCAGAATCCACCTTACCCAAACAACAAAATATATATAATTATAATAGTAAATGCGTGCTATAATCTTATTAGTTAACTTTTTAATAATTAATTTTTAATTAATTAGATTTTCACTTTTAATGAGAAAGTGAATAATGTACTTATTGATTTTTTTTAATAAAAAGAGAGGGAAACGGACAAATATAAAAAATACTCGGAAGAATATTTTGTTTTAAAGGTAAACGTTATCGTGTCTTTTTCTTTTTGTCCAATGGGTTAGGAAAACATTTCTCGATGATATTTGATAGATGAAGAAGATTTTGGTGGAGCCGAATTTCAAATTCGTATCATATCCCACCCAATGATTTTATCACTGTGGGATTTTTTTTTTTTTTTTGAGGATGTTAGCACTTGTTATTTTTGGCCCTCGATAGTTTTACTTTTTTCATCCACAAAGTACTCAGATAGCAGTAATAGAAAGCAAGGGGTATTATTTACCTTTGCCTCGGGTACACAACACTTTTATTACGGCATATAAATTTCTGGGTGTGATGTCCATATTTCGTAGTCAGGGGCGGAGCCAAGGGTTGACTAACCGTGCCTCTAGTCCCCCTAAAATTCCAAAAGTCATAAAAATGCCCTTGATTTGATTCTATAATTTATATTTAGTCCACCAGTATTAAATATTTAATCCATTAAATTTATTAGAATTTTTTTTCTAGCCCCCTCTGTACTAATACTTGGTTCCGCCACTGTTCGTAGTTTGTGTCATGATACTGAACAGTGTATGATGTGTTGATATAATGTTTCCTCTTATCAGAGATTTCTGGCAACAATGAGAGCAATCCAAGGAGCTGTGATAGTGTCATCCAGTGTCCAAATCATTCTTGGCTTCAGTCAGTTGTGGGGAATTGTATCCAGGTATATATAATAATCTACATTTCTGAGTTTTGACATCTCATTTTGATAGGTCGCATAACTCGGCCAGAAAGCGTCCTGGATATGCCTAGCCTGCGTAGTACTAGTTTAACAAAGCTGTCTTACTTGGCCAATGTTTGCGATTTCAGGTTTCTCAGCCCTCTAGGGATGGTTCCAGTAATTTCTTTGGTTGGTTTCGGACTGTTCGACAGAGGGTTCCCACTGGTATGTCAATGCACCTACTTTGGCTACTTTGGTTATTTAGCATGCACAACAATTTGAAACAAACACTGCGAGAATTCTGTTTAAGTTGGATTGCTTTTGTAACTAGGCTGGAAGGTGTGTAGAAATTGGAATTCCCATGCTCATTCTATTTGTACTCTTTTCTCAGGTAAACCATTATTAATGTGCAAATGTAAAATACCATGGATTTCTTGTCAACGTTTTTCGGTTTCGGAAACATGTTGGTTGTAAGAGATAAATAGCCGTAACATTCTCATTTCTTGATATGGTTTACAGTACTTGAAAAACTTTCGAATGAAGGATCTGCCTATATTGGAGCGGTTTGCACTCCTGTTATCAGTCACGGTGATTTGGGCTTATGCACATATGATTACTGCAGGTGGTGCTTATAAGCATCGCCCCGAACTTACGCAAATCCATTGCCGAACGGATAGAGCTAACCTCGTCTCTTCTGCACCTTGGTCAGTTTCACCATCGCATGCAAGTTTTCATGCAGCCGCTTTAGAATCAGCTGGCTCGTACAATTTTTCAATTTTGCAGTCATTAACAATTTGCACTTTTACGGATTGATGCAGGATAAAAATCCCATATCCACTTCAATGGGGTGCACCTACTTTTGATGCTGGGCATTCGTTCGGAATGATGGCTGCCGCTTTAGTCTCCTTGATTGAGGTACTACTAATAACACAACATAAGAATAAAATAGAGAAAAACATTTTGCTATTTGTTACTTTTCTCTGGGAAAAGCTTGTGATGACTACTTTTGGCAGTCGACTGGAGCATATATAGCCGCATCGCGGTTAGCTAGTGCAACGCCACCTCCGGCTCATGTTCTTAGCCGTGGTATTGGATGGCAGGTGCACAAATTGAATTTTTATACGTTACAATTAGATCATTTCAAAAAAAAAAAATAGAAAGTTCAATTCATAGTCATAATAAAGGTTTACTTCTGGTGCAGGGACTTGGGATTTTATTAGATGGCCTTTTTGGAACAGGAACTGGTTCAACTGTGTCAGTGTAAGTTTTAGCAGTACTTGTCGTGTCTTTCATTCTTTCAGGGACTGGTTTAACTGGTTCTGACTCGGTTAGAATAACATGATATAGGGAGAACATTGGACTTCTTGGATCTACGCGGGTTGGCAGCCGGAGGGTTATTCAAATCTCGGCTGGTTTTATGATATTTTTCTCTATATTAGGTGAGTGAAAACTTCATTACAATTTGCTCCATTTGCATCCCTCATTTTATAATCAAGTCAACTCCATTAAATTTCTACTTTCTACAGGAAAATTTGGAGCCCTTTTTGCATCGATACCTATCCCAATTTTTGCTGCAATATACTGTGTTCTGTTTGGAATTGTCGGTAATGCTCAAAATACCTCAATTTACCATATGATATCTGTATCATTCACGAAGTGAGATACGTATGTATGAAACTCAATACCTTATATCATCTTATTATTGACATTCTCCTTTTTGTTTTGGGGTCGCAGCATCGGTAGGTCTGTCCCTTCTTCAGTTCACAAACATGAACTCAATGAGAAACATGTTTATCACAGGTGTTTCATTGTTTCTTGGGTTATCTATTCCCGAGTATTTTCGTGAATACACCGCCCTTGCTCATCATGGTCCTGCTCACACAAATGCTGGATGGGTGCGTTTTTCCCCTCCCTCTCTTGTAGACTTTCTGACAAAATTTACTTGTGCATTCCATCTTTGGATAAGAATCTGCCTTCTCGTTTTCTTGCAATAACAAACAATTTCATGTGGCTGCAGTTCAACGATTTGATCAACACGGTCTTCTCGTCCTCACCAACAGTTGCTCTAATTGTTTCCATTTTCCTTGACAACACCCTGGACTACAAGGATAGCGCCAGAGACAGAGGAATGCACTGGTGGGTTAAGTTCAGGACATTCAGGGGAGACGGTCGAAATGAGGAGTTTTACACCCTCCCTTTCAATCTCAATCGTTTCTTTCCTCCATCGTGATTAAAACACACAAAGGCAAGTACAATCCAAGTGCTAAAAAAGAGAACAAGAAAGTATTCAGGTACTACTTCCCGAGAAAGACCACAACAAATCACAATCTCAAAGGAGAAGAAGAGTCTACAGTCTGGTTTCATCTTATGTCTTGGTTTTGCACTATAATAGTAGTATGTATATGCAATAAAAACTTATGTCATCTCCATTGAGAATTTTGAGTAGGTTGTTGTATTATGTTCTGTAGGATTTGCAGTATCCAGTGTATATAGTAGCCAGGCTTTTCAACTAGAGTAAAATACTGTTCATTATAAATACTATATCTAATTGTGGAGCACACATGACATGCAAGACTAAAATATTTAAGAAGATGATCAAGATTAAAATGCCAAGAACTGCAACCCTCAGACCAAAGAAAAAAGTGTCACAGGAGTTCATTCATCACCTGGTATCTGCAGGTTGGCTTGCAGGTCAATGATAATATCCCCAAGTTCACCATATATAATTCCAGGTGTAGCATGAGCTACTGCTTTCATCTTGTTACACCGTACTCCAAAATATGCAAGGGAGTTTGCTTATCTATACTTTCTGTAGTTCAGATTAATACCTGATGAAGGTTTGTTACAGCTGCCACCTCATTTTCGCCTTCACAAATACTTTTCAGATGGTTCCTTACCTGAAAGCTTGCCTTCAAGTTTGTATCTAGCGCACACAATAGGTTGCTGAGACTTAAAGTAATATGACAAGGCATTCTTTCTTTCTTTTCTTTTTTGATAATAAAGATACATTCATTAAGAAAATTAAGTCATTATATTGTTCGGCAAAGTCTCATCCTTTTAACATACCCAAAATACAATGAGGAGAGACTAACTAAGACATAATAAGCCGATTGTCTACTGGATTTATCTAAGGTGTCAGACACCATGTTCTTTGTTCTATTAACATATTTATATACATAGGTAGGAGATTTACCAAGAGCAAATTTACACTCCCACAAAATAAGAGAAGTGCCAAATTTCACACATGACATAGTACTACATATAGCTTTGATACATGCCTGACAATCTCCAGAAAAAACAGACCTTATGCAACTTCAGTTATTGGGCAAGCTCTTTAGTTGCGAGTGGAGCTTTTGCTTCCGCTTGTTCTGCGCACCTAGAGGTCTACCTGAATCACGAAATAACAAGTCCAATATATAAACTGTAGTCTTCTGATAAGTAAGAGGCATCAAAGTTAAACTGTAAAAGCAGACTGGACAGACCAATTGTTAACACAGCTTACAAAAAAACGTTCAGTTTTTGCCTGGTGTTGTCCTTCTTTACAGCAAAGTCGCATCATTCTGAATCATAAAGGAAGTGTTTCTTATAGCATGGGTTAAGATGCGTGTTCTCAATCTTAAATTCTAGCTTGCACCTAGGCTTCCATATGTGCTACGAAGTAACTACTAAGGAACAAAATCTTTCAGCTTTGACAGCTTGAAGAATTCTGTTTTTGCATAGAGGTATTGTATCCTGTTGGTCAGAGAGCATGCCATCAAAACTGTAATCGATGGCAAACACAGCAGCCATAGAGAATCACAATGTAAGACGAGACGAGAAGTGGACTCTTCAACATTCCCACATAAAAGTTCGGTAAACTATCTATAGTAAGTGGAACAGGTTCATATGCCCATAAAGGAGAGAGAGCGAGAGAGATAGAGAACCTAGTGCAGAATCATTATGCAAGTATGTATTAGGCAGTTGGACTGGAAAAAACAACCAGCTAAACAGAAGCATGCACAGGCATATACCAAAAGTAAGTGCCTACAACGAAGTTTACACTTGATAAAACGCTAAAGATTCATCAAAATCCTGCTTAATGTTCTCCACTTATAGAAGCTATCACTGCAACCTATAAACAAGTAACACTTTCTAAATAATGTCTCCAGTTATAAATGCTATCACTGTAGCCTAAAAACAAGTAATACTTTCTAAAAACAGATTTAACATGAAAATATAAAAGAATTACTTCTTATCAGGCAAGTCTATAAGTGACCAAAAGATCTGAAGATACCAACCTTTGCTGAAGCATCTATCCCTTCGACTCCACAACAGAAACAACCATCCAGTAAACTAAGTCGATCACAGAACTGGTGAAGATCCTGTTTTAAGCGACAGATCTCTTGCTGTAGCAAATCATTGCGTCGTTTCTCAAACTTGGCCACCTTTTTAGCATGCTTTACATGCTTCTTTTCAAGCTCCAAGTGTTTCTCCAAGAACACCACATTTGCATTTGCAGCATTTGTGTTTAAATTTTCATGCTGTCTATCTGACTCTTCAGGGCAGACCTTCTCCACCTTCTCAGTGTACATGTTATCTTGAACCTTCCTTTCCAATTCTTCACTCCTCTTTTTCTCCTCTTCCAGCCTCCTAGACAATTCATCTGACCAATATTCTTCCTTCAATAGCTTCTTTCTCTCTTCTTCAGCACACCGCTTCTGTAGCTCTGCTTCTGCCTTTTCGGAATCTGCTCTTTTCTTCTCCATATTTGCCTTGTATTTCTCAGCTTCTAGCTTTTTCTGTGCTTCTTCATATTTTGATCTCTCTTTACCAAGTTTTATCCTGGCTTCATTAGCCTCGGACTTCAAAGCTTCCAGACTGGTCTTAAGTTCCTCAGCTCGATTTCTTTCTATATCAACCATCTTTTTCTCTTCATCTAATTTACTCTTCTCAGCTTCCAGTAATTTGAGTGATTCCAGAGCTTTTTTCTTTTCTGCCTCAGCCTTCGTTTTTTCGGAGTCTCCTCTCTTCTTTTCTTTTGCCAGTAACTCCTTGAGACGATTAATTTCACCTACCTTGTCTGAGACCTGCTTTTGAATAAGATCTTTATCAACCAGCTGTTTTTCTCCATGCAGTTTACTCTTTTCAGCTTTCAATAGCTTTAATGCTTCTGCAGCTTTCTTTTTCTCCGCTTCAGCCTTGTTTTGTTCAGCTATCAATAGCTTCAATGCTTCAGCAGCTTTCCTCTTCTCCGCTTCAGCCTTCTTATTTTCAGCATCTCCCCTCTTTTTTTCTTTTTCAAGAAGCTCCTTGAGACGTTTGTTTTCTGCTTCGCCTTGTGAAATCTGGGCCTGAAGCAACTCCTCTCTTGAATAAGCAGTTTCCTGTAAGGAGGTTATCTCTGATTTCAACTGCATGATCTCATTCACTAACTCCACTCCAACAGCAGATTCTTTAACTCTTGACTTTTTCCCTGCCTCTACTCGTGCTCGCTCCTTCTCTAACAATGTCAACGAAAAAACTGCACATTAAACAGATATCCACAACAACAAAAAAAAGATGCATAAACTTGTTTAAAACCTTCACCATGCATGAGTCATAGAAATAACTATATGCCATCTTCAGAAATAATAACTTATAGCCAATGCCACTGTAACCATTGTGAGCCAACACAAACACAGTCAAATACATAAACTGAAATTCTGAATGGTAGCCCAGTTTACAAACCAGCTCACAAACAGAATTCCCATTCTTATCATCCATTAAGAATTGGCCCATCATCAGACTTCTTTCCAAGGTCAAATACGAAACAAATATGACAAACATAATTCAAATTCCTCATAACACTATCAGGCTTTTCATCAAACAGTTCTTGTGCCTTCTGAATTTCAAACACCAATGTCAACAAAAGTATCAAAACTCTATTTCCATCAGACATTTTAACAAACAACTTCTTAGCACAACTAAAATCAGACTGATACCAAAGCCTTAAATTAGCTCGCAAACCAAATTCCAATTGTGATATCAAGTAAAACCAACCCGCGAAGAACAATAACACAAGAAGTATCAAAACAGAATTCACCAACAAAATCAGAAAAAACTCTTTTAACATGTTTAAATGCTTTTCCGCGATCAAATATGCTACGAGAAGAATTGAGAATAATGGAGAAACACTCACCAATTCGTGGTTTGTTGATTAGGGTTTTATTCATCAAAACCCTCCGATTAGGGTTTTGTTCATGTGAGTCTACCACTGTTGAATCATCCTTTTCTTCAAAGAAGAAGGGAGGAATCAATCTGCAATCCATAGATTCATCTTCTTCTTCAAAGAAATATGAAGGAACCAACAAGGGATATTCATCTTTCTTTTCATCGATAGCAGGAATTGATGTAGTACTCTTAATGAAAAGGATCTCTCTCAACTTCTCCTTTGCTTCAAACACTAGCTCTGAGAACTTCCGAAGATAGTAGTGTCGAGTTGGAGAGTGATTCGTTTTCCAATGAAACTGATACAAACAACGAAGTTTCTCTAAATTTTCTCTTGTTTTATCTTCCTTCTTCAAAGCTTCCAGCTGTAACGGTGTAGCTTCTTTAAGCTCCGCCATGGATCGTAACGAGAAACAAGGGTTTCACTGTTCTTCCGCTGTTGCTAGCACGAAAAACAAGAAAGAGGAAAGAAAGGAAGAAATGAAATAGAATTTACGGTTCATTTATAATAATTCTATAAGGCGGTTTGGGAGAAAAGGAGGTGAACTGGACACCTCTAAACCATCGGTTATGAGTGAACAACACTCGACATGTTATTCGATCCTATTAACGGTCGACGTTAACAACCGAGGTCCTAGGGATCATCGACTGCTTTTTTAAGTCTGCACATTCTCGTTTAAAAGACTCTCCGTCCGGTACCATTTTCCTTGTAAATCATGGTGGGATTATGAACTCCGGTCATGCAACTCAAAGTAGAGAAATTGACCCAAAGACCATAAAGCTAATACACTGTACATGGGCCTAACCTCTACTGCAGGAAAATGGGATGGCTTCTAGCTCACTATCTGAATTTATGTGGGAAACTGAAATAGTTAAAACATATGTTCAAGATAAAGCTGCAGTTAATATAAAGATTAAAATGTCAAGGACTCGCATCCTCACAGACCATATGAAAGAGTGACACAGGAGTTCATTCATCATCTGATAGTCTGCAAGTTGGCTTGCAGGTCAATGATAATATCCAGCATCATCTGATGGATTCATCAAGAAACTATTCAAGTCATTATATTGTCTGGCGAAGTCTCATCCTTTACATACCCAAAATACAAGGAGGAGACACTAATTAACCAAGATATACATGAACCAATTGTCAACTGGATTTAGCTAAGGTGTCAGTTCGCCGTGATCTTTGTTCTATACATATATACATGGGAAGGAGATTCATTACGAGCATATTCACAACCCAACAAAATTGGAGCAGTTTACCATTTAACACCTGACATAGTACTAGATATGGCTTCGATAACTGCCTTGCAATCTACAACAAAACAGACCTTATGCAGTCTGGGTGAGTGTGTAGCTGCGAGTAGAGCTTTTGATTTCGCTTGTTCTGCATCTAGAGGTGTGAACCTGAGGTAGTTTTGGCGCCTCTGAAGTTCCCTGCTGAGTCACGAAATAAAAAGTCAAATATATGAACTGTAGTCTTTCTGATAATTAAGAGGCATCAAGGTTAACTGTAAATGCAGACTGGACAACACAGTTGACACATCTTACAAGTTCAGTGTTGTCTGGTATAACCCTTCTTTGCGGCAAGCTTATATCATTCTGGATCATAAAGGAAGCATTTCTCTTAGTAGTGTTTGGGTTAAGATGTGTTTTCTCAAATACTAGTTTGCACCTAGATTTCCACATGTGCTACCAAGCAATTATAACTAAGGAACAAAATCTTTCAGCCATAGAGAATCCAGTTTTTACATTATATTCTGTTGGTTAGAGAGCATGCTAATAAAAAACTGTAATCAATGGCAAATACAACAGACCTAGAGAAAGCACAATGTAAGAATAAGACAAGCTAAGAGGTTGTGAATTATCTACAGTAGACCAGGAAAATCATATGCCCGTAGAGGAGAGACAGCGAGAGAGACAGAGCAACTCAGGAAAAATCATTACACAAGTAGGTATTATGCAGTTAGACTGGAAAAAACAACCTGTTAAAAGTAAGCATGCACAGGCAAGTAAGTTTCAAAAATAAGTGCCTACAATGAAGTTTACACTTGATAAAACTCTAAAGATTCATCAAAAACCTGCATGATGTTTCCAATTACAAATGCTATCACTGCAACTTAAAAACAAGAAATACTTTCTGAAATCATATTTAACATGAAACTACAGAAAGAATTACTTTCTATCAGTCAACGCTACAAGTATAGGGAAGATCTGAATATACTAACCTTTGCTAAAGCATCAGCCCCTTCGACTCCATGAGAGAAACAGCCATCTAGTGAATTAAGTCGATGACAGAATTGGTGAAGATCCTGTTTCAAGTGAGCAGATTTCTTTCTGTAAGAAATCACTACGTCGTTTCTCAAACTTAGCCACCTTTTTAGCATGCTTTACATGCTTCTTTTCAAGCTCCAAGTGTTTCTCCAAGAACACCACATTTGCATTTGCAGCATTTGTGTTTAAATTTTCATGCTGTCTATCTGACTCTTCAGGGCAGACCTTCTCCACCTTCTCAGTGTACATGATATCCTGAACCTTCCTTTCCAATTCTTCACTCCTCTTTTTCTCCTCTTCCAGCATCCTAGACAATTCATCTGACCTATATTCTTCATTCAATAGCTTCTTTCTCTCTTCTTCAGCACACCTCTTCTGTAGCTCTGCTTTTGCCTTTTCGGAATCTCCTTTTTTCTTCTCCCTATTTGCCTTTTTTTTCTCAGCTTCTAGATTTTTCTGTGCTTCTTCATACTTTGATCTCTCTTTACCAAGTTTTATCCTGGCTACATTAGCCTCGGACTTCAAAGCTTCCAGACTGGTCTTAAGTTCATCAGCTCGATTTCTTTCTATATCAACCATCTTTTTCTCTCCATCCAATTTACTCTTTTCAGCTTCCAGTAATTTGAGTGATTCCAGAGATTTTTCCTTTTCTGCATCCAATTTACTTTTTTCAGCTTTCAATTGCTTTAATGCTTCTGCAGCTTTCTTCTTCTCCATTTCAGCTTTATTTTTTTCAATCTTTAATGCTTCTGTAGCTTTCTTCTTCTCCGCTTCAACCTTCTTTTTCTCTCCATCCAACCTTCAGTAATTTTTTCAGAGTCTCTGCATCCTCTTTTTTCTTTACTTTAATGCTTCTGCAGCTTTCTTCTTCTCCATTTCAGCTCCTTTGAGCTTCAACGTTTTGTTTCTGCATCTCCCTGTGAAATCTGGGTCTGAAGCAACTCCTCTTTTGAATAAGCAGTTTCCTGAACGGAGGTAATCTCTGATTTCAACTGCAGGATCTCATTCTCTAACTCTACTCTAACAGCAGATTCTTTAATTTTTGCCTGTTTCTCCGCCTCTACTCGTGCTCGCTCCTCCTCTATTGCTGTGAATGAAAACTACCACATTAAACACATTTCGGCAAAAAAAAAAAAAAAGTTTCATACAATCTGGTTGTTTGAAGAATTTTCAAAAGCTAAAACATTCACCAAGCACGATTCATAGAACAATATGCAGATACTACAACTCCCCAACAACTAAGAATTGGGGTATTTCCAACAAACTGACTAAAGTTGTTTTATTAATCCATTACAGTTTCGTAATCATTTGAATAGATCGAAGAAGCAAGCTCTTCTACAGATTTAGGGTTTAAGTTACTTAATAACTTAGGTTTTGTTTCCTCTCAAAAAAAATGACCTGGGTGTGCGATCTAAACTTGGGTGAGTATGGTAAGGTCCTTCTACTTTGCGGAGTTTGTTTGTATTTCATTGTTCTTAAGAAATTATAGCAATTATTTTAATTTAATTTTGTCATTCCTTGATTTAATTTTGTCGAGATCTTCTTCTTCTTTCTCTTTAATTTTGAAATCATGGCGAAAAATGTTGAACAAGTTAAAGATTGTGAGGTTTGTTACTTACTGATTTCTTTCAATAGCTTTAATGCTTCTGCAGCTTTCTTCTTCTCCGCTTCAGCCTTCTTTCTTTCAGCTTTCAATAGCTTCAAAGTTTCTGCAGCTTTCTTCTTCTCCGCTTCAGCCCTCTTTTTTTCAGCATCTCCCCTCTTCTTTGTTTTATCAAGAAGCACCATGAGATACTTCGTTTCTGCACGAAGCACCATGAGACGTTTCCTTTCTGCATCCTCTCTTGAATAAGCAGTTTCCTGTAAGGAGGTAATCTCTGATTTCAACTGCAGGATCTCACTCTCTAATTCTACTCTAACACCAAATTCTTTGACTTTTGCCTCTTTCTCCACCTCTACTCGTGCTCGCTCCTCCTCTAACTCTGTCAACGAGAAACACCACATTAAACACATTTCCTCTAAAAAAGGGTCGCATAAAACATTAAACACTATGCTCTGGAGCTTTATGAGTTGGCACCTTTGAAACTGTTGCAGAAAGTGTTTCCTTAAAACTTTTCTTACACAACACAGTTGCTTACCGAAATTGAATTATCAATGCTTCTACATAGTAATCCATTCCTTCTAAGCCTACAATCGGATAATCACCTCAAAAGATTTTTATGGTTAAGATTTTTTTGTGATTGGATTTTCAAGAGTTCGGCGTCTTGAATCTAAAATCAAAAATGCATATCCAATTATACCAAGTGGTCATACAATTTGAGGTCGTTTGTCCTGGCACCCATTTCCATTGGCTAACACAATTAGGTTATTCGAAGACATTTTGAAAAGCTAAAAGATTCACATTCACATTCACAGAATTATGTGCAGATACAGAGATACTACAGCTCTGCAACAACAACAAATTGGGGAAAACCGTTCTTTTCTAGGTATCTCCAACGAAATGACTAAAATCAGGGTTTTCTTGGACAAAAGCCCTAACCTAGCTACAAATTGTTCCAATAAAGATGAAATTCCACTAACCTTTTGAGAGATTAAGCTTCTCGTCCTCAATCTGATCCTTCCACTGATTAAGAAGCTTGACGGCTTCTCGTAGAGCATTCCTTTTCGCTATCCACTGATTCACACACACACAGTACAAAAATAAGATCAACAAAAAGAGATGAGATTCCGTTAAGATGGGAACCCGGAAAAGGAAGAGTTCAGTTGAGAAACCATACCTTAGCGCAACAAGAATTCACTACTGGTTCTTCCGCCATTGTTACTAGCACGAGAAACAAGAAAGAAAGAAAGAAATGTTGGAGAATAGTGTTTATTTTATTTTATTTTATATTATATTTATAATTTCTGTGAGGGGGTCTGGGAGAAAAGAAGGTGAAATGGAAGTCGCTACACCTTCCGTTATGGGTGAACAACACTGGGCATGTTGTTTGTTCCGATTAACGGTCAGCGTTAAGAACCGACTAGAGATCATTGACTGCTTTTAAAGTCTACACATTGTATTTGTGACATGCGATTTTAATTGAAGCCAAGTATTGCCACTTCTGGTGTTGAGTCTTGTGTTTAGAGAGTTCAATTCATAGAGTCATAGTTAAGGGGTTCGGCTCGCGTGCTCCTCGTCGGGGGCGGAACTAGGATTTGAAATTAGGAGCGGCTTGGAAAATGTTTATGCATGTTAGGGGTGACTTGTAACAATTTGAGCTGGGTTTGCATTGGAGTTGGCTAAGCTCCGCTATCTAATTTAACAAAATCTCCAAGTTTGGGGTGGCTTAAGCCCGCCCAAATCTGGGGTAGATCTGCCACCGTTGCTCGTATTGGGGAAAGAAAAATCATTTCACATAAACAATGACGGTGATAATAGTAACTCTTTTCGAGAACCAGGGGAATATTTTTTCTTTATGTTAGGTGAGACAAAACCAAAACTCCATTTGCATCACACCTATCCCAATTTTATGCTCATAACACTTCTGTTTAACACTTCTGCATCATTCTCAAAGCGACGTATGTATTTATGAAACTCAATACCACATTTTATCATCTTATTATTGACCCTTTTTTTTTTCTCTCTTGGGGCACAGCATCGGTAGGTCTACCCTGCAGTTCACAAACATGAACTACAAATATGTTTATCTCAGGTGTTTCATTGGTGGGTTAAATTCAGGACATTCAGGGGAGACGGCCGAAATGAGGAGTTTTTTACACCCTCCCTTTTAATCCCAACCATTTCTTTGCTCCATCCTGATTAAAAATCATAAAAAGACAAGTACGATCCAAGCGCTGAAAAAGAGAATGAAAAGCAGTCAGTACTACTTTCCGAGAAAGACTTCAACAAATCACAATTTCAAAGGAGAAGAAGAGTCTGCTGCAGTCAGGTTTCATAGTATGGTTTTGCACTATAACAATAGTATAAATATTCAATAAAAACTTATGTCATCTCCATTGAGAATGTTGTGTCGGTTGTATTATGTTCTGTAGTTTTTGCAGTATCCAGTGTATATAGTAGCCAGGATTTTCAACTGGAGTACAATACTGTTCTTCAGAAACACTATATCGACGTGAGCACAAAAAATGAACCGCAGCTCGTCAAGTAATACATCGTTTGTCAGGTCAGGCAACTCTAAATATAGAAATTGTTCGAAAGACGATAAAGCTAATATACAGATCATGGGACTAACTTCTTCCACAGGAAAATCGGATAGCTCACAATCTAAATTTACATGGAAAACTAAGATAGTTAAACAGATGTTCAAGATAAGCAGCAGTTGATTTAAAGATTAAAATGTCAAGGACTCTCATTCTCACAGATCAAATGAAAAAGTGACAGGAGTTCATTCATCACCTGATGTCTGCAAGTTGGCTCGCAGAGTCGCAGGTCAATGATAACAACACCAAGTTCACCGTGATCAATTCCAGGTGTAGCACGAGCAATTGCTTTCATCCTTTAGACAATGTGCTCCAAGATGTGCAAGGGAGTTTGCTACATCTGCCACCGTACAATACTAGTGTTGCACCAGAATGGTAACGGGACTCACAGCCAACCTTGGTTGTGTGATGTGCTTTATCAACCATATTTTCGCCTTCACAATGCTTTTCAGATGGTTCCTTGCCTGAAAGCTTGCCTTCAATAGTGCGTATCTAGCGAACACAAATGAGTTGCTGATATGCAAAGTAATATGACAAGGCATTCATTTTGTTTTCGATAATAAAGATAGATTCATTAAGAAAAGTCAGTCATTATATTGTTTGGCAACATCACAACCTTTTAACATACCCATAAATAATACAATGAGGAGAGACTAACCAAGACATACATAAACCAGATTGTCTAATGGATTTATCTAAGGTGTCAGCCACCATGTTTTTGATTCTGTTAACATACTTATCTACAGAGGTACGAGATTTGCTAAAAGCATATTCACAACCTAACAAAGTAGGAGCAGCGTACCATTTAACACCTGATATAGTGTAAGATATAGCTTTGATGATGACAATCTCCAAAACACAGACCTTGTGCATCTTCAGTTCTTGCTTCCCCTTGTACTGCATTACAGCTGCACTTAAGGCAGTTTTGGCAAATCTGAAGTTCCCTGCTGAGTCACGGATAAAAAGTCCACTATATAAACTGTAGTCTTCTGATAAATAAGAGGCGTCAAAGTAAACTGTAAATGCAGACTGGGACACAGCACCGTTGTTAATACAGCTTAGAGAAGAAGAAAAAACTGTTCACTTTTGTCCAGTGTTGTGCTTCTTTGCAGCAAGCTTATATCATTCTGAATCATAAAAGAAGCATTTCTTACAGGCTTCGGTGAGATTTGTGTCTCAAATACTAGCTTGCACCTAGATATTCAAATGTGCCACCAAGCAATTACTAAGGAACTAAACTTTCAGTGGCAGATCTATCTTTGACTTCTTGAAAAATCCAGCATTTACACATATGTATTATATCCTTGGTGGTTGGAGAGCATGCTATTAAAACGGAATCAATGGCGAACACAACCATATAAAGGACATAAAAAGTTGAGGTAATTATATCTGTTAGCAAGTAAAAGTTTGGTAAAGTATTTGTAGTAGAGCAGGAATTTCATATGCCCATAGAGAGAGGGCAACTCAGGCAGAGTTATTATGCAACTAGGTATTGTGCAGTTAGACTGGAAAAACAACCAGCTGATAATAAGCATGCACAGGTAATTACGTTTTCAAAAACAAGTGCCTGCAACAAAGTTCGCACTAGATAAAACTTCAAAGATTCATCAGAAACCTGCATGATGTTTCATCACTGCCTTTCAAAAACAATAACTATTTTCTAAAATCAGATTTAAAATAATTCTTTTTATCAGGCAAGTATAAAAGTGCTCTAAAGATCCGAAGATACCAACCTTTGCTGAAGCATCTATCCCTTCGACTCCATGAAAGAAAGAACCACCCAGTAAATTTAGTCGATGACAGAATTGCTGAAGATCCTGTTTTAAACGAAAGATTTCTTGCTGTAGTAAATCATTGCGTCTTTTTTCAAACTTAGCCACCTTTTTAGCATGCTTTACATGCTTCTTTTCAAGCTCCAACTGTTTCTCCAAGAGCACCATATTTGCATTTGCAGCATTTGTGTTTACATTTTCATGCTGTCTATCTGACTCTTCAGGACAGACCTTCTCCACCTTCTCAGACATGATATCCTGAACTTTCCTTTCCAATTCCTCGCTCCTCTTTTTCTCCTCTTCCAACCTCTTAGACAATGCATCTGACCTATATTCTTCATTCAATAGCTTCTTCCTCTCTTCTTCAGCACACCTCTTCTGTAGCTCTGCTTTGGCCTTTCCGGAATCCGCTCTTTTCTTCTCCCAATTTGCCTTGAATTTCTCAGCTTTTAGCTTTTTCTTTGCTTCTTCATACTTTGATCTCTCTGTACCAAGTTTTATTCTGGATTCACAAGCCTCATATTTCAAGGCTTCCAAAGTGGTCTTAAGTTCCTCAACTTGATTTCTTTCTATATCAACCATCATTTTCTCTCCATCAGCCTTACTCATTTCAGCTTCCAGTAACTCGAGTGATTCTAGAGCTTTCTTTTTATCAGAGTCTTCTTTCTTCATTTCGTTCGCCAGTAGCTCCTTGAAACGATGTATTTCAGCTGAGACCTGCTTTTGAATCAAATCTTTATCAATCATTTGTGTTTCTCCATCCAGTTTACTCTTCTCCGCTTCATCCTTCTTAATTTCGGCATCTCCCCTCATCTTTTCTTTCTCAAGAAGCTCCTTGAGACGTTTGTTTTCTGCTTCCCCTTGTGAAATTTGAGTCTGGAGCAATTCCTCTCTAGCATAAACATTTTCCTGCAAGGAGGTAATCTCTGATTTCAACTGCAGGACCTCATTCTCTAACTCTACTCTAACAACAGATTCTTTCGCGTTTGCATCTTTCTCCGCCTCTACTCGTGCTCGCTCCTCCTCTAACGCTGTCAACGAAAACTACCACATCAAACACATTTCCACCACAACAAAAATGTTGAACATATTCCCAAATAATTACTTAATTAGGTTAACCGAAGACATTTCAAAAGCTAAAGCAATTCACCCTGCGTGATTCATAGAACTACAAGTCTGCAACAACTAAGAATTGGGGGAAATCACTCTTTTATTAAAATCTAATGTACAAGTTTTGAACCCTAAACCTAAAAATTGAAATCACATTTCACTACTAACCTTTAGAGATGGTAAGATTCTCAGCCTCAATTTTATTGATATGAGCACTCAGAAGATTCACGGCTTCTCGAAGAGCATTCCTTTTCGCTACCACCTCCGTGTATTGAAATTTCCACTGATTCACACACAAAAGAAGACAAAAATGGAAGAAAAAAAATAGTTTGAGATTCCATCAAAATAGATGCACAGGAAAGTCACGGAGTTGAGAAACCATACCACGGAACAACAAGGGTTCGCTGCTGGTTCTTCCGCCATTGCTATTATCACGAGAAATAAGAAAGAAACTGAAGGAGTGTATACGCAAGCTGGTATAGGAGAAAAGAGGGGACAGTAAAATTGATTTTTCAACCCAGAAATGCTAGATACACCGGGAATTTTCCACCAAAAATCCACCTACAGAGAGAGCCCCTGCGCCCAAGAGGAAAATAAGGGGGGTATTTTTTACGGAAAACTCAATAATTTGGACAACTAACATAGTTCAGATATAGGTTAATCAATTTAGATCTTTGATCATTCCCATCTTTACCCCACTACCAATCCCGATGCTAGAATCATTTCCCTTTTCACCGTTAAAATTGTGACACATATTGCCAAATTTTGGACTAGCCCCTGTTGGACTAGCTGTAGCAAGGTCGATTTTTTACCCACCGTAGGACCCACAACAACTGTCTCGGTCAGTGTGATTCATGGAAATTCAATCCCTGTGAATCTATACTTGTTTTTGAGCGAAGGGCATAGAAATAGCCCATTTCTCGGAAAGGTCCGGGCAGGGACGGAACCTTTAAAAAGGTTACAAGAATGTGCGTTCCCAACTCGTTGTCCCGCTGAGTCAACCATTCCCGTTTTATTCCTAACCCACCCTCCCTGGTCGGGTTAGTTCCCAAGCTACCCAAAAAATTAAACTAGGTAGAACTGCAAACATGTCTTATTAAAATAGTTCACTAACCTTAGTATTGGTACCTAGTTTAGTTTATACTACCACCAAGGGAGTTACCCATCATCATTTATAGTACCTTCACAAATAACGTACCCATTTAAATTTATATGGCCATAGTATCGAGTTACCAATTTTTTTTATACGATCGTATGAAACACAGTACACACTGCTTTCTTAATAACGTGAATAACAAAAGAGAAATTATGGAACTGCAGATGTTAACTTGGCTACCTCACAGTGAAGATTAGGTGGATTTCTATTGACAGAGTTTCATTTCAAAATATTTGGATTGAAGTAAGCCATTGTACAAGACAAAGTCATGCTGGTAACTTGATTTAGGTGTTCATGTTGAGGCAATAGACTGGTGAGAGCACAATATTTTGCATCAAACTCCGTCAAACAGAAAATATTACTGGATACTTGCATCAATTGCCTTGATAATTACACAACGCCACATTGATGTCTCCACGTCGAACTTCAGTTCCCATGTAGGCCGAGAGTGAAAATCCTGCTTAATGCTGTGTACCTCAGGTTTCCTATTTAAGGTCATTGTTCTGACACGAACAAACTCCCCGTGCACCAAATCATGTATGTTAGTATTGAAGTTATATGACTAAACATCTCATGTACACATTGAACAAAAAAAGAAGAAATAACCATCATTATAGGATCAGTTAACAAGGCATGCAAATAAACATCGGTTTTTATATCACGGTTATCAAATGTAAGATTTTGTAGATATCATGTGTAGGATGGTAAACTGAAACACACCTTTATCACTTTGACAAAAGGAATCCAGATCAGGAGTTAGTTTCTTATTGACTTCGACTATCCAACTTGTATCCTCAAGACCATGTCCACCAGCGAGACTTCCATCAGAACTTCTGCAGAAACAGGTGACAGTTTATTAGAAAAAGTAACAAAGCCATACCCAATAACTTAAGCTTTCAGGCAAGGGTCTTTCAGTTTGGTAAAACTTTCACTGATGCATTTAATCAGTATATTTCTGGGAAACAAGGAAACTAAAACCAATATGCTTCCCATTCCTGAAAACAGAAAAATCAAACACAACTCAAAAATATCAACTTCATCTAAACTTAGAATAATAACGGATGGCTTCAGGACTTTGTATTCAAAAGCAGTATGCTCAAATTCAGTTTCTGCATCCCTCCTCTCGCAATTCAATATCTTAACAACAATGAGATTCTCATCATCAAAATGACCTCTATAAACACATCCAAATCCACCCTAACCCAAAAAATTACTCTCATTAAACTTGTCAGTTGTTGCTTCTAATAACTGATACTCAATCATGGCAACAAAACTAGAGCTCTCAATGTACAATAACTTAAAGCTAGGTTGTCCAGTCTTCCAGGAAAAATAAACTCATCGTTTCCGCCTCCAAGGAAGCTGGTCTGGGTATCACAAACATTCAACTCCATGCTTAAGATTTCTTCATTTAATTGGAAGAACCCTATGTATCAACGGAAAAACCATGAACCCATTTGACCTAATTCCCAATGGAAAAATAGAAACAAAATAAATCAAACCTGTCTCAAGATAAGTGATATACCATGAACTGATTGCAGTTTTCTAATCTTCGTTGAATACCAAACCAACTCAAAATTTGAACTCACCCTTGGTATACGGATTCCCCTCTACTTCAGTTGCAGATACTTATAGCGGTAGAAGTTCATCATCAATTGGATAATTGGATTAAGTTAAAACCATCTTCCAACCATTGATTATCACCTAGAACATCCCGGAGTTGGAAAGAAAAGAAGGATTTCTGTAAGAGAATTAAAACCACCATTTCCCATCAGGGTATAACAACTAAACCCGTTCGAATCTAACATAACCAGAGTACTGAACCTAACCTGACCAGGAAGGGCAATGTTGGTATAAATCGGATCAACTCAGTGGACGGGTTCAGCTGAGTCTAGCACGCACATGATTGTTAGCTTTTTAAAGAGTTCGACTGTGAGCGAACCTTTCCGTGAAATAGAGAATTTCCTTGAGCTTTGCTCCTTGTTTTTAATCATTACTAGGTTGATCGGGAGGGGATGTAATAGAGTATGGACCCCACCTCATCCCAAAGAATTAGCAAGACCCACCCAATTACAACCCCGGGAGAATTCATGGGAATTCCTAATATAAGATAAGATGCATGATGACCACGTATACAAATCAAGCATATATTTCTAATCTCGGCTTGAGTATACAGCCCTAAAACACTATAATTCTAGGTTTACCAGGAATTAATCCCGTCCCTCGCATCATCTAGGACCCACTTCATCCTTTTCATATAGAGAAGCATTCCCCTCATTCGTCCGATCCCCTCACGGGACTTTACCTAATTTTTTCGGGCGTCAACACATCATCACTCCCTAAAACAACCAACATTTCTTCTTTTATGTTGCGGCAGTTTACTTCTTCCTCATGATGTGTGGATGAAACCGATAACCTTCCCAGCTCCACAATTTATTTTTATTTTTCTTCTTCTTTTAGCACTCCCCGTGGATTAAATTAAACATCTATTTTCTTCCATTAAACTCGTCAATTCAACGGATGTGCTAGCGAAAGAAAAGCTATGTTTTTTCTTTTCTTGGCTGATTGATCAATGTTATTCCAGAATCAAATACCCAGAAACTTTTAGACTATATGGTAGATAAAATTAGTAAATGGGTTATTCGGAGAAGTTGATGTTAATTGAAAATAAATGATTAAAAATTTGTTCAAATGTGCCTTGTTCTTCATGCTTTTTCTCTGCTTTTTTTTGTTTGATTAATTTCTTAATATCGAAACGATCTAATGGATGGTTCAATGAACTTTTAATTGTTAATTTATTTGTTTGATTTCATTCAGCGAGAAGTTTAATCTCAGTTTGATCAAATTATGAACACAAAAATAGATTTAAATGCCATAGGACTTTTCAGTAACTGATAACATAATTTTTAAAACTACGGGTGCGAACCAAATTTTTCCCCAAAAAATGGGAGCGCACATGATGTTTTCTTCTCATGGGTTTTTAAGTAAAGAAAAACTAAGAAACGGGTTTGACAGTAGTTTATCCCTCCTTTTATTTTATGGTCCAAATTACTTGTGTATTTTGCTTATGCTAAAACCACACCTTTCAAGTAGGCTTCATAGGTTTCTTTAATAGGCTGTTATGCTAACACCACACCTTCTAAGTGGACACCAATTATAATTAGGGATTTCACCTTAACTTACACAAAATTAAGCTAGGGTTTTCTCTTTTAAAAAATCGAGAAGTGGCGAAGAGAAATATGGCGGCCCTAACTTGGAAGGAGAACAATGGAAGAGAGAACAAGTAAGGTGTATTGTTTTCTTTAATATGAAATGAAGACGTCTTGCGCTGCTACCAGGTAGGTTTTTCTATCTCTTATGACGTTTATAGCTTAATCTAATATAGTTTAAGGAATTTTCTTGGCAGTGGAAGGTGAGTAACTTTGTTGCGATGCCAACTCCTTAGTTCACTAGTTTCCTTATTTATTCATGCTTAGTTAATTGAGTAGTTACCCAGTTTAGTTAGATTTCTTTAAACTGTTAGATACGTTAAGTTATTTTCTTGCTAGTCAAGTTTGCTTAGTTATAAATACTCTTCCCCTGAGTCTATAAAAGATACTTCAATTAATACAAAACTCAGTTCTATTATTGTCACACAAAAGAGGTGGATAATCCTCAATAAAAAGGAATTTATCTTAGGGTTCTATCTAGTTTTTATGTTCTTTAACAATTATTTTGGTTTAGAACATAATAATAATGGAAATAATGGTAATTGTGGTGTTGAAACTACTCCAACTATCCTTACAGGTTCCATCAACCTCAAATTTCTAATGTTTGAAGGGGTTGATCTTGAAGGTTGGATTTTTCAAGCTTAAATGAGATTACTCAAGCTTTTAAGATACCAGTAGTTGCTGCTCATCTTAAAGGTGATGCCAATTATTGGTTTCGATGGACTAAAAAATCTCTTACTATACCGACTTGGGAGGAATTTTGTACTTTGCTTTGTAATCGATTTGCAGATAATAAGTTTATCAATCCTCACACTTCATTAACCAAATTGACTCAAACAGGTACAATTCGAGAACTAATTTATGAGTTTGAGAAATTATTAAATTTTGTGCATGATCTTCCAACTCAATACCTCATTGATCTATTTATTGTTGCGTTAAGAGTTGATATTGACACTGGTGTGAGTTTGTTTGAACCAAAATATTTTTCTAAGGCTTTCAAAAAAGCTATACAACAAGAAGATACTATTCTTGCAGCTTCTTCTATTGCAAAATCTTTTCGTACAACTCAGTTCAGACCAGCAGTAGCTACAAATTCACAATCCAGAAAAAGCACATTAACTCCTGGAGGTAAGAGATTATCTTGGGAAGAACAAAAGGAAAAGAGAGACAAGGGTCTTTGTTACAATTGTGATGATTATTATAAGCCTGGCCATTTATGTGTAAAACCCAGATTATTGATCTTAGATATGGCCCCAAATATTACTGATAGTGATGCTCAACATTTTGATGAAGAGATTCATCTTGTGCCTCCTGATACTACGTATTGAGTTGCAGCAGGAACAAGAACTTAAAATTTCTTTACACTCTTTAATGGGTCCTACTTTTCCCAATACAATGCGAATTCAGGGTTATATCAAGGCTAAACGGCTTACAATTCTAGTGGATTCTAAAGCTACACATAATTTCCTTTATCCAACACTTGCAAAGTAATGTGTCTATAAGATTGAATCACATTCTTCCTTATGTGTCACAATAGGTGATGGGGGTCAATTACATACTCATGGTTCTTGTCTAAAACGTACCAGTTAAGTTACACAATTATATTTTTCTGGTTGATTTTTATCTTTTAGATATCAGCGGCTGTGATGCAGTGTTGGTTGTTCAATTGTTGCGTACTTTGGGACAAATATCTTGGGATTTTACCAAATTTACAATACAGTTCAAAATTAGTGAAGAGGATATCATCTTACGTGGAAATAATTTTTCTTCTGTCATGATTATAGATGTCCCATGCAACGTTTACTGTGCAGAAAAACTTATGGTTTTCTTTTTAACTATCATCATTAAACACTGCTATTAATACTACTTCAGTTGTGCTGCCTATGATTCAAAAATTTATTGTCTGAATATGAAGATATTTTTAAGATTCCCAATATTCTTCCACCTGAATGTTTGCATGATCATCATTTTCCATTACTTCCTGAATCTGCTCTGGTTAATGTGAGACCATATCGTTATACACTTTTTTATATGGATGAGATAAAAAGAATTGTATCTGATTTACAACAAGCTGGTTTCATTCGATCATCTCTAGTCATTATTCTTCTCCCATTTTAATGGTTCATAAAAAAGATGGTTCCTGGAGAATGTGTATGGATTATCGAGCCTTAAATAAACTAACTATCAAATTAAAGATAGATTTCCTATACCTATGGTGGATGAATTATTGGATGAGCTGCATAGTGCCACCATTTTATCTAAACTGGATTTTCGTTTTGGTTATCACCAACTTAGAGTACATGAACCTGACATTCCAAAGACAACATTTCGAACTCATGATGGTCACTAAGAATTTCTTGTCATGTCTTTTGGTCTTTCAAACGCTCCTGCCACTTTTCAGAGCTTCATGCGTCATATTTTGAGGCCTTATTTACGCAGGTTCGTGCTTGTTTTCTTTGATGATATTTTTAATCTACAGTAAGAGTCTTCCTGATCATATCAATCACTTATCCTCAGTGTTTGATATTATACAAACTAATAAGTTGTTTTTTAAAGACTCAAAGTGTGCATTTGTTCAAAGTTCTATTTGCTATCTGGGACATGTAATTTTTTCTGAAGGAGTTTCAGTGGAGAAGCACAAAATACAATGCATTTTTTCATAGGCCAATTCCTACCACAGTTAATGCACTGCGAGGTTTTTTGGGTTTAGATGGATATTATAGGAAGTTTGTTAAATATTTTGGAAAAATCAGTGCACCATTAACTCAGTTACTCAAGAAAAATTCTTTTGTTTAGACTGAAAAAGCCATTGCTGCTTTCCAACAACTCCAACTAGCTTTAACTTCAATACCAGTTTTATTACTTCCAGATTTCTCAAAAGAATTTGTGTTGGGATGTGATGCTTCTGATGCAAACAAATAGACCAGTTGCATATTACAGTAAGCCTTTATCTGGTAAAATTTTAAATCTATCTATCTATGATAAATAAATGCTTGTTGTTGTTTCTGCAGTTTAAAAATGGCACCCATATTTACTTAGGAGACATTTCAAGATTTATATATACAGATCACAGAAGCTTAAAGTACGTTTTGGATCAAAAATTATTTTCTATGGAGCAACAAAAGTGGTTATCCAAATTGTTGTGATATTAGTATGAGATATAATGTTTTGTCAAGGAAAAGAGAATGTTGCAGCTGATGCCTTATCACATCTTCACGGTTCTGTTTTTCTCCTTTCTGAGTTAATTTTTTCTGGTCTTAATGACATTATTAAAGAGTGTCATGATGAAACATAATTGAGTGCTCTTATTCATCAATTACGTGACAATGTTTCTTGTAAGCTACATTTTTCTTATGAGAATGGAGTATTGTGTTACAAAGGTAAAATAGTAGTACCATCATCTCCTACTTGGTGCACTAACCTACTAGAAGAGTTTTATTCCAATCCTGTTGGTGGACATTCTGGATTTTTACGTACCTACGAGCATCTACAACAAATCTGAAGCAGTCCAGGATTGAAAAAAAGAGTTAAAACTTTTATCTTTCATTGTGACGTTTGCCAGTATAACAAATATGAAGCAGTCCAGGATTTTTGAGTCCATTACCAATACTTACTGATATTTGGTTAGACATTTTAATGGATTTTTTTGATGGTTTTCCACCCTCCCATCGGAAGACTTCTATTCTGGTAGTAGTGGATAGATTATCTAAATATGCATATTTTATTGCCCTCACACATCCTTATTCTGCCAGCTATGTTGTTGAGATTTTTGTACGTGAAATTGTTCGTATTTATGGCATTGCCAAGAAGTATTGTCAGCGATCGTGATCCCATATTCATGAGAAATTTTTGGGAGGAATATTTTGCTTTGTAGAATACCATATTATGTCGTAGTTATGCATATCATCCACAATCAGATGGACAAACAGAAGTTACTAATCGAACTTTGGAATGTTATTTAAGATGTTTTGCTGGAACAAAACCTAGTGATTGGTCAAGATGGTTACCGTGGGAAGAATGGTGGTATAACAAAAGTTTTCATTCTTTAATTCAAATGACTCCATACCAAGAAGTTTATAGTCGTTCACCACCAACAATCTCATCTTACTTACCAGTATCTACATTTTTCAATGTTGTTGATTCTATTTTGCGAGCAAGAGATCATACTTTGAAGCTTTTGAAGTCACATTTACAAGATGCTCAATTAAGAATGAAGAATTATGCTGATACCAACAGTACTGAGCGAGATTTTGCAGTCAATGATTTGGTTTTTCTTCGACTACAACCATATAGACAAAACACAGTTTCCACTCAAGCTTATTCAAAGCATTCTCCTAAATTTATGGACCTTTTCGTGTCCTAGAAAAGATTGGTATTGTGGCTTATAAGTTGTACTTACCTACTAAAAGTCGTATTCATCATGTGTTTCATGTTTCACAGCTGAAACTGAAACTTGGTTCTTCAACCATTGTAGATGCAAATTTTCCAATCACAATGGATTATGATAAGTGGGAACAAGATAAAATTTTGGAACGTAAAATGTTCAAGAGAGGAAATCATGCATGCACTAAATGGTTAGTTCAGTGGAAAGATCATCCAAGGGATGAAGCAACTTGGGAAAATGTTGATGAACTACTCTTATGATTTCCAGATTTTGATGCTTGAGGACAAACAATTTTTCCAGCAGGGTGGGATGTTGCGATGCCAACTCCTCAGTTCACTAGTTTCCTTATTTGTTCATTCTTAGTTAATTGAGTAGTTTCCCAGTTTACTTAGATTTCTTTAAACTGTTAGACACATTAAGTTATTTTCTTGTTAGTCAAATTTTCTTAGTTATAAATACTCTTCCCCTGAGTCTGTAAAAGATACTTCAATTAATACAAAACTCAGTTATATTATTGTTACACAGCAGAGGTGGCTAATCCCCAATTAAAAAGATTATATCTTAGGGTTCTATCTAGTTTTTATGTTCTTTAACAGTTGTTTTGGTTTAGAAACCTAACAACTTTTTTATCCAATCAGTGAGACTAACAAGTCTTGAGTTCACATTTTTGAAACTGTTTTTCCAGATTTTCTTTGTTATTACATGAGATTTTTCATACCATCGGCGGACGTATACGACTTGCAGGTTATTTTTCTTTTATTAGCTAGGTTGGCATTGAGACCGATGAATCCGATTTTCCGTAGATCTAAGTACGTATGGTCTGTTAATTTTCACTTATTATTTTGGTATTAATTAGTTCCAAATGGTCGTGAATCTGTAGGAGCCTATCTTGAAGTGTATCTGGTACTAGTAAATTCCCAGTCGGACCTAAGAGAAGGAGTCAACTATCTGGTTTTGGCATCATGTGATCTTAGCTGGTTAGTGTAGATATGGTAAATGTGTAGTTTGGATTGTTTTGCGTGATTGATAGTACAATTCCAGATACTATAGCTCTCTAATTGCTTTTAGAATATGTTGTTGGCATACAAATGAATAAATAAATTGATGTGTCAGATGTATAACTTGACTAGTATTCATGAAGTTCAGGGAACATTAAGTAAAGCAGTAGTATTGGAAAATGATCAAGTACAATAGAAGTCGTTTTTTTTATTGCCATGAAGTTTCCCTCTTTTTTGTCCTCTTTCGAATTGTTGTTGTTCAGTTATCTTTCGGCTATTGATTTTGAATTAGGGACATATTTTATAAGGGTAAGAGGGACTACGTATAGAACTGACCATTAAAAGGTCAAAATTGTGATGGCTAGAAACTAACTAGCGGTGATGTTGTATGAATGATACAATAATTAATATTATATGTTGCAACTGTAACAATAAAACACTAAAAGAAGATGTGAAGATGTTAGAAATAAATCTCTGAAAGGTAAATAAACACTCAATGGACATCAAACAGAGGACAGAGTCACGTGTTCAACACACTGTCCTTAACACGATAATTGACTGGTACGCCTCAAGAATGAGTGATGCCTATATCCTGTGGTCAGGTTGTATCCAGGATAAAACTTCCCGATGCAAGCACTGTTAGCACTACAGTACTTGCCCACTCTTACGAACTCAACAACAATGGCACAAAGAATGTAAAAACCACACAGAGGGAGAGAGACGAAAAGAAGAGGATAGTAGCTCTTATGGACACAAATTGGAATGAAAAGATCACTTGATTTTTATAGGGGAGAAGAGAGATGGTCGAGAATAATGTGTATTAAGTGCGAATTAATGAGAGAATAAATCAGTAATAAAATTAACTCAATTTTTTTCCAAAACGGTAAAAAACAGCTATGCAATTAACTACATATTATGTCGACATAATTATAAAACCGGAAAGAAAATAGATCCCCCGGGTCAGATGACCCCCCACAATTAAGACAAAATTTATTTTGAGTTTCAAAACGTTTTAGGAAATAATTCAAAATGTTTTTGTCCAAAAATGATAAGTCTTGGTTGACCTGTCCACGGCGGTAGCACGAGCCCGAGCCCTAAGCCCAAGCCTTAGTGAAGTCAAAAATATTTCGCTTCACTCATTCCACCAACATTGTTTTACAAACTATCCATAAAGGAATAGTTATATAGTGGATCTCCTCTTTAGTTATACCCAATGTGGGACTAAAGGACCTATTTCATTCACTCATAGAAAATGAGTAAGAGCTCTTAGAGCAACTGCAGTGGTGCGATCATAAACCAAAGACCAAAGAGAATTTTTTTTTGAAAATTTGGGTTTGGTCCGTGTTGCAACGCAGCGGGGGAGACTAAAATTTGGTCAGGCGTAAGAGGAAGTTACGCCCCAATCAGGCGAAACAATTCAATTCCGCCCCATTTGTTTTTTATTACTTCTTTTTTTCATCAGGCGTAATGGTTTAGTCTCGCCCCATTTTGGATTTTGTTTTTTTTATTTGGGGCGTAACTTTGAGTTACGCCCCAATCAGGCGTAATGGTATACTATGCCCCATTTTTTTTTGTCTTTGGGCGTAATTAAGAGCTTTCGCCCCATCAGGCGCAACTGCAGTTTATGCCCGACCAAAGACTAGACTAAAGACTAAATATGGTATGGGTTTTGGTTATAGTCTGGTCTTTGGTCTTTAGTCCTTCTCCACTGCGTCTGCTTTTTACCAAAAAAATTTGGTTATAGTCTGCGACTGTGGTTGCTCTTAGAGACCCAAAGATCCTAAGTTCCATTCCCACCTAGACCATAAAATCAAAAAACATTAAAAACTTATTTTTTCCAACACTATAAGTAGAATAATAGTGTTATTAATTAGTCTGCTTGATGCCATGGTTGGCTCGACCTATTGGAATGGAAGGTTCCATGCAAACACTTAGTTCTCTAATGTATGGTTAGTTAATTAAGTGGAGCTAAGGCAATAAATGTGAATAGTATTACTGTTGGTTTAAGGGCTTAAGTGTATAGATGGAGTTAATAACAAGAGTGGGGGTTCTAATTAGGAATGGTAGTGATCGATTTACAAAATCATTTTCTGCTATTGGTTCAATAATTTTATTCAAAACATTTTCTTTTGGTTTGTATCATTAATTTTTCTTCCTCGTGAATTTATTCATCGAGGTTATAAGCGTGTGAAAGCCTATTTTCAGTTGGGGTCTGACCCAACTTACTATTTTTCAGGAAACTATGACTTTGGAGAAGCCTAGCTCGTAGATTGCATTTTTGTTTATGGAAAGCTACTTCATCATTATTCTGATATGCTTAGATAAACATTTTATTAGTTTCTTCTAAGATCAAACTCATATTTCTCTCAATAAATATACTTAGCATTTAGTTTGGAGACCGGCAAGCATGTCATAGATTATTTTTGTGTTTAATTTTTTTTTTATCAGTTCATTAAATAAATTCATTTATTAATTTGGATTATTGTTAATGTGCTCTCCATACGATAGCTTGATCTCCATTTGTTGGTTTGATTTGAGTGTGAGAAGGGGTCCATGAGTATGCCACACTTTGGATTTTAGGGAGACCGACCTAGAATTTGAAGTGAGGGGTTACATTAAATCTCAATTATAACATGGTATCAGAGCGAATAATTGATGTAGTTTTATATAGTGGTAAGAAGGTTGTCGTTCACTCGGACTCGTTGAGGTTGACTTTTAGACTTACTAAACAAAAATATATACAAGAGATGTCACAAGATCAAGAAGTATTGGGACTCAGGATTCCACCAAACTCATAACATAAGGTTCGAATATTTATTCTTTTAGCAATTATAGCTCAATAAATAAAGACATGGACTCTTATTTTTGCCAAGGAAGATTCTCAAAATATTAGTTGTAAGTCCTAAGCATGGGACATCAAAACATCTAAGCAAGCATGACCCATCAAACGAGATGACAACTAATTAATCAAAACCATAATTCAATTTTAATCAGTGCAAAAGTCATATAAGAATTAAATATAATTGCCCACGTATGATATTAGGCTTCCTCCATCATCCCAGTATTGGGGGTTAGCTCCTCATATTATTCACGTGCTCAAAATAGTTTTTCATAGCTCAAATAGGTGAAAAACAAGAGAAAACTAATAAAGCAGACAGTTTGCAGTGCTATAATGGCGTTACAAACAAGGGATATTTAACGTTTGGTACCCATCAAATGTCCAACACCTAGCTTTGATACTCAATATTTAAAATATTAAGGGTTGGTACCTTGACCAAATGTTGACCGTCAACAACTACGTTTTGACCTTATTTTTTATTATTTTTCTTCTAATAAATATAATTTAATACTAAAAAGACTAATTTTCCATATTCACCCTTTCCTCACAACTTCGTCATCTTTATCAATTTCTTTCCTATTATCAGGAACTGTTATTGATGGAGAACATGAAGAAATCCTTTTTATAGGGATTTATGCCTAAGGGTATTTATTTCTTGAACTTGAATTCGATTACTAAGGTTATTAGGTGTTTTCAATTCTTAGCTTGAATATGATTTTTTCCATATTGATTTTTAAAACTGATTTCCGAAAGAAGGTTTGGATTTCCTAGATTGGGTTTTTTTAATTCTTCTTTTCTATATTTCCCCCCATGTATGTGTCTGTGATTGATTCCATGGGGGTGGAATTGGTTGAACTTGTAAAGAAGAGTAAAAACAGACGATTTACTGGTGATGATAGAAGTTAAGAAGGATATGAGAGTACAAGCTATTCACCGAGAAATCAGTCGAGGATTTATACAAGAATTTAAAGTCGGGAAGATGGGTTAGCATATTAATTCATAAAAAAAAGAAGGATAGACACACATTTTGAAGACGGAGATTACAGGGAAGAATGGAAGTGATAGTGCCATCTTTCTAAGGGTGTTTCAAATGTGTGATTTGAATGAATGAGAAATCTAGGTTTTGTATGGATTTGTAATTGGAGAAGATATTTGCCTAACGTACAGCAAGATTACCAGGTTGTGCATATCAACTGCTCGACAGAAGTCCACAGCCAGTTCTAAGGATGCTTTGTGCAGATGCGAGCCATAGCTCTTGTGGGTAATTCCCAAGGATTAATAAAGGTGTTTGAAATCTAGAAAGAAGTAAATATTGGGTTCGAGTTAGTTTCAGATTAGGAAGGAATTTAAGCACGAAAACAGCCAGGGATTCGACTTGATGTCGTTGATTTAGTTGATAGATGGTGAGAGATTGTATTGGATTGGAAAACTTGGGTCTTTATCCATTTAAAATTTGCAGGAGGACATGGAGAGAATTTGAGCTAGAAAAATCAATCGATACTAGTGACTCTTGTCGTTAATAATGGAGCCGGGTAGCGATAAATGGTTGAGCTTTCTGTATTACGTCCACTCAAAGAATATGAAGAAGATTATTTGATGATCTAGGGATAAATTTGTAAATTTCAATAAAATTTTCATAATAATTAGAGATAATAAAATAAAAATTAGTCAATCAGAGTCATTGACGGTCAACTGGTAGTCAAGGTACCAACCCTTAATATTTCAAATATTGGGTACCAAAGCTAGGTATTGGACATTTGCTGGGTAGTAAACGTTAAATATCCCTACAAACAACTCTTACATTGGGTGTTGAACTGTTACATAGAAAAGATGACAAGTTTATGATATATGTGATCTATTATTGTTGAACAACGATACTTCTGTTATGCTGTTTGAGTAAGACTGCTTCTGCGACTGTTCTAGTCTGTCCAATGTTCTTCAGCTCATCATCTTCACCAGCAGCAGGTGAATATTCCTGAAACTTCACTTGCGTTTTTTGTTCTCCGATTCAATAGACCCCAAACTCTCAACTCCCCTTCTGTGACCTCCCAAAAATCTATTTATACTTCACAGGACGACTAAATCTCCGGAATATCTTGATTTTTACTTTGACAGAAAGTCACGGATATTGCTTATTTTATCTCCTCTACGCATCTTCAGAGTTTATAAACTCTTCCAAACTCACCAACCCAAATCCAAGGAGAATGTCGTTTCCTAAATTCCATATATAACTCGCAGATAATACCGTAACTTGTCAACACCCTGTTTAACCGAGAAAAGAAGAAATCTTCCTCTTTTTACGATTCGAGATCTCATGCCAATCCTATTTTGTAGTAACAGGCTAATAGTAATCCAAATCTAGCCAAATATCTGGTTAAATCTCCGTCAAATTCCTTGCCTGTAAAATACTGAAAACCCGAGAACACTATCCAATTCCTTGTCTCTTCCCAATTGATGATATGGCCCAATTTGATTAATTGAAACGCTTATACCAGGCCAGTTTTTCTCTAACAAGTCCATCCCAACATAATCTCGCCATCGAATCTCTCTAAATCTTCCCTCAAATTTGAACAGAAAGTTACGTAGCTGATAGCTTGAGTTTCCCGCCAAAAATATCAATTTGAATTTGAGAAGAAAGGTGCCCCTTATCCTACTAGTGGGGTGCCGATAGTAGTCTAGGTGTCCCTTATCAAGTGTGTACCCCTTATCCATTTGAGGAGTGAGTTCAGTAATTTTCTCCTGCTAGCGCAAATACCACTTTTCGAGCCAATTTTTCCGCAAAAGCTTATTTCTCCAAACACACCTACAAAAACATAAAATAATCAAATAAGTATAAAATCGAGCACTAACAATATAAAAAATTGAGATCAAAATAGACACATAAATGCATCTATCAAATACCCCCAAACTTATTAATTGCTAGCCTTCGAGCAAAAATAAAATAAATAAAATCCTAACTCACTATCACAGGCATCGTCGATTGCGTTTAGCGTATGCAATAAGCCTTTAAACCCCTAGGTGGCCATAGTGGCTGAGTTATAGTCTCGGGAGGGCTTACTAGAGATATACCCACAAAAACTTTACACTCAAGACCCTAGTTATCTACGCAGAACCTTGGAATAACACTAAAGAATCTCCTTGGTTGGCATACTTATTGAATAGATACAGGAGGAGTACCCTGATGCGAAATTCAAATTGATGTACACGAGTTTGCACTCAAGCATACTAACATTCATATATAAGTGACAAAGATCTACTTAGATAGTCGCACTATGGACATCAATATACGGAGTCAACAAATCACATGGATAGATTAAGATGGTGGATATAGAGAAAACGTAGATGGTTTTGATGCTGACTAAGTGAACGATTATAGCACCCCCAAAGATAGTAGATGACTAATCCAATAGATTGACTAAATAAGGAGGCACTAAGAATCTAAATCATTTACTTAAACATTCAATTAAGAAATCAGCTACAAAACTTAACCCTAAAACTAACCCCGCTTTGAAATATATAAATACAAGAACTCCTCTCAAATGATATCATATATACAATAGTGTTTTCGTTTGAAAATAGAATATAAACACAAATCAAAAATAGCGGAATCTATGTAATTAAAATCCTCGAAGCTTTCATCGCCACATGCATATCTTGATCTGTCTCTGAAACTGAAAGTGGGAATGGGTGAGCACATCATCCCTAAAAGGGGTGCCCAATGGAAATAAACATATAACCTTTAAGTAAACAACGAAATGATTTGGAAATCAATCCATGTTTTCCCAAATACTAAAAGAAAACCAACTCACTAAACTAAACAACATGTATATGGAACTAACTCCTTATTTATTTCTGTGCTGACATTTACACACCGGATTGGTGACAATTACACACCAACCATTATTTCTGTGGTGACATTTACACACCATAATACTTGTGACAATTACACACCTAGATAGTCTGTGGGTGAATATACACACCCGTAATATTGGTGACAATTTCATACTTAGATATTCTAGGTGACAATTACACACCCAAATGTGCATGAAAGTATAAATGAAGGAGCATATCCTATATACTACATAAGGAAATTCTTATTTCCCATAACAATTCATAAATACAAACAAAGCATTAAATATCCTTTCCAAGCAATGGAAATATTAAAAGAAATCAACAGAGCTTTTAGAATTTAAAGTAAACAATGCAAGATAAGTACAAACAGATAGTGCATGAGTTTGTTAAACATAAATCTTTGTAAAAGAAGACATCAATGGTCACAAAAGAGTTAAAAGTAAATTCCCACCTCTTTTGATGACAAGCCATGCGTACCTCGAGATCCACGATCCACCGGTTCATCCTGCAATTGCAGTAGCAGCAGGCTTTCAAAGAGACTATCCAACCTTGATTCTACACATCATTTCTATATAATTTCTACTCTTCCAACTCAAGATACAACAATACTCTACACCACCAGTTGCATCTTCACATGCAATACTCATTTCATCCATATCACAGACTGTCTCAAATCCAATTACTTCAACCACTACAGATCAGAATATCACAACCCAATTTCAAACAATACTACTCCCTACAACATTACTGACATTGTACTCCCAAAGTTCAGTCTTAGCTCAACACAATCAGCACCAGCCACCAATAGTTCCGCTCTAACAGATAACCAACACACCACTTTAATCCTATCTGGTCCACCACTGTAATTTAACATACACAATATAATCTCTAACACAAATCATTATCTGAGAGACAAACTAGGAATCCTAACACCACATTCATACTTCAGAACTTAATAACTTCAGGCCTGCTATTACCTTTACAATATGAACTTCATAACCACTAATCATAAGACCTGCACAACTTAACTGCGACTTATCCAACAGTTCATCATTAACTCAGATCTTCTCTGCAAGTTCTTCCCTTTCACTTTCTTGACCACCTGCAACTCCAATATCAGTTTCACAACTTCAATTTCACCTCATTAAACCGCCAACACACTCACACAGACCAACTATAACCCAGCTAGTCTTCTCCATTCCAATTCCACTCTCAAAACAAATGGAACTCATTTTATATCTCCCATAATCTAAGCATTCATCTAAACCCAACCAAGGATTAGCAACAACACATCCATAATAGTTACATCCTCCACATCTGTCATTTTCAGTCCATTTACATCTTCTTCTTAACCTAAACCACCAACAATATCTAACCTTTATTCCTGTATCTCAATTTAACAACAAACCCAAATTGTTAATCTTATTTTCATAATCAAACCAAAATTGAAACTCCATATAATCAATTCAACTCCAATCTACCAAACCCATATAAGAAACATCACTTCATACTCAACTCTACTTGGACAAATTCAAGGTACAAGAATCCATAAATTAACTTACCCTTATATTCTGAGCTTGAATCAACACCTGAATCATCACCACCACCATCAACTGTTCTTGATTATATTCTTCTTCTCTTAATCTCTATAATCTTCATCACTTCTCAGGGAACCCTAAAATAATACACAATCCCTTATTATCATACTCTAGCTCAAAGTACTAATCCAAATCTTCAATTAACTCAAACCCATCTTACAACTCTATCTAAATCTTCTCAATCTTTGCCCAATTCGAACTCCAATACAAAACGCAGAAACCCTAACTCTGATTCCTCAAAAAATACCTTTTCTTCTTATTCTGATTCACCCAATGGAATTAACAACATCACCCACAACCACTCAATGGACTTTCCTTTAATCCCTAACTCTCAAAAAACACTAATTCGATCTCTCAATTCATCTACATATGAAGAACGCAGGAAGAAGAAGAAAGAAATAAAAGAGGAAGAAAGAATAAAGAAGAAGGTAGAAGAAGAATCAATTCTTCGATCGGGTTTTGGTGAAGATAAGGCCGACCAAAAACTTATAAAGGCACCCTTAAAATTAATACGGGCATCCAAGTCAGTTTGTCTACAAAATGACTAATCTTCCCTTCGTACTCATCCGATGATATATTCTTTGTCCGATATCCAAATGACATGTTCTAGTAGTCCATTCCCCGTAACTTTTCGAGACCTATCCAACGGTACTAGTTTCATATCTAAATCGTTGTTAGATTAATTCTATTAATTAACGTTCATGTTAAACTAATAGAGTAATTAATGGCTAAATCGTCTCTTTATCATCGCTAGACTAGTCAAATAGCATTGCCGAGCTTGAGGGTCCTTACAACGGTGTTTCTCATATCTGTCTGAAGGCCATTGCCAAGATGAACCTATCCTAATGGATTGAGATACTGGTATGACTAATGTCAACGCAACTGGAATATATAAGGGAACCAGTGGTCGACAATCCTAATTCTGGATCAACTCGTCTGGCATATACAATGGCACCAGCGGTCAATTTATTCACTAAACATTAACTTTTTTTTCTTTTTTTTAACAACATGATTAGATCTTGCGGATCCAAGCGCATGCTTCTTGTTAGCAGATTACATGGTAATTCATATGGATCCTGCATTCCACGCTTGTTTAGGCGACAGAGACAGGGAGAACACACACACATATTGCTATCCAAGTGTTAATTTTTACTTATTTTTGAGAATTATTCCGTTTGGTCTAATTTGTCAGGTTTTTTTTTTTTGTAGTAACTCAATCATTATATTTCACCCTAGCAGTGGTAACAACTTGATTCATGAGCCCCACCTAATCACTTAGAAAAACATATTTTAAAAGAAAACAAAATAAAAACAGAAGTGAAAAGGACTCGACGAGATATGGCGAAACTACCATGTTATTTTTAACACCTGAGCTTTGTGCTTTTATGAATAGACTATTTAGATGTTTCCATCTAATCAGATTGGTTCCTCAACTCCTACAACCAAAATGATTCCATCCACTTAGATTGGTTAGTGCCATCCTTAATAAGCATAAATTTCTAGACTCTAGAGTTTAATAATGCAACTAAAAAGTTTCTCCCATACCCCCAAACTTAAATCTAACATTGTCCTCAATGTTCTAAAGATAAAATTAGAAGCATGAACTAAGAGAAACTGTTACCATTTGAAGCAAAAGAGTTAAGAAAAGATATTACCGTGTTGCATGAGCATGGGTTACCTCCCAAGAAGTGATAAGTTTAACGTCTTCAGCCAGGCATATGAAAAAATTAATCACCTCATATCATAAAGCAATAACCAAAACAACTGTGGAACATCTGCATCAAAAAGTGTTAACACAAATAAAAGGAAGCTGCAATAAACCAAGAATAAACATAGCACACCTTTTCCTAGTTTCATGTTTAAGATAACTACATCTAGTTTTGGTTCAAGTTCAAGTTCAATAATGGGGTCTAAATAAAATATTTTCATGGGATGCACCTCCTTATAAGTAAGATTCGAAATATCAGGTTCTAAGGTCTAGAAAAATTTAGAAGCACACAATAATAACCTGAATAATTGAGGATCCTCTAAGTCAATCATATTTGACTCACACAGTTGACCATAATGAGAGTGGTGGTCATTCTTAAGAAAATGTGTCAATTCTATTTTCCTAAAATAATTAGGTTTAGTCTTAAAACTTAATAACTGACACATTTGAAATTCATACGTTCCCACAATTGGTTGAAACATATTTGGTGGGAAAACAAAATCAATCTAGGTATCATAGCCTTGGTAAACCACATCAACCAGGGGATGGGTTTCTAATAACTTAACTTCCTTATGGACATCACTAGGTTCAGGAAAACGTGTATGAAGATAATCTTGTAAAATGGTTGAGGCACATATGTCAAGTCCCAAGTGAGGGATTTTTCTAAGAGTTGTAGCACATGGAGAATGATAATCCCCCCTAAACTTAGAGTTTTCAGTGTCTCTAGAAAGACTAGTCACAACTTAGAGTTTTTAGTGTCTCTAGAAAGACTAGTCACAACTTCCCTAATTTCAAGGTCATCAGATTCCTGAAAATGGTCAATTGATTCTTCTAAGTCAGGTTCATCCTCACTCATCTCTACGAGTTCATCTTTTTCGTTTAAGACTATTGTTTCTAAATCGCTAGACTCAAAATATACCTGTTCCTCTAAACCATCATCAGCTTCGTAATCAAAAGTAAATTCTACATCATCTAAAGAAGTGGTATCTCTAGTCAAATCCTCTTCCTTTTGAATAGGTGAATAATCATTCAAATTATCGGGATTTGAACCAGAAATAACACTATCATCATAAAGTTCATTTGAAGTAACAAATTCTTGATCACCGATGTCAGATTCTTCATCAACGCTATCCTCATCATAATCATTATTATAATAACATGAAAATGGTTGAACCTCATCTAAAGTAGTGTTACCAATTCTAACTTCGTCATCTTGATTATGCAAATAATTATCCTCATATTGATTACCAATTCTAAGAGTATTATTGGAAACACTATATTGGAAATTAAGATTATCTTGAACAAGTTTTTCGAAAATCCTATTTGTACTCTCAGTAAATTGCTTAAGAGTCTCTTCTAGTGACATATGTGACTGCTCTAGGGACTCGTCTGGAATATTAACGATTTTCTTTACAAATAAGGAATAACTCTTGAGAGCCTCTTGTAGAGAAATAGAAGGATTATTTTGCTCATATGACTGGTGGGTGTGCGAATAGTAATTGGGCTCATCATGGTATGAACCATAACCTTGAAAAGGTGGATGCTCCCAACCACTATTCACATTATGGTCAAAGTTGTAATGTCCATTTTAAAAATCAGTCGGATATTCATTGTATTGGCTATTGTAATACCAGTTCGACATAATATTATGCACGTGCAAATGTAAGGTTGACTAAAATGGGTAAGCTCAGGTTACCAAAACAAAATATACTTACAGTCAAAAAATGGTCAAAGGTACAAGGTTGAGGTTTGTGGACTTTCAGTTGGTAACCCCCATAAGGCCCAAGGCACGGGTTCAGCTTACTAATCCACGAGTTTTTCTAAAATCGGCAGTCTGACGATGCAATTGGTGTGTGCACGTGATTTTTTTTTTTATAAATAAAAAAAATAAACAAACAATATATACAAGTCCAAAAAAAAATAAAAAACAAAAACAAACAAAAATCTTGGATCTGTACTTTTTAGGTAAGTCCAACTTTCCACTTTTAGCTTCAACCAAAACCTGCACACACAAAAAAAAAATACCCAAAGTAAAATCTAACAAAATAAAATAAAATAAAATAAAATAAAATAAAATAAAATAAAATAAATAAACCCAAAATGTAAAATCTAAAACCTAACCTAAAAACAAGTCCGGGTCGGCGGCGACAAAAATTGATGTAGTTTTATATAGTGGTAAGAAGGTTGTCGTTCACTCAGACTCGTTGATGTTGATTTTAAGACTTAATAAACAAAAATATATACAAGAGATGTCACAAGATCAAGAAGTATTGGGACTCAGGATTCCACCAAACTCATAACATAAGGTTCGAATATTTATTCTTTTAACAATTATAAATCAATAAATAAAGACATGGACTCTTATTTTTTCCAAGGAAGATTCTCAAAATATTAGTTGTAAGTCCTAAGCATGGGATATCAAAACATCTAAGCAAGCATGACCCATCAAACGAGATGAAAACTAATTAATCAAAACCATAATTCAATTTTAATCAGTGCAAAAGTCATATAAGAATTAAATATAATTATCCACATATGATATTCGGCTTCCTCCATCATCCCAGTATTGGGGTTTAGCTCCTCATATTATTCACGTGCTCAAAATAGTTGTTCATAGCGCAAATAGGTAAAGAACAAGAGAAAACTAATAAAGCAGACAGTTTGCAACGCTATAATGGCGTTACAAACAACTCTTACAACGGGTGTTGAACTGTTACAGAGAAAAGATGACAACTTTATGATATATGTGATCTATTATTGTTGAACAACGATACTTCTGTTGTGATTTTTGAGTAAGACTGCTTCTGCGACTGTTCTAGTCTGTCCAATGTTCTTCAGCTCGTCTTCTTCACTAGCAGGTGAATATTCCTGCAACTTCACCTGCGTTTATCTTCTCCGATTATATCGATCCCAAACTCTTGACTCCCCTTCTGTGACCTCCCAGAAATCTATTTATACTTCACAAGACGACTAAATCTCCGGAATATCTTGATTTTTACTTTGACAGAAAGTCACGGATATTGCTTATTTTGTCTCCTCTATGCTTCTTCAGAGTTAAAAAACTCTGACAAACTCAACAACCCAAATCCAAAGAGAACATCGTTTCCTAAATTCCATGTAAATTCCTTATATAACTCGCAGAAAATACCGTAACTTGTCAACACCATGTTTAACCGAGAGAAGAAGAAGTCTTCCTCTTTTTACGATTCGAAATCTCATGCCAATCCTGTTTTATAGTAACAGGCTAATAGTAATCCAAATATCCGGTTAAATCTCCATCAAATTCCTTGCCTGTAAAATCCTGAAAACCCGAGAACACTATCCAATTCCTCGTCTCTTCCCAATTGATGATATGGCCCAATTTGATTGATTAAAACGCTTATACCATGCCTGTTTTTATCTAACAAGTCAATCCCAACACAATCCCGCCATCGAATCTCTCTAAATCTTCCCTCAAATTTGAACAGAAAGTTATGCAGCTGATAACTTGAGTTTCCCGCCAAAAATATCTATTTGAATTTGAGAAGAAAGGTGCCCCTTATCCTACTACTGGGTGCCGATAGTAATCTGGGTGCCACTTATCAAGTGTGTACCCCTTATCTATTTGAGGAGTGACTTCAGTAATTTTCTCCTGCGAGCGCAAATACCACTTTTCGAGCCAATTTTGCCGCAAAAGCTTATTTCTCCGAACACACCTATAAAAACATAAAATAATCAAATAAGTATAAAATCGAGAACTAACAATATAGAAAATTGAGATCAAAATAGACACATAAATGCGTCTATCAATAATGACTACTATAGGCTACAGGGTGTAAAGCAAAAAAAAAAAAGCTATTAACAGACATGTTTAGGTAACAATCAAATAACATGTGAATAACCCGTCTCCTCTCTTTGAAACAAAGGGCGCTTCCGCTTATACAACTGTGATAACAAGACAGTGAAAGGTGTTTACACAGTGATACCACAATCATGATAGATTTGTAAGAATCTGCATTTCTACTGTTAACGGTTTGATCAATAAATTGATATATTGAAAGATAGTTCAATTACAGGACAGACTCAACTTTATATTCTTTTCTCAGCTCTCAACCCTCTTACACCTCACACGTGCATAGCACACGAATCTCACATGACTTGCATAATATACACACTCACATCACTATGCTATTACCCTCCATCAATCTCTAGTGTTGTAAGAAGACCACTTGAGATTGGAATCTCACAAGACTTGCACACAGTACACACACTAGCAGCACTTTAGTAGACAAACTCACGCCAGCAGCAGCATAAGTAGTTGAGATATAGGTGTGGAATAGCATAGTGCTATGAGTGTGTGTATTGTGCAAGTCATGTGAGAGTCGTGTGTTATGCACGTGTGAGGTGTACGAGGGTTGAGAGCTGAGAGAAGAATATAAAGTTGAGTGCTGAGAGAAGAATATAAAATTGAGTCTGTCCTGTAATTGAACTATCTTTATTTATATCAATTTATTGATTAAACAATTAACAATAGAAATGTAGATTCTCAAAAATCTATCATGGTATCAGTCCTGAGAATTGTGATTCTCAGGGGTATCGATCCTTTCCGCTGCTAAATCTTAAATTCTTTACCAATTTCTTATGATGCTGCTATTCTTCATCATCTTCAATTAGGGTTTATGAAGTTTGATTTCAAGATTCAAGGAATATGTACGAAGAGTTTCTACTGGTGATTTCTTAGTGCGAATTAGGTTTTGATCCTAATGCTTTACTGTGACGTCGTCAAATTGGATTAAGCATGTATATTGGATCTCAACTTCGTTTTTAGAACTTTAGCTCTTGGTAATTTTTGGATTTCCAGTTGGGTTTTTGGATCTAAATTCTCTTACCTCAACAACTAAAACTCGAATCTCTACTGGTAATCTCCATCTTAATCTTTAGATTACTTTAGATTTAATCTCATTTGTTCAATTTCTATATCACTTTCTCAACAAAATTCAATTTCATATTCAAATTCAGTTTACATCATAATTTGGGTACGATTTTAACCTAGCTCTTTTATCAAATCCTACTAGTACTTATTCCTGGATCTATTTGATCTGAGCATGCCTATTTATGCTACAATAGTTAGTTAGGAAGAAGCTTAATTTTGTTCCATTGGATAGTGGAGATAGATTCTTCTTAAATTCAGTAGAATGTTGGGGCACATGTGTGTGTTGATTGTTTGCTGCATGCTTAATTTTTCTTTAGTTAGCTCATCCTATCAATGTTACTTTGGTACAGTCCTCACAGTAGTGGTGTATGAGTGAGTTGATTTGTGTGTGCAATGATGGAACTGAGGATGCTATTTCAGGATTGAAATTGATGAGATATATAAATACAGATTGAAGTTCTCTTTGATGAGTCTGCATTCAATTGAGAATGTGGCCTGCAATCCGTTATCCTTTTTCTTTTCTATTGTTTTTCATGTTGCTGAATAATGGAAAACTATCTCTTGTTTGCTGGTTTCGTTATTTCTTCGAATAATACGGGTACTTTAACAAGTGCTTTTATAAGTTTTCTCTCATCTCTCAACCCTCTTACACCTCACACGTGCATAGCACACGACTCTCACATGACTTGCACAATACACACACTCACATCACTATGCTATTAAATTACACTTCACTCATACGTGTACTAAACACACTTGCATATTCTCATATTATTTAGACTACTTTCTCAAAGAGCACCTTGGAAATGTGAAAATCAATAGTTTCAGGCAAGCAGTGTGTAACATAGAAGTAGCTCTTGACCACCATAAGGAATGCTTGTTTGATTTCACGGTCAATCACGTTGTCAGATCGCTTGAAGGCACACTTAATGAATTCATGCATGTGTGATGCTATTATGTTTAAGTCTAGATCTTCTTCTACATGTATGCCATTATTTCC
Source organism: Papaver bracteatum (assembly GCA_023529315.1). Taxonomy (NCBI): domain Eukaryota; kingdom Viridiplantae; phylum Streptophyta; class Magnoliopsida; order Ranunculales; family Papaveraceae; genus Papaver; species Papaver bracteatum. Next base: position 272,555 of record JAJJWX010000860.1, read on the forward strand.
TTCCTCATGGTCCTGCCAACAAAAGATTAAGTTCAATAGCAAGTGTTGCAAATATTTTAGTTAGTTAGCTAAAAGTCAAGTAGAAATTTGGGTGGAATTCAAGTATAATTAATTGCTATACTAACACTCTCAAGTATTATAGGGTAGCTCACCTTGACTTTTTTACTATGGGTGAGATGATAACTATGAGTACGTTGTCGAAGTAATTGGTGAGTGATAGAGTTGTTGAGGGAGACAAGACGGTTGTACTTGGGATGAAACAATATGTTGTAATCTTCCTCCAGGACTTGAGGTAAATGGATGGTGCAGAACATCATCATCTGTACTAGCAGGCATGCTTCATGCTGCTGTCTCTCTTCTTTATTATTCAATAATAAATAAAATTCCCACTACAGTTTCTCGTCCATTAGGCAAAACAAAAAATAAATTAATTGATTATAATAAATAAATTAGTTAATTTATTATAATTACTACTAGTAGTATCTTATTGGAGCTTAGCTTGTTAGGCTTCCAACTAGCAACTAGTTAATGTAATACGTTTTATTCAATAATAATAATAATAATAATAATGTATAATTATTATTATAAATAAATAAATAAATAACCTTAAAAGAGTTGGGTTTTCAAGAGACTTTTTGAAGATAACTTACAAGGCCCCGTAATTGGTGGTGGATCTCTCTTCCGTGGTCAAGGAGTACATCTGATGATATACGGGTTAGGGTTAAGACCAGAGCCTGGATCAGCAACCCTCCAAGTTTTTCATCTGATGTTGCATTCTTCGTTGTCCTCCTGCAAAGAGTAAGCAAACAAATAAAACAATTGTGGCTCAAAGATGCGTTATTTGCTTAATACATGAGACAAAAATTCAGCACCTATCTCATTGGTTTGTCATACAGTTGTGGTACGATGACAATTTTGATTGGAATTATATACCATCTGTGGGTAATAGTGGCGGGTTATTATCCATATGGGACAGTTGCACTTTTGAAAAACTGAACGATAGAATTGGCTATAATAATATCACCTCAGTACTTACAAACAGAATTAATGGTTTCCAGTGGGCGGTGTCTAACGTTTATAGTCCTTGCGAGTATGGTCCAAGAATCGAGTTCAGGGAAGATATGAATGAGGCTAGAAGATGGTGGTCTGGTCCATTATGTGTAGCGGGGGACATGAATGCAGTGAGATCGAATGAGAAGAGGAATATAGGCAACGGAGATTCTCGGAATAATGCCTTGTTAAACAATTATATTTTAGAACAAGAAATGATAGACTAGCCATTGATCGGAGGCTCGTTCACTTGGTCTAACAATCACGCTAATCCGCTTCTTTGCAGCTTAGATAGATACTTGTTTAGCCACGATTTTGAGCAAGCTTTTCCTAATGCCCTTCAAGTTGTGTTGACAAGGACTATATCTGATCACAATCCGATATTGGTGTTAACTCAGCCTTTTATGTCTACTCGTCCTTATTTCAAACTCGAGAGATTGTGGGTGGAACATAAAAATTTTGCTAAGAAGGTTCATGATTGGTGGGATGTTATGTCTTTCCAAGGGAGTTCTAGCTCTAGGTTCTTTTTGAAACTTCAGAACTTGAAACATTTTATTAAACCGTGGATATTACAGGAGCTTGGAACTGTGGCGAGAGACATGAATGAACTTACAAGTTGAATTCATGAGCTGAACATCCAAGAAGAAACCGTGGCTTTACAACATCACCAATTGGGAGAGAGACTTCAATGCAAGATTAAATTGAAGAATTTAGAAACCATGGAGGCAAGAAAATGGAAATTGAGAGCCAAACAAAATGAATTCAAATGGGGGATTCCAACACAAGATATTTCCATAGCATCGCGAGTGCAAGGAGGAAGAGGAACACGATTTCCAAGCTCCAAGTTAGAGGAGTGGACTGTTTTGACCCGAACACTATAAAAGAAGAACTAAGAAGTTTTTACACCAACCTTTTCACTCAACATGACAAGGTTAACTCTCAAATGGAGAATCTTCACTTTCCTTAGGTGACGGAGGAGGACAAGCTATGGCTGGAAAGGGATTTTTCAGAGGAGGAGGTTTGGGATGTTATAAAGAAGATGGGTAGTAATAAGGAACCTGGGCCCGATGGTTTTACGGCTGAATTTTATAGGAGCTGTTGGAACACTTTAAAGGATGATCTTATGACTCTTTTTAAAGACTTTCATACGTTCGGTTCTATTGATTGGAGGTTTAATTTCTCTTTTATTACCCTAATTCCAAAAAAAGAAGATTCTTGCACTCCGAGGGACTTCAGACCTCTAAGTCTTATTGGTAGTGTGTATAAGATTCTTTCCAAATTGCTGGCTGAGAAATTAAAGAAAGTGATGCCGGAGCTCATTTCTGACTTTCAAGGAGCTTTTATTCATGGCAAACAAATTCTCGATGGGGTGCTCATTGCCAATGAATGTGTGGATAGCAGGTTGAAGTGTAAGAAGCCTGGAATTCTTTGTAAGATCGACATGGAGAAGGCTTTCGATAATGTTAATTGGAAATCTTTATTCACTATTCTCAAAAAGCATGACTTTGGGGATAAGTGGATATCTTGGATTCGATGGTGTGTCTCTTTTTATCATCTTTCTGTTCTAGTTAATGGAGGTTCAACGGAGAAGTTCAAACCTAGCAAGGGGTTGAGGCAAGGTGACTCGTTATCTCCATATTTGTTCTTATTAGTGGTGGAAATTCTCTCTAAATTGATTAACAATGTTGTTGAGAGAGGGTAACTTTCGGGCTTCAAAGTGGTGGAACAAGGTACTATTATTTCTCATCTTCAATTTGCTGATGATACACTTATTTTTATTGATGCGAGTGTGGATGAAGTAAGAAGACTGTTAGTAATTTTAGCGGTTTTTGAAACTCTTACTGGGCTGAAGTTGAATTTGGAGAAAAGTGCCATGATTAATATAGGTGCTGACGAGTTTATCAATGTTCTCGCAAGAGAACTAGGGTGCAAGACAGAAAATCTTCCTTTCAATTACCTAGGTATGCCAATCGGAGCTCATTGGAGAAGTACTACGGTTTGGGAGCAAGTCTTACTTAGAATGGAGAAAAAACTATCAACATGGAAGAAGAGGAAGTTGAATAAAGCAGGTAGATTAGTCTTAATTAGGAGCTGTTTAGCTAGTCTACCTATCTATTTTTTGTCTTTGTTTCATTTGCCTGTGAGCATAGAGAAAAGAATGATAAGAATTATGAGAAATTTTTTATGGGGTGCTGTAGAGGGTACAAAAAAAATGGTGTGGGTAGGTTGGACTAAGATGTGCATGCCAAAGGAAAATGGTGGTCTAGGGGTGAGAAGCTTAACAAATCAAGCTTTATTGTTCAAGTGGATTTGGAGATATTCTAAACACAAAAAAATGCTATGGATGAAGATTATTCACCAAAAATTCAAAAGAAATAGGGACTTGCTGGGGAAGTGGATAGTCAGTCACAATGTCGGAGTATGTGGAAAAATATCGTCAACATGGTTCCAAAAATTCAATCATTCTCTCGTTTTTATTGACGGAATGGCAGGGGATTAGATTCTGGAAGGATAAGTGATTAAACGAGGGGTGCTTAAAGGATTTATTCCCTGCATTTTATAAGGCGGTTAAGGACAAAGAAGTTTCGATAGCGGATTCGCTAAGAATTAATGAATGGACCTACACTTTCAAGAGGCATATGGATGCAAACGAACAACTCGAGTGGGACCTGTTAAGGCGTGATCTTATTGTTCCGGCTTTAGTCGAAGGTGAAGACGAGTTAATTATTTTGGACAACTTCAGTTCAAAACGCTACTACGAGATATTGGCGGACGAATTTGCAGAGTGCAGTTTTGAGAAGCACCTGTGGAAGTCAAACATCCCTCACAAGGTAAGTTTTATCTTATGGGCAAGCTTTCATAACTCTCTTCCAACACGAGATATTTTAAGCTATAGAGGGGTCGAGTTAGAGAGCGATCAATGTCTATTTTGTAACTCTCACAGAGAAACAAATGACCATATGTTCATGCATTGTACGTTCTCTTTCGAGTTATGGAATTACTTCATCAAAGCATTCAAAATATCTTGGCCCCTACCACATACTTTACTGCAATTGTTTGATGCTTGGAATGTGAATGTTTTGAGTGGACGTGGAAGAAATGTATGGAAGATAATTCACTACGCAATCTGTTGGACTCTATGGAATGAAAGAAATGGGAGAGTTTTTGGTGGAAGGAAGAAAAGCACAGTTGAGTTAATCGACTTGGTTGTTCTTTGGTCTACTGATGAAGATACTTTTGATTTTGTTAGTACCACCCTTGTATGGAGCAACTGGGAGACAATTATACTTATGTAATGTCTTGTCCTATGATCTGTTTTCACCTTGTGTGAAATTTTTCTTTTAATATAACGTTTGCCTTCAAAAAAATAAAACAATCCACAATATGTAGGAGGTGGCTAGACGGGTTTGTTCTTCCGATCTGACCATCATCAGTATTTCCAAGTGACTGGAGTGCAGCACGACTTACTTTGTACTATTGTAAATATCATTGGCTTCCATATTGTTGACAAATTCTTGGATGAATGTTCTTTGTTGCTCACTCGAGATACCCTCGAAATGCAATGAAACTGCCTTAATGAGGACAGCACTTTTGGTCCATGCAAGGCGCATTTTTGACCTCTCGGGCTCAAATATGCAAGCTGCAGCAAGAAAATATGCTTGGAGTAATTCTTTCTTGTCGACCATGAACATTTCGAGGTTGCACTTAGTGTACCACCTGCACAAGAAATTCAGTGGTGGTTGAAATGTAAGTAAGGAAACACGTTACCGTCCTCAGTTGGTAATTTGTTGCAATTTAGTTGCTTACTTTTGTACGTCGAGCCACTCGAGCTGATGCTGTTCCTGGCATTTGTTGAAGTCTAATTTTGCCAGCACTAGATTAGTCTTGTTACTCACATTTGGCAACCTGATTAGTGATTATATTGAATGAATAGTTAGTTCACTAAGCAAACAAACAAAATGTTAGTGGTAAATATTTATATAAAAACCTGTAGAGTGTTTTCGCAATCCAGACGTCATTCTCCCCTCCATATTGGTCTATGTAAAATCGAGCTTCAACACGGGGTAAACTAGCGTACCATGGAACATCTAGAGTGTATCCAACCTAGATTTAGATTTTATGATATCAGAAATTGTCGAGATCAGCAATGTGATATTTCATTAAAATTTGGAAAAATTATGCATGATATATCTAGAATGTACGTACACTTGTCAATATTTTGAAAAAACACTAAGCACAACTCGAATTATTATGTGGCTAATTAAGACACTAATGTAATCTGATAACGTTAGAGGAATGTTAGTTAAATTTACAATTCGGCTAATATGATATTTCGAGTTTACCTCAGCAGGCAAGTCCTTGGTAATTAGCCATTTATCTAATAGCTGTTTGGAAGCTTGTTTTTCTCGCAGAAAATTTGACGAAAATCTTTTGGCTTCCTGTAAAATTGTCTCTCCAGGGAATGATACTTGAGATGCCCTATATAGGTTACACATAACTGTAACTCCTTCGCTTGTTTGTCCGGGAAAACAAAAGAATTCACCGTCTTTCTCAAAATGTCGAAAAGCATCTGTAAACATATATACCCAGATGATATATCCTTCAGATTAGTTAAGTATATTCATACTATGCTATTTTGTGTTAATTAATCACCTGGAGAGATGTCGTGCCCATACATCCTTAGAAGTCTAAAGGCGATAGCAGTATCGTCAAGATCATGAACTGTGAGATTACGTGCCCAGCCCACACCATTGTCATTCCAATACCTGCATATATTTATATATAAAGGGTATATGAACTATATATGAAGTAACATTTTAAGTATGCATTTACTTACAATTTGATACTTTAAAAAATAAAAATAAATAAATAAATTGTGTCTGATATATAGATTTTACATATACCTGTAGACATAATTCAAACATTCTTCAATTTCGGATTGAAAGTGCCGAGATATCCCAAGACGTTCCAAGCGATCAACAGAAAATATCCGATCCATCAAGTCGAGAGGGTACATAGTAGGAACTGTAAGTAATAACGTTTACTCAAAGACTTAAAACCAGTTTTTTGTTTTTAATGGTATCATTTTTACTATATTTCTCAAAATAAAAATAAAAATGTATCTTGTTATAATGTGTACCTCCTCCCCCGAAGTGTTGTACAACCTTTTGAAGATAATGTAAAGATTTTTTATTTTTGGTTTGGATATAAGCAAATACTGTGGACGCTAGAGAACCTAAAAATGATCCATCTTTGCATTGCAACTTGAGAAGCTTTTCCCAATCTAGCTCGGTTGTCGACATTCCTTCAAGGCTGTGAAGTAGTGTTGTTGGGACTTTATGCATCATTTCCTTTGGTATCCTAACCATCACATAATGACATTAGAGGTGTACTAATTTCTTCCATGGAACCCAATAATTAATGGGTAGCAACGCAAGATTCAAAAAGAAGTAAAGAAAAAGAAATTAACGATATCGATACCTTCTGAGCTTAAGGTCTCTCTCCGCATATATCTCCTGTAAGGCAGCAGAAGGACCCTGACCCTTGAGAACGTCTAAATGTAGCACTTGAGCCTTTTCCATTAGGGGTGGAAATACAGTTTCAAATCCTGCTGGCGAGTGAATAGTGTCTTCGTCTCCAAGTTTACACATATTCTCTTGGATGAACGATAAACCTAAATAAATATAACAAAAATTGATTATATATGCCTAGCTAGCTAGTCCATGAGAGGATCCGTTTGGTTGGTCTCTTACAGTCCCCAGCTCTCCTTATGCCGTTCAAAAGCAATAGAAAGAGAGTGTCAACATTGTATATACCTTTTTCAAGTTCTTCAGGGAAAACATTCCAAGTTTTTAGTGCAGTAACACAAGCTAAGGTGTTTAGTAATCGGTCGTGGGCTAAGAATATCCCTTGATCACCCCAAGAACCATCAGGGAGCTGATTTTCGGAAATCCATTGTAGAGTGGAAGGAAACTGAGGTGTGCCACTGCCATGAATATCTTCAACCAAGGCAACCCATGCAGTATCATAAGCGGATATACTTACTGCTCCATCATTTATCGAACTTAAATTTGCTTTAATTGTCTCGATTAGTTCTCGAATATCCTACATCATAAACATATCCCTTAAATCTAAATTGAACCCTACGTATAAACAAGAGAATTAGTTAATGACCATTATGTAACAATTAGTTAATATACCTCGGGAGTTGCATCTAGCTCTTTCTTTTTATGAGGTTCAGATACTGCAGGACGGTGCTGGTGGACATGGATGTCATAAGCCCGGGAGCGGCAGGTTATTGGGCCGAAACCACCTACTAATTAAACTTCTTGTCATCATTCATATAATTGAAAACAAAATTTGTGACATTAAGTAAACGACACCATGTTAATAATTCTAGTTAACTAATTAAGTACTCACAGGATAAACTCGATGAAGATGAAGATGAAAATGAAAGTTGCAGTGGTGATACTATATCCCGGGTAATCAATGCAGAGAGCACTCGTGGAAAAATGGATTGACATGTCATTTTATCTTTCTGCTATGATATGCTATCTATGTTTTTTTTTTTTTCGAAAAGAAGTATTAGAATCGAAAGAATGCAGGAATCAACATAAAAGATTACAGGAAAAAAATTCAAGTTTTGTTAAGACTGAGGGTCGAGGCATATGGTGAGTAAAATGCTTATAGCATGCAGAAAATGTTTCTTTATATAACGCCACTAAATGTATGCAATCATTTTTTTTTAATGCGAAACACACCACATTCAGAGCAGACAAGTTTTGTTAAATTTTTTTTTAATTAATAAGCAATGAACAGTAGTACTTCTCCATTGCATTTCTCTGGCGAACATTGTTTTTTCTGTTTTCTTTTTTATTAACAGTAAGTGTACAGAGTACAAATAGCAGGATTCTTGAGGCCAACCACCCAATCACAACAACTACTTGACAAATTAGCACCGTAATACTGTATAGAAGTTTGACGTGTCAAAGATAGATCAGGTTTTCACTGTTAACAGTGTTCATCTTTTTATATTTTTTATCTGAATCATCATTTCTTATCAGTGTCACAATCCCTCCACAAATCTTTAATCAACATCCGGCCGCTGCTCGGTAGTAGCCCCAAATTCGAAATTTTCAAAAATCAATGGAATTTTGAATTTTTCTATTTGCACAATCGGTTGTTTCATGATGTTTATTTTCTATTGTGATGCAGTTGATAATATGAATCACAAGCTTAAAGGTCTCGAAACCCGGGAAGCTGCCAAACGTGAACTTTAGCTCGTGATCGGTTTCTAGTAGATTTATTATGTCTAGAAAGTCTTCTTATGAGAATTTATTCGGCCCGGCTCCATCCATGTTCGATTGACTTACCTGTGGGAGGTCAATGTAGAATCTAATTGTTCGATCGAACTAGAGTGGTCGCGGCTGTCCAAAACCCTAATTCACGCTTTGCGGCAGTCGCAAATTGATCGTGGCCACTCATCTTCGCTGGCCGAATCAAGTGGCCTAGATCCAATTTTTATCATGTGGCGAGAAGATTCCCAACAAACCACGAGTGATTCACATGGAGATAGTAGTAAGCAAAGTGTATTCCTTCCTGTTTCACAAAATTGGTTAAAAAGACCAAAATCAACAATTCCTGGGTGAAACATACTTGTACGTTCTGATACTGTTTATATGGACATTAATCAAAAAAATAATGTTCAATTATCCATTTTGGATATTCCACCCAGAAAAAAAATGTTGATTACCTAAAATATCCCTCAAAACTCACCCTAAAGAATTTTGAAACCCTGAACTCAGTTTTTATCGACAAAAACTTCCGTTTTTTCTTCTACGGGTTTTTTCAGATCTGTGATGATGATGAACCATTGTGGAATCGGATTTTAAAATATTCTACTACCAAATATTCTCATACCTTGTTACGGGTGAGTGTTAAGTTTCAATTTCATTAAGTATTTTATCTGATTATCTAATTTTTAATTTTGGTTTTGGTTTAATTGGAAGAGGAAGAAACATAAACTCTGATATTGTTTCAATAGTCTCCATCTGTAATAATTCATATTTTCTTTTCAAGGTTTGTAATCTAACGTTCTTGACCTTGTCAGATCCTGTGTAGTAGCTTATCAAACCATTCCATGCTCTTTTAACTTCTTTAATGTAGATAACTCTATCCATGAGAAATTCATGAATACCTTGATGAAGAATATATGTAGCTTTTGAATTCTTCTTCCTATTATCTGTTCAAAGAGTTTGCGAAGCTCCTCATAGTAATACTCCTTCTGCTGGTTCTATATAACCATCTTTCACAATATCCCATACCTATTGATATACGAAAATATTCTCCATCTGCAACCTCCAGTGTTCAAAGTTTTTACCTTCAAACACCGGTACCTTAATTGAACTCAAACTTGTCATCTTTTTCAAATCAACAACTCATACCCACAACCCTAGAATCTGATACCAGATGTAGAAAATCTGATATCAAAGACTTAATGAAAACTTAACACAAACTTAACTCAAACAATTCTCTTAATTTATGTAATTCAAACTCATGGCTTAACAGCCTATTTATATGTTTACAAACTTGACTCTCAAGTAATAAACACTTTCCTAACATAATCAAATTCTAACAAGGACTCTTCTAGAAAAACTCTCACGTAAACAACTTCTAAAACAAGTAAAACTTGCATCTCAAGTTTACTTCATAACACCGTACCAACGTGTCAACAATGCTTGTTGATCCATTCACATCGTGTCAACTGTACCAGTTGATACAACCATACTGTGTCAACTTTCAAAGTTGATCCATATATACAACTTTCTTCACACTGTATAAATAGAACTTGATGATCCGTTCTATCTTCTTCATAGTATCTTGGTTTATTCTTCAACACTAGTCCTTACATAATGACATTTTAGAGGTGTACTAATTTTTTCCATGGAATTTGTTTGTACCAAAAATTATTTTTAGGCACTAAACACGATGATTTGATGATGATGATTATGCGAATTAGGGCTAGAAGATCATAAATAAAGAGATGACACAAAGAATTAACGTGGTTTGGCAAGTGTTGCCTATATCCACGGAGGAACGGAGAGATATTTTATTGATTATGATAATACCAATTGATTTTCTACGGGTTAGCTAACCTAAAATTCCATATCCTATTAGGGTTTAGGATACATGTATTTATAATGTTTATGTAACCATAATTCTGATTTAAACTTCATGTGCAAACAACTTGGGTAACAAGCCTTGGAAACTTCTGGAATCTTCCTCTGCGGGATGGATTTGCGGGATTTCCGTGTATTTTACACACGGTAAAACCATAGCCCCCTCTTAACATCCAACTTGTTGGGGGTTAAGAAAATCCTTTATCATTTTGCGTCGACCATTGATGACGTATAAGTATGAGTGGAGACATTACAAAGACGCCCCCAACTGTAATTACCTGTTGTTTGTAGGTGAAAATGGTTTTTGCTGATTTCGGTAATTGCAGGTGTGAAAGTGAGAAACAATTTAAACCCTAAACAATGTACTGAAAGGGAGTACTTTAGATTCGAGAGATCAATCTGTATAAGTCCGACCTAAACCAAGAAATGGTCGTTCTAGACTTGCTTCGGTCACAAAGTGGAGGATAATGGGTTGGTTTTGGGGAGGGAAGCAAGGAAAGTGGTGAGACCAGAATAGTTGATTCTGGAAGAGTAGTTGGGTTACTACGACTTGTTATCAGAAAAGTAAGAGAGATCACGAGGTGAGCCAGCAAGTAAGTATTTCTGAGTGTTGTATCTCCCGTATGAACTTGTTATTCAATGGAAATAGGTAAGACCTAGTTATACAAGTCGGAATAAAAACGTGCCATGGTCTCATTAAGGAGTGGGGAAGTAAATGGGAGGAGGTGGTAACCGTATGCATGTAATTGATGTCCATAAAGTTGTTAACGCATGAAACTGGTTTTCATGAAACTGCTAACATTATGGAATTGATGTCCCATAAAGTTGTTAACGCATGTGATTTATGTCCCATGAACATTTCACACATAACTTCCGGTATTTACTAACCACCTCACCCATATGACACTTCCTTATGACGGGTGTAGTGTACGCCGCACGCTGTAAACCGCCAAACCAATACCCAAAGTGGATCCCCTAGTTTGTGTTGATGTCTCGGATGCTTTTGGAAAACATGTAGCATGTTGTTGTGGCTTGGCAAGTCAAGCTCGGGAAACTTGCTAGCCTGGTGACCTTCGACGGTCGAGATATTGCATCTTGAGAGGATGGGAAACCGTTGATCGTAGCACGCCTTCGTTTTGGTAGCCACGTAGTGAGGGCCAACATGGTGGTGCGGATAGGTTGGGCTTGGCATGTGGGGCCAAGGGTTCGCTTTGGGCGTGGCTAGCTTTGGCTAGGTAGGATTTTGGCTTGGCATGTGGGGCCAAGGGTTTTCCATGGGCGTATGGCGTCGTTAGGGCCAAGGCAAGGGTGTTTAGCATGGCATGATGTGACTAGCGTAGTAAGTGCCAAGGCAGAGTACGTTTGGCATGGCGCGGCTAGCTTGGGCTAGGTGCGGTTTTGGATTGACATGCGGGGCCAAGGGTATGCCATTGGCGCATGGCGTGGTTAGGTCTAAGGCAAGGGCGTTTGGATTGGAAAGATATGACTAGTATAGCTAGGGCCAAGGCAGAGTGCGTTTGTCATGGCACGGCTAGCTTGGGATAGGTGCGGTTTTGGCTTGGCATGTGGGGCCAAGGGTTTGCCATAAGTGCAAGACATGACTAGATCGGTCTAGGTGCATGATCAAGCTAGGTTTTGGGGGCAAAGGTCATTTGGTAAACTTAGACGGCCAGGATTTTCTCCTGGGATTGAAGGGAAACCATTGATTGTCGCACGCCTTCGTTTTGATAGCCACGTAGTGAAGGCCAATATGGTTGCGCGACATGGGGTCATGGAGAGGTGCGTTTGGAATGGCGCGGTAGGTGTGGCTGGCATGATTTTCCATTGGCATGGAGGTGCGGCTAGCATGGTTGGCATGCTTTGGCGTGGTCGGTGTGGCTGTCATGGTTCGCAATTGACACAGAGGTGCGGCTAGCATGGTTGGAATGCTTTGGCACGGTCGGTGTGGCTGGCATGATTTGCCGTTGGCACAGAGGTGCGGCTAGCATGCTTTGGCGCGGGTGGTGTGGCTGACATGATTTTCCATTGGCACAGAGGTGCGGCTAGCATGGTTGGCATGCTTTGGCACGGTCGGTGTGGCTGTCATGGTTTTCCATTAGCACAGAGGTGCGGCTAGCATGTTTGGCATGATTTGGCGCGGTCGGTGTGGCTGGCATGGTTTTCCATTGGCACATAGGTGCGGCTAGCATGGTTGGCATGCTTTGGCGCGGTCGGTGTGGCTGGCATGATTTGCCATTGGCACATAGGTGTGGCTTGCATGGTTGGCATGCTTTTGCGCGGTCGGTGTGGCTGGCATGATTTTCCATTGGCACAGAGGTGCGGCTAGCATGGTTGGCATGCTTTAGCACGGTCGGTATGGATGGCATGATTTTCCATTGGCATAGAGGTGCGGCTATCATGGTTGGCATGCTTTGGCGCGGTCGGTGTGGCTGACATGATTTGCCATTGGCACACGTGGGAATTAGGGTTTGGCTTGTCGTAACCCTAATTTTAAAAATATACCCCGATAATTATTTAGAGACACATTAAAGGTTTCAGTAAATGTGCCTAGTAAATGCTTGTTACTTTAAATGTTGTGACATCACTATCTGCTAGGGTTTATTACTTTACGATTTTAACCTTAAGCTAAAAACCACCATCAACATTAAGTCCCTTGCTTAGCTCAGAACAGGTTCCTTGTTGCGAGGTAAGCATATGATGGTGACAGACAATGATGGAATCGAGTTGTAAATCATTGCAAAGATGGTCAGGAGAATCCGACTAACCTTTTTGAGTGGTAAAGAGAGTTTTGGCTTCCCTTGTTGGCGGCCCTGCATGAGTTGTATTGGGCATGCAGACCGTGGAGTGGTGAGATGAAAGTTATCGGCTTGGTCTGGCCGTACATCACCGAGGCACAGCGGGCACGATCTTTCAGGGCAAAGCAAGCAGACAGCTTGGCTCGTGGGGCCGAGGGGGTATAAAATGGTGACAGAAAAGGATATAACTGAGACAGTAATTCATGAAAGAGGGAAAAGGAGATTTGTCTGACATTTTTCAATATGTAAGTATAATCCGCAATCCTTGCATCCGGTAACTTTGCACAAATCCCAGTATGACTAGGTGTCTTTGGGGACAGGCTTTGGAAAGCGAGGTGGAGTTGCTAGCATAGACTTGGCATGAAAGGGATTTGTCAACACCAATGGGCTTGGAATGGGCGTGGGACACTTGGAAAAGCATGGCATCGGTAATGGAAGCGCAGCAAGAGGAAACGCAGGTTGCTGGCAAGGCTCTGACATGGTCCACTGGAAGGGCGTTGGCATGGAAAGCGCGGATTATCCTAGATGGCGTGGAGCATTGGCGTTGGCTGGCATTAGCATGAAAGGCGCGGATTGTTGCAAAAACTGAACGTGGAGTGCTGGAAATACTGACACTGGCAAGGATAGCGCGGATGTCTTTGGAGTGGCAAAGCTTGCTCTCGAGGGACCGATTTCCTTTCTTCATGCGTTGCTTTAACATGAAATTCTTTCCTTATTCAAAAATATTTTTCGAGAGGTAAGTAGAATCCGCTATCCTTTCATCAGGTAGCTTTACGCAAATCCCGGTATGATTAGGTGTTCTTCAAGGCTAGGCTTTGGAACGCGAGGCGGAGCTGCTAGCATGGACTTGGTATAAAGGGGACCCATTAGCACTGACGGGCATGGAACGGGTGCGGGACGCTCTGTAAAGTGCTTGGAAAGGCACGACGCTAGTAAGGGAAGTGCTTAGTAAGGGAAGCGCTTGCAAGGGAAGCGATTGCAAGGGAAGCGCTTGCGGTTTAGGGTTTGACACGCCGAAACCCTAATTAGCGCCATTTACTAGAATCGCTGTAGAATCCTCATACGGACTCGGATTTTGACGGTCCGCCCCTTAATCGGACACGAAATAGAATTCTCTATCTCCCATCGCGGGAATATTTAGGTTTCGATCCCGCTTAGGAGGTGAAAACATCCCGAAAGTGAAAATTAGGAAGAAGTCAGGAGGGATGTTGCGGTCCCGGGGTGGCATAGTCGCGCGGCAGTCACCTATTCTCGTTCATGGAGCAAGAAGGAATATTCATTCTGTTCAAACTCTATAAACTCTGTCCGCATGAAAAGAGGTATCAACCCTCTTCTGTTCTTTTGTTGTTCGTCTGGATCCATGTTTTCGTCTGCAGTGTCTCTCTAGTAGATTCCAAAAATTTACCAAAACTCCGTTGTATTCTTGGGATGGATGGATGAACTATATGCTCGGGAACGATCATGTCAGGGATAATCTTGAAGATTGTGGTTGCGTCGTTGGTCTATCCTCGATCTTAGGCTATTCAGTGGACCTTCTGATCGTGATGATGATGTGTTGTGTATGCTTGCATGGTCGAAAACTTTTGGCGCCCCTGGATGAAATAGGGAGACGTTCCATTGCTGATGCGCTGCTATCAAGTCTCCCGGGACTTTGTTCCAAGTTACATTCTTCGAACCATCTTCTGAATATTGGACTATCGTACGGAATGGGATGCGGTGAGAAGTCCCGAGTTACACTTGGTTTTATATGATGGCATGAATGAACATGTGAATGTAACCTTCTTGCGTGCTTTTGGAGTATTCGGTGCACATGTACGGTTTTATGTTGTGAAATTCCCGCGGCTCGTAAAACCTCGACGGTGTTGATGTTGAAATCAGTAATAACCTGGTTGAGGGGAGTGAAAGCGTCTCATGCTGGTAGTCCCCATGCGTAATCTACTTTCATTACATCACCTTGAATCCCCGTCCACGGGATTTGATATAATCCTATCATACTCTTCTAGATGTGACACTGGACTGCTCAGAAATTACATGATGAAATATTTTGGTTAGTGCAGGCTTGGGATCCTCTACGACTTCATAAAGTGTTGAATGCGTCTTCTAAACAGATAGATGATGATGTTCTTGCGCTGCGCCCTTGAAGAGTAAATGAGCTTGTTGTGGGTACGGCTTTTTGGTTGACTGAGTCTTCTGAGCTTTGACAGTGAAGGGATTCCGTGCATACCCTCAGTCCCTAAGTATGGTTTACATGTTTCCATCTTGTATGGTCAGTGGGTTGACCATGATAAAGACGTCAACATCGTTCGTTCGTACTGGTGATTTTGTTACTTCTTCCACGTGGAACTTAGAACATGGAGGAGTATGGGTTACCTTTATAGTGATTTCTGTTATGGTGAAGCTCTGACCAGTATCAACAAATGAGCGGAAACATATCTTGGTAGCGGATGTAATCAGAAAAGACTATACTATCGCGGTAACGAAGTAGGTTCGTTGGATGAGTAAGCGAGTAAGTTTTCCATGATCACGAGATTTGGCGGGCTGGATCAGAGGGCGTCCATTATCAAGAAGATTAGATGGATGATCCTTGACATGGGGAGCGTGGTGGCACGACCCTTTGCAGGAAGGAGTGATCGTTGAAGCAGAGCCGCTGCTGGAGAACGTTGAAGCGGAGCCACTTCTGGAGAGAACATTGAAATGACGCCTTACAACTCTCATAGCCTTGACAATTATTATGTTGAAGTCGGAGGCTGCGTCACATTCTTCCAAACTCGACATCCCTCAAGTGAACGGAGGTTAGGAGTCCCCTGATTCATCTATCGATCGTACTTTCCAGGAGAGGTTGGGGTTTGGGAACGCCTTCCCTGGATGGAAACTTCTTCTTTCCTGATGTAGTGCAGTTTTGGGATGAAAATATGTCTTGACGCTACGCCTTGGAGAAATATAAAATCTCATATAACTGTTTCATCATAGACTATACGCCTTTGTGGTCTAAGTTCTCATTGTGCAGGTCCTGATGGGAAGAGGGTCTTTGTGAACTCAGGAGGGTTAATGATTTCCTTTGCTTTCTATTTTGGAAAAGTCGTCCCTGATCTTCACGTGTGATGAAATTGGATTGTTGATTCCCTTCTACTGGGCGTTAAAGGGCAACGTGAGCCCCTTCATCTATAAAGGCATGTCCTGCTGAAGTGCCTACGCCAGATGTTAAAAGTATTCCTTTCTCAGATCCCTCTTGGGTTGCCGTAACTCTTATGGTGGCCGCTCCGTCATTGTCTTGAGGAAATAGGTATCTTCTTCCGAGTTATAAACACGTATGTCTGAGCCTTACAAGAACCTTTTATCTTTCCATCAAATCAACAGTGGTAAAAGGAGGTATGCTTCTTCCGGATCTTCCAGTATCTTTCCCTAATGGTGGAGTAGCAGAGTCTCTGGTGATGGTTGGATCTGTCATACTTGAAGAAACATTGGGGTGACGAAAGCGGCTCTAGTTCTGGTGATCATAGGTGTATCGTGAAACGATGGCGCGGTTTTGATCACGAAGTGCTGGAGCCATGACGTTGTTTCGAACGGTAAGGATGGCGCTGCTTTGGCTGGTTATGGAACCGGGAAGATGGCGCTGGAAGGGCGCAAGATGTTAGCGCTGGAAGGATGCAAGATGTTAGCACATGGTGTGGTATTGCGGATGGCATACTATGCATCATGTGCGTCTGGTAAGCACGTCTGGCAAGCGCATCTTGTAAGCGTGTCTTGAAAGCGCGTCTGGGAAGCGCGTCTGGTAAGCGCCTCTGGATTGCGCGTCTGTTATTAGATTCGGCATGACGCATACTATTGACTGGGCATGGCGCAGACTGATGGCTTGGCATGGCGCAGACTTGTTCTTGCGGGCCCAGTTTCCTCTTTCCAGTCGTATCTCAAATAAGAAATCCTTTTGTTATTCAAATTCCAAAAAGTGTTATGCTTATGAAATGGGTTGGCTCCCCTTTTTACCTAGTATCTTTTTTATCATGTCCTGGTGTTAGCGGTAGTGATAAAGTGGGCAAGCATATTCCAGCTATGTACTCCAGCGTTTCCCTTTCAATTTGTCTTATTGTTGTGCTGGTGCAAACCATAGCCATAGGTATGCCTTCCATAAATCCTTAAAAATATTTTTCTTCTGAACTGGTGTAATCCCTAGCCATGGGTACGCCTTTCATAAACTTGTAGAAATACTTCATCATAAACAATTCTTCGAATGTCACCATAGCAACGTGTGACAGGTAATCATTGTTGTGCAAAGTAGGCACGTATGGGTAGGTGACTTTTTTTTTTGAAAGGCAAACAAAGCGCATTGTTTATGGTTTTTGATTTTCTGGTTTTCTCGGGTTAGTAAATAAATGTTACCTTGACGGTTTTGGATTATATATTTTTTTTGAATGAAATGTTTAGAATTGGATTGTCTTTGGCTATGAATGAAAGTGACACAGACACCCCAGGAAAACCATGGAACCGTGTGTTGGTAGATGACATGGGATGAAACATGTCTATAGGTTTTATCAGAACTTGAAAAATCAAACCATGTATTTTTGTCTAGATAAGACTTACTCGGTTTCTCAGGTATTCTGATGAAAAGTAGACTTTCCGGGTGTAGGACCAAGCTTTACGAGAAACACGTCCGTGGGAAGTCCCCAGTCTTCAGAGTCATTGCTGAGTTTTTTGGTAACTGCGTCGTTAATCCCTGAGCGGATCATTTTGCTTCTACCCTATGGGAAGTCCCCAGTCATCCCTTGTCGTGTCCTAACTGATAATCGAGCCGTCGAGTAACTGAGTCAGAATGGATAGCCTTCCTCTACCATCTTGACGTCTGGGTGAAAGAATGAGATCGCTGGTTAAAAGTTGACATTGTAACCGAAAGATCGAACCTCCAGCTGTGGTCGCCAATTGTTTGTAGGTAAAAATGGTTTCTGCTGATTTCGGTAATTGCAGGTGCGAAAGTGAGAAACAATTTAAACCCTAAACAATGTACTGCAAGGGAGTACTTTAGATTCGAGAGATCAATTTGTACAAGTCCGGCCTAAACCAAGAAATGGCCGTTTCAGACTTGCTTCGGTCACAAAGTGGAGGAGAATGGGTTAGTTTTGGAGAGGGAAGCAAGGAAAGTGGTGAGACCAGAATAGTTGATTCTGGAAGAGTAATTGGGTTACTACGACTTGTTATCATAAAAGTAAAAGAGCTCACGAGGTGAGCTAGCAAGTAAATATTTCTGAGTGTTTAATCTCCCGTATGAACTTGTTGTTCAATGGAAATAGGTAAGACCTATTTATACAAGTCGGAATAGAAACATACCCTGGTCTCATTAAGGAGTAGGGAAGTAAATGAGAGGCGGTGGTAACCGTATGCATGGAATTGATGTCCATAAAGTTGTTAACAAATGAAACTAGTTTTCATGAAACTGCTAACGTTATGGAATTGATGTCCCATAAAGTTGTTAACGCATGTGATTTATGTCCCATGAACGTTTCACACATAACTTCTCGTGTTTACTAACCGCCTCACCCTTATGACACTTCCTTATGATGGGCGTAGTGTACGTCGCACGCTGTAAACCGCCAAACTAATACCCAAAGAGGATCCCACAGTTTGTGCTGATGTCTCGAATATTTTTGGAAAACATGTAGCATGTTGTTGTGGATTGGAAAGTCAAGCTCGGGAAACTGGCTAGCCTGGTGACCTTCAACGGTCGAAATTTTACATCTTGAAAAGAGGGGCAACCGTTGATCATTGCACGCCTTCGTTTTGGTAGCCGCGTAGTGAGGGCCAACGTGGTGGCACGGATAGGTTGGGCTTGGCATGTGGGGCCAAGGGTTCACCTTGGGCGTGGCTAGCTTTGTCTAGGTGAGATTTTGGATTGGCATGTGGGGACAAGGGTTTTCCATGGGAGTATGGCGTCGTTAGGGCCAAGGCAAGGGCGTTTGACTTGGCATGATGTGACTAGCGTAGCTAGGGCCAAGGTAGAGTGAGTTTGGCATGGCGCGACTAGCTTAGGATAGGTGCGGTTTTGTCTTGGCATGTGGGTCCAAGGGTTTTCCATAGGCGCATGGCATGGTTAGGGCCAAGGCAAGGGCGTTTGGCTTGGAAAGATGTGACTAGCGTATCTAGGGTCAAGGCAGAGTACGTTTGGCATGGCGCGGCTAGCTTGGGCTAGGTGCAGTTTTGGATTGGCATGAGGGGCCAAGGGTTTGTCATAGATGCCTACTTATTTCAAATTCTTCATCAACATTATCATAATCATCGAACCTCATCTAAAGTAGTGTTACCAATTCTAACCTCGTCATCTTGATTATGCAAATAACTATCTTCATTTTCAAGGGTATTATTGGAGACCTTTGTATTGGAAATTAAGATTATTTCGAGCAAGTTTTTTGATTTTCAAATTGCACTGCTCTGGGAATCATCGGAATATTTAAGGTTTCCTTCACAATAAGGAATGACTCTTTAAAGCCTCTTCTAGAGAAATAGAAGGATTGGCGTGCGGTTTATATTTGAAACTACCCTTCCGTAGGGTTTAAAAAAAAATTAATGTCCAATGTCCAAAAATAATAATAAAAAAAAAGTCCAAAATAAAAATATTACAAAATATAACCCTAATTACGTCTCTAAAAAAAATTTAAAAAAAAATAATTTACAAAATCTTCTTCTTCACTCCTTTTGGATTTCTCTTTTCTTTCCTTTTTTGGGCTTTGCCTTTCTTTTCACACTTTCTCTTTTCTTTAGCTTAGCGAAAGACAACAAAAATACCAAAACGCGTAAAAAAGAACAAAAATAATAAAAATAAAAATAAAACCTAAAAACAAATTTATACACAAGTCCGGGGGCGCTAAAAAAATTGATGTGAATCAATAATGTTGTAGAAAGTGGTAAGAAAAGTTTGTCGTTCACTCGGACTCGTTGAATTGATTTTAGGAAAAATAAAAGGAAAATATATACAAATTTGTCACAGGATGGAGATATATGCTGGGACTCGTGGATTCTATGCCAAACTCATAACAAGAAATTCAAATATTAATTCTTTTAACAATTATCGCTCAACAAATAAAAATTTAGACTCTTATTTTTACAAAGTAGATCCTCAAAACATTAATTGTATACCCTAAGCATAGATTATCTTAATACAAAGCATAACCTATCTAATTGAATCACAACCAATTTTATCGAATCATAAATCAATTAAAAAATAATGCAAAAGTCATATAAAGAATTAATTAAAATTACCCATGTATGAAATTTGGCGCAGTTGTTGGGTTCTAGCTTCTCTAGCTCAAAATGATTTTTCATTGCTCAAAATGTGCTTACAAAGAAGAAAACTAGATTCTTCCAGAACACACGTGTTTATCTCTTTTGAGCTCGTGAATTGGATAGCCAATTTAGCCAAATTTGATCAAATGTTGAAGAAGGTGCCTAAATGAGGTGCCCCTTATCCACAATGAGGGTGCCTTTAGCAAATGTCCTCCGAGGTGTTCCGAGCAACTTTTCGGAATTTTCCTACAATCTTTATTTCAAAAAAAAATACCTACAAACACACAAAACACCATAATAAGGATAAAAACGAGTACTAACAATACGAAACATTGAAGACAAATTAGACACATAAATGCGTCTATCACCAAGGGCTAGTTTGGCTTGGCAAGATGTGACTAGCGTATCTAGGGTCAAGGTGTGCCAAGGGTTTGTCATAGACGCATGGCGTGACTAGCTCGGGCTAGGTGTGTGACCAAGCTAGGGTTTTGGGGGCAAAGGTCAATTGGTAACCTTAGAGAGCCAGAATTTTCTCCTGAGATTGAAGGGAAACCCTTGATTGTCGCATGCCTTAGTTTTGATAGCCGCGTAGTGAAGGCCAGTATGGTGGCGCGGCATGGGGCCGTGGCGAGGTGCGTTTGGCATGGCGCGATAGGTGTGGCTATCATGATTTGACATTGGCACGGAGGTGCGACTAGCATGGTTGGCATGCTTTGGCGCGGTCGGTGTGGCTGGCATGGTTTTCTATTGGCACAGAGGTGCGACTCGCATGGTGGGAATGCTTTGTCACGGTTGGTGTTGCTGGCATGATTTTCCATTGGCACAGAGGTGCGGCTATCATGGTTGGCATGATTTGGCGCGGTCGGTGTGGCTGGCATGGTTTTCCATTGGCACAGAGGTGCAGCTAGCATGGTAGGCATGCTTTGGCGTGGTCGGTATGGATGGCATGGTTTTCCATTGGCACAGAGGTGCGGCTAGCACGTTTGGCATGCTTTGGCGCGATCGGTGTGGTTGGCATGATTTGCCATTGGCACAGAGGTGCGGCTAGCATGGTTGGCATGCTTTGGCGCTGTCAGTGTGGCTGACATGATTTTCCATTGGCACAGAGTTGCGGCTAGCATGGTTGGCATGCTTTGGCGCGGTTGGTGTGGCTGGCATGATTTTCCATTGGCACACGTGGGAATTTGGGTTTGGCTTGTCGTAACCCTAATTTGAAAAAGATACCCCGATAATTATTTAGAGACACATTAAAGGTTTCAATAAATGTGCCTAGTAAATGCTTGTTACTTTAAACATTGTGACATCACTGTCTGCTAGGGTTTAGTGTTTTACGATTTTAACCCTAAGCTAAAAACCACCATCAACACCTGCAAAAATTTTGCTCACGTGCTAGGCACGACTTTTTGCAACGTTGTGGACTTGTGTTGCTCGAGTGCTGGTCGAGACTTGAGTGTGATGTAGTGTGCTTGCGGCTAGGGCATGGATTTTTGCTCACAATATAACAAGGCTGAAGCGCTCGCTATTTGGGCACGCTAGATGTTTCTTGTGTTGAGTACGAGTCTTTGGACCAATATCGGGCATTGGTCTCGTGGTTTGATGAGACTTTGTACCAACATCGGGCGTTGGGATCGTGGTTGAGACAAAAATTTATGCTTGCCAAGGTGCAAGTATTTCATACTCGCGGGCAAGATGAGATTTTATGCTTGCGATAAGAGCAAGACTTATGTGCTCACCTTCAAGGTGAGGCTTTAGGTGCTTGCAATGTGATGCAAGGATAAATATTAAAGGGTCTAAGCAATCCTCATCTCGAACTCGACCATGTCGCTATCCACGAACCTCGAACTCGATCATGTTTCTGCTCCCAGTGCACATCAAAGTTTCTCAAACACTTAAATTTTTACTTCCATATTGTGGGGGAAATACGATTCCAACGATCCAAAAATCACTCAATTCGGACTTAAAACGAAGAAGATATCAAGGAAACAAAATTGTAGACCAAGCCCAAACCCAAACAGTGGGGAGGAAAAATCTGAAGGTAACTGTGTTTGGGGATGAAACATCCAAGCTTGTTCGGCTTGGCTCACGGCTCGGCTTCATTTTCTAAGTCGGCTAGGAATAGATTGGCTCGAATCGGCGGCTTGTCTAAAAAAACTTGGCTCGTCTAGGAACGGCTTGCTTTGTGAGTTGAGTCAACTGGCGGCTTGGATGGATGAACAGAAACTTTTGGCAACAGTTTTTTAACGTTTTCTCCACTCTTTCTTCAACCCTCACAACGCTTTATTCAACAGCTTGTCACGGTTTCTTCAAGCTTCGCAACGGTTTCTTCAACCTTGTAACGGTTTCTTCAAGCTTCGCAATGGTTTCTTCATCCCAAACTTTCTCTTTTTTTTAATGATTTTCGGATGGAATCTCGTGCACGATTTCGAGAGTTTTGTCGCGCCTTTCTCAACGGAGAAACACGATTGTTTTACTCGAAATCCCCTTAGTCGGCTCCAATGTTTGTACCCAAAAAATTTAGGCACTAAACACGATGATTTGATGATGATGATTATGCGAATTATGGCTAGAAGATCATAAATAAAGAGAGGACACAAAGAATTAACGTGGTTCGTCAAGCGTTGCCTACATCCACGGATGAACGAAGAGATATTTTATTGATTATGAAAATACCAAGGTTTTTCTCCGGGTTAGCTAACCTAAAATCCCATATCCTATTAGGGTTTATGATACATGTATATATAGTGTTTATGTAACCCTAATTCTGATTTAAACTTCATGTGCAAGCAACTTGGACAACAAGTCTTGGAAACTTCTGGAATCTTCCTTTGCGGGATGGATTTGCGGGCCTTCCGTGTATTTTACACACGCTACAAACATAATCCAATAATTAATGGGTGGCAATGCAAGATTCAAAAAGAAGTAAAGAAAAAGAAATTAACGATATCGACACCTTATGAGCTTAAGGTCTCTCTTCGCATATATCTCCTATAAGACAGAAGGATCCCGACCCTTGAGAACGTCTAAATTTAGCACTTGAGCCTTTTCCATTAGGGGTGGAAATACAGTTTCAAATCCTGTTGGAGAGTGAATAGTGTCTTCGTCGTTGAGGATGAACGATAAACCTAAATACAATATAACAAAAGTTGATTATATATGCCTAGCTAGTACCCAGAGGATCCGCTTGGGTGGTCTCTTACACGGAGCTATTAAGGGTCTAACGGGGATAGTAGTCCCTACTGGATTTTGTGATTTTATCTAAATAGATCTAGTAGTCAGCTAATTTTAGTACATATGGGAAAAAATTCATAGGGGAATAACAGAAAATTGGCAAAATCAAATATGATTATGTATCCTTCGCTTAATTGTCGGCATCTTTTCTCGGTAGGAAAGAAAGAATAGAATTAAATGGTTGAAAAGCTCCATGTACTAGAAAATTTCAGCATCAGAACTAATTCAGAAAAAGGAAAAAAAGAATGAACCCTTTGATTGCATGTTTGTTATACGGTGTGTTCATGAAGTTTATGCAAATTCATATATATACGGTTCTAAATGCAAAACATGTTAGAATTAGAATTTAACAAGTATTTCAATATGTTCACATCCCAAAATGTAGCTAAAGAAAGGTAAAAAATATTGCGGCCTTCAACCGCCTAACTGGATTTAGATCATCACTATCAGTATATAAATTTGTCCCCTTAACCAAAAGTTCTAGCTCTGTCCCTGTCCCCAGCTCTCCCTTGTGCCATTCAAAAGAAATAGAAAGAGAGTGTCAACATTGTATATACCTTTTTCAAGTTCTTCGGGGAAACATTGCACTGTCCCCAGCTAACCCTTGTGCCGTTCAAAAGCAATAGAAAGAGAGTGTCAACATTGTATATACCTTTTTCAAGTTCTTCAGGGAAAACATTCCAAGTTTTTAGTGCTGTAACACAAGCTAAGGTGTTTAGTAATCGATCGTGGGCTAAGAATATCCCTTGATCACCCCAAGAACCATCAAGGAGCTGATTTTCGGCAATCCATTGTAGAGTGGAAGGAAACTGAGGTGTGCCACTGCCATGAATATCTTCAACCAAGGAAACCCATGCAGTATCATAAGAGGATATACTTACTGCTCCATCAGTTATCGAACTTAAATTTGCTTTAATTGTCTCGATTAGTTCTCGAATATCCTACATCATAAACATATCTTAAATATAAATTGAACCCTACGTATAAACAAGAGAATTAGTTAATGACCATTATGTAACAATTAGTTAATATACCTCGGGAGTTGCATCTAGTTCTTTCTTTTGAACCTTCTTTTTATGAGGTTCAGATCCTAGTTAGTAATTCTCCGAATCATTCCCGAATGATTCCCGAACGTATCCGAACTGACCGAATCCGAATGATACTTCCGAACTATTTGAACTCCGAACCTAGTTCCCGGATTATATGGACCTCACGAATGATTCGCGAACGTATCCGAACTAACCGAATCCGAATGATATTTCCGAACTAGAACTTCGAACCTAGTTCGCACCCAACCTCGCTCTTCCATAAGTAATTCTCTGATCGGAGTTTTGTTGCTTGGTTTTTGTTTGATTATGAATATACTTTATATTTAAATACAATTATTCAGTTAAATTTTTTATTGATAGTTGTTTAACCAGTGTTTTATGTGTTAATTTTTGTTTAAAAATATATAAACTCGTTTTATAATACATTTATGCGATTAAACTGTTTACTTCTTGTTAAATAATCATGCTAAAATGTTTTTTTCATCTTATAAATCATATACAAATAAAATTAGTCTCGTAATAAGATCATAATACTTATCAATTTATCATTTATGTAATCCGAATTTTAAGTGCCGAACTCACATTTATAAAACGAATATACACGTACGTATGCCGTTCCGAACTACTGTCCGAACAACGAACCGTTGACCGGATTTTTGACCGAATCCGACCTATCCGAATCCGTATAATTCTCGTACGTATGCCGTCCCGAACTACTACCCGATACCGCAGGACGGTGCTGGTGGACATGGATGTCATAAGCCCGGGAGCGGCAGGTTATTGGGCCGAAACCACCTACTAATTAAAGAAGGATTATTTGAGGACCATGGTTTTTTTGGGGACCATTGTTTTATTTTGGGTAAGACATTAAAAGTAAATCTAGGTCACCCGTCGTCTAGATATTTATATCAATACCTAAATTATCCTCCTGATTAATTTTGGGTAATGATTAGTTAGTGTTAATAATAGTTAGTGTAATGATTAGTGAAATGATTAAGTTAAAAGATAATTACTGAGATTAAAAAATCAGATGGTTTTTTTTTTTAAAGAAATAGAATTTTGAAAGAGTAAAGTTAGAGAAGATGAAGAAGAAATACATGGATTTTACCAACCACAACCGGAGGAAGAGTATTTGGGTACCCAGGTATGCTTCAAACTTAGATAATGTTGGTTGAATTGATCCAAAATTTCAAAAAAAAAATGTAAATTTTTTTAAGTAGATTTGGGCTTGTTCGGTTACCTTATGTGAAGAACAGGTAACCAAACACATCTGAAAGTGTAGTTCGGTTACTTTCTCCAAACACGCAGGTTACCGAACTTGCTCTTAATGGAGGTTTTTAGTCGTTCGGTTAACACGCAGGTTACCGAACTTTTTATATAGGATTTACAGAGTAATGTTCGATTTGCCCGCAATGTTGCCGAACTTTAGGGTCTAGAAGTTCGGTTGGTTCGCAACCTTTATCTAACTGAACTTCGCGTTGGTTAAGATTTTACCAAGTGTACAAAGTTCGGTTGTTTCGCAAACTTCATACCAACCAATATATAACCGAACTACACGCAATTAGTGAAGAGTTCAGTTTGTCAAGGTTTTTTTCGAACAAACCGAACATAGTGGGACAAGTTCGTTTAAATTGAAACTCAACATATGGGTCAAAATAACACAATTCGGTTACATTGGTTTTTTTTTTTTTTTTTTTAATATTGGTATAGTTCGGTTAAAAATAGTTTTAGCCTTCTTTGCGAACCAACCGAACATAGTGGGAAAAGTTCGGTTAAATCAAAACTCAACACAGTGGGAAAAATAGCACAGTTCGGTTACACTGGATTTTTTTTTATTTTTTTGTAATATTGGTAAAGTTCAGTTAGAAAATAGTTTTAGCCTTATTTGCGAACCAACCGAACATAGTGGGCAAAGTTCGGTTAAATCAAAACTCAACATAGTGGGAAAAATAGCACGGTTCGGTTACATTGGATTTTATTTTTATTTTTTTGTAATATTGGTAAAGTTCGGTTAGAAAATAGTTTTAGACTTTTTTGCTAACCAACCGAACTCAACATATTGATTTTCAGAGAAGGGTTCGGTTAGCAACATATTGATATGCGAACCAACCGAACTCTAAGTTCGGTTAAGAAAAAAATAATTCGTGATAACCGAAGTGTTCTTTGTGTTCTTGGTTTCAGAATGTTCTGTTAGCAAACTAGTTCTTTCTAAACTATTCCTAACCGAACATGCCACTGTAACTTCCATTTAACCATATTTTGATAATTTCTACTCAGTTTTCTCAATAAAAACGAATTATAAGTGATGGGTTTTTCAATCGAACGAGTAACGTCAAGGAAAGATAGAAGAAGAATAGAAGAATTTTTTTTTCAAAACTATTTTTTTAATGCCCCTACGATCTCTGTTTTTGTTTTTGATTTTGGTTAATGATTCATTTAAATTAAATATATATGATAAGATTTATATAGTTACTAAGTTAGTTTTAATTTAAATTAAAGTAAATGATAAATGTGTAATTGTATGACTTTAGGACACCCCTTAAAAGTATAGGGAGGTTGGCCTAATAAAATCATGGTCCAAAAAACCATGGTACCAAAAAAATCGCTCTAATTAAACTTCTTGTCATCATTCAGATAATTGAAAACAAAGTTTGTGATTGACATTAAGTAAACGACACCATGTTACTAATTCTAGTTAACTAATTAAGTACTCACATGATAAACTCGATGAAGATGAAGATAAAATGAGAGTTGCAGTGGTACTATATCCCGGGTAATCAATGCAGAGAGCACTCGTGGAAAAATGGATTGACATGTCATTTTATCTTTCTGCTATGCTATTGCTATCCATGTTTTTTTTTTTTTTTTTTTTTTTTTTTTTTGAAAAGAAGAGAAGAAGTATTAGAATCGAAAGAATGTAGAGGTTCAGGGTTCAAAAAAAAAGACACAGAAAGGAAAGAAACAAACGCGTAAAAGATTCCCTAAAAGATTACGGGAAAAAAAATTCAAGTTTTGTTAGGACTGAGGGTCGAGGCATATAGTAAAATGCTTATAGCTGGCAGAAAATGTTTCTGTATACTAATATAAACCTCCGCCGCTAAATGTATGCAATCATCTTATTTTAATGCGAAACACACCACATTCAGAGCAGACAAGTTTCTTTCTTTTTTGAAAAAGCAATGAACAGTAGTACAAATTAAAAATAGCAGGATTCTAGAACCTCGTTTAACTGGGCCCTAAAAATTATTCAGGGGCCTCGCCCATTTTATTTGCACCCCAAAATTTTTAGGGGCATATCAATCAATAATAAAGTGAAAACATTGTTTTATCCTTGATATTTTTTATTTTTTAAATTAATGACGACTCTATAGAGTCGTTATTGTTTTCAACGACGACTTTAAAGTGTCGTTATTGTTTCAGTGACGACTCTAAAGAGTCATTAATGTTTTCAATAACGACTCTAAGTGTCGTTACTGATTTAATGACGATTTTAAAGAGTCGTTAGTGTTTTCAATGACGATTCTAAGTGTCGACTACTTTTAATGACGACTCTAAAGTGTCGACTACTTTCAATGACGACTCTAAAGTGTCGTTACTATATCATTGAAATAATAACGACACTTTAGAGTCGTCATTGAAAACATTAACGACTCTTTAGAGTCGTCATTGATTTAAAAAAAAAAAAATACCACGACGACTTTTCATACAAATCTGAGAAAAAGAAAATTACAAACGGAAATTTATTTATTTTTAAAAATGGTTAAACTCTAATTAAGTAAGATTAACACTAATTAAGTGAGATTATCACTAATTAGATAAGGGTAGATTAGCCGTTACCAAAATATTTGGTTAAGGGATGATTCAAATTAAGTTTGGGTGACCTTTTTTGTTTTCTAATAGGAGGCTCATAATTGGTTTTTTGGGCCTCCAATTAAACTAGGTTTTAGAAGCCAATCACCCAATCTCCAGAATTAATATAAGCATCACAATTCTCTCTCCTCTCTAAGAAAAAACTCTTAGTCTCCATTAATTTCTTGCTCAGATTTGGTCCATTTTGGATCAGATCTGAGCAAGATTTCTTTTTATTTTCAAGTTTTAATCAAATAAAATAGACTTCTTTTGTTTTTGATGTCATTTGACATATTTCTTGGCTATTTTGAGCGATTTTTCTTCGCCATTTGGGGCGAGTTTCTCTTCGCTTTGAGGGCGATTTATTCAAACCTTGATCGCTGGTTTGTGTCTTGCTATTCTCGATTCAAGAACATCAACAATCCAATACGGTATTACTTAGAATCTATATTCAATCTAAGGGATTCAGGGCATCCGAGTTCGTTTGGATCTACAAGATTTTGGGCAAATAACTCATTTCTTACAGGAGTATGTCTTATTGAGAAGAATAAAATCTGAATAAATGGTCGGAATCGATTCTGGATTATACCATCATCCTTCCCTACTACATTTATAAAAATTGGGTATCTTTACGGTATATGACTCTTTCTCTTCGCGGTGTATTAGGGGTTTTATTATCTTGTACCTTGGTGTTTTTGTTATTCTTGTAAGCGATCATGTAATCACGTTTTGATTTGAATGAATTGAAATTTGTTGATTGACAAAAAAAAAAAGCCAATCACCCGATCACAACAACTACTTGACAAATTAGCACCCTAATATAGAAGTTTGACGTGTCAAAGATAGGTTAGGTACCATCGGATCCGTTCTCGAGAATTCTCTGTCCAGTGCAGAGTCGTTGTATCTAATCACCCACCATCTCTTGTCATTGATTTTTCACAGTTAACAGTGTTCATCTTTTATTATTTTTCGAAGCTGCTAGGTATACATCAAAATCTTACCCCAACTTTTTACATCGTATGTGTCATCTATATTTACCGTAGATTTTATCTTCACCCTATCCCATTAGAGAAAACATGGAATCCGCTTTATAATGAACAAATAAAACCTTGACACATAGGGGTAAGATTTTTGGGTATGATTTTCGTGTATACATAACATTTTCGATTATTTTTTATCTGAATCACCATTTCTTGTCGGTGTCACAATCCCTTGACAAATCTTTAAGGAAAATGATATATTTAGCGAAGGAAATGCACCGAGTGTGCACGTGAGAGGGTGATAGGGCCCATTCATGCCTTACCCCTATCCCAATACAGAGAGCATGACATTGAGGCCATCAGATTCTCTCTCGGTGCACACCTCCGTGTCCACCTTCAATGGATGTGTATCATAACTGAATCTTTAATCAATATCCGGCCGCTACCATGTAGTATATACAATATTCTTCTTCTTTTTCCATTGTTAGGCCCCTTCTTATGGGTGTGGCAAACATGAATGTTTGCCATTTAAGCACCCACTATGGAGGTGGCAATCTGATAAACTGGCATGGCTAAGTGGCAAGGTCAAGTTTCCACCGAGCGGTTGAGTCTCGACCGTTCGGTGTAGTGTAGACCTCCCGGTGTAGTCTCCACCTCTCCCAGTGTAGTCTCCACCGCTAGGTTATTTTTTTATTTTTTATTTTTTTTTCTTCTCTCCTACTTTTCAGTTATTATAAAAGGGCCCCACAAAATGTTTTATAATAACTAAAATCAAAAAAGGACCCCACCAAATATAAATAACTAGATTTTTTATTAACAAGGGTCCCACAAAACCGAATATCATATACTACTTTAATAAAATTTGTCAGTTTTACCATAGTGAGGAAACTATGGCTGTCAATGGGTCCAGGTCCTCCCGAGTATCACTAGGCCCAGACCCGTACCCTACTTATAGAGGTCGGGTCCGGTTCCTAACAGTTCCGGGTCCGGTTCCTAAATTGTTGGACCCAGAACCGGGCCCGTTTAAAATACCGGGTACCCGTCGGTTCTGAGTACCCATCGGGTATTAAGAAAATTATTAAAAAAACCTTTAAAACTTAATTTCTTTCTCTTTTAGCTTGGATCTAAATTTATTTTTATAAAATTTTATTATTATTTATTTATTTATTAATGTACTAAAAAATGATCATAGGTAAGAAAAAAATGAAAAATGAAAAAAATCGCAGCCGAGACTAGGAAAATACTTTTAATTTTGCTAAAAATATGAATAAAAGAATAAAAAACCGGGTACCCAACGAGTATTACCCGTTTGGACCTGTTTAGATTCGGGTCCAATCGGGTAATTACCCGCCGGGTCCTAAGTTGTTAATGGGTCCAACTTTAGGACCCAGAACCGGACCCGAATTTATAGGGTCCGGTTCCGGTTCCGGGTAATGGGTACCCATTGGCATCCTAGAGGAAACTAATTTGCCATGCCATGTGGCATGTAAAAACAATCTTTATACCAGCTCCCACAGGAACCAGCCTTATCATGTGGAGAGAAGATTCCCAACAAACCACGAGTGATTCACGTGGAGATAGTAGTAAAGCGTATTCCTTTCCGTTTCTGTTATTTTTCTTAATAGCACTGACGTGTATTGTTTGTATTAGTCACAGAGCGTCTAGGGGTGTACCAAAAGAGGACCATGACGTGGACTGCCCCTCGACCACATGATTTATAGGGGGTGGGGGTTTTAATCTGCATGTCGAACCCCATCCATCAATCTAACGGTAGAGTTTTTGGTCCACCAATTTGTCCACACCAATTGGTCCACACCAATTGATACACCCTTATACGTTTCGGTATTAGTCACATCTGTGTCCAATGTGTCATGTCCAGATTGGTCCAGCTATTATCCAGCTTGTCATGAGCCTAGTTAGAAATTTGGAGTGCGGCAAACGTACGGAACATGATACGTACGAGTATTATTCGGATCCGTTAAAATTAAATTCGGTCAAAAATCCGGTCAACGATTCGTGTTACGGCAGTAATTCGGAACGGCATACTTACGTGTATAATTCGATTTACAAATATGAAAACGGCATTGAAAATTCGGCATATAACAAATTAATGGTAAATGATTTTTTAAGGTTACACTACATGAAAATGTGATCTAACCAAAGTATTACTTATAATATAATTAACATATCGTGTATAATCACCAACTCGCATGCAGTTCAGTGGTTGTGGATCAGGTGTTGGGTAAGCAACATGACATAGGTTCTTCAATACCCATTGTCGTCATCTTTATGAGACTTTTATACCGGATAATACCCGAATAATTCGGGTTTCTAACTTTTATACTGGTGTTTGTAGGTGAAAATGGTTTCTGCTGATTTCGGTAATTGCAGGTGTGAAAGTGAGAAACAATTTAAACCCTAAAAATGTACTACAAGGGAGTACTTTAGATTCGAGAGATCAATCTGTACAAGTCCGGCCTAAACCAAGAAATGGCTGTTCCAGACTTGCTTCGGTCATAAAGTGGAGGAGAAGGGTTGGTTTAGGGAGGGAAGCAAAGAGAGTGTTGGGACCAGAATAATTCTGGAAGAGTAGTACTTGACATGTATCAGAAGGTGAAAGCTTGAGAAAGCTAACAAGAGTTTCCTTTCTGAGTGTGGTATTTTTCCCTGACCAAAAACTCGTTGTCTGTGGTGGAAATAGGTAAGCCTATTTATACAAGTCTAAAAAAAACGTACTCTGGCCTCATAAGAAAAGAAAACGGATGAGTTAAATGGGAAGAGGTGGTAACGTCTGGTATTAATGGAATTTGATGGAATTAATGTTCCATAATGAAAGAGCGTTTCACCGTTGCTTCTTGCATTTACTAACCTCCTTATTCTTATTACACTATGTTGAAACGGGCATTTGTGTATGCCGCACGCTATAGACCACCAAAACAAAACCCTAATGAGCATCCCCCAGTTTGTGTTGATGTCTCGAATGTTTTTGGAAAACATGTAGCATGTTGTTGTGGCTTGGCAAGTCAAGCTCGGGAAACTTGCTAGCATGGTGACCTTCGACAGTCGAGATTTTGCATCTTGAGAGGAGGGGCAACCGTTGATCGTTGCACGCCTTTGTTTTGGTAGCCGTGTAGTGAGGGACAACATGATGGCACGACTAGGTTGGCATGCCATTGGCATGGCATGGTTTAGCGTGGCCAAACTTAGGTTCTCGGGCCAAAGGTTACCATGTGTCGTCCGGTAACCTTGGATGACAAGGATTTTCTCCTGGGATTGAAGGGCAACCATTGATTGTTGCACGCCTTCGTTTTGGTAGCCGTGTAGTGAGGGACAACAGGGTGGCGCGGATAGGGTATGTTTAGGCTTGGCATGTGGGGCCAAGGGTTTTTCATGGGAGTATGGCGTGGCTAGGGCCAAGGAAAGGGCGCTTGACTTGGCATGATGTGACTAGCTTGGCTAGGGCCAAGAAAAAATGCGTTTGGCATGGCACGGCTAACTTGGCTAGGTTTGGTTTGTATTGGCATGTGAGGCCAAGGGTTTTCCATGGGCGTATGGCGTGGCTAGGGTCAAGGTAAGGGCGCTTGGCTTAGCATGGCGTGACTAGCATGGCTAGGGCCAAGGAAAAGTGCGTTTGGCATGGCGCGGCTAGCTTGCCTAGGTTTGGTTTGGCTTGTCATGTGGGGCCAAGGGTTTTCCGTGGGCGTATGGCGTGGCTAGGGCCAAGGCAAGGGCGCTTGGCTTGGAATGATGTGACTAGCATGGCTAGGGCCAAGGCAAAGAGAGTTTGGCATGTCGCGGCTAGCTTGGCTAGGTTTGGTTTAGCTTGGCATGTGGGGCCAAGGGTTTTCCATGGGCGTATGGCGTGGTTAGGGCCAAGGCAAGGGCGCTTGGCTTGGCATGGCTAGGGCCAAGGCAAGGGCGCTTGGCTTGGCATGGCTAGGGCCAAGGAAAGTGTGTTTGGCATGGCGCGGATAGCTTGTCTAGGTTTGGTTTGGATTGGCATGTGGGGCCAAGGGTTTTCCATGGGCATATGGCGTGGCTGGGGCGAAGGAAAGGGCGCTTGGCTTGGCATGACGTGACTAGCATGGATAGGGCCAAGGAAAAGTGCGTTTGGCATGGCGCGGCTAGCTGGGCTAGGTTTGGTTTGGCTTGGCATGTGGGCCAAGGGTTTTCTATGGGCGTATGGCGTGGCTAGGGCCAAGGAAAGGGCGCTTGGCTTGCCATGACGTGACTAGCATGTCTAGGGCCAAAGAAAAGTGTGTTTGGCATGGCGCGGCTAGCTGGGCTAGGTTTGGTTTGGCTTGGCATGTGGGGCCAAGGGTTTTCCATAGGCACATGGCGTGACTAGCTTGGGCTAGGTGAGGTTTTGGCTGGGCATGTGGGGCCAAGGGTTTGCCACGGACGTATGGCGTGGCTAGGGCCAAGAAAAGGGCGTTTGTATTGGCATGGTATGACTAGTGTAGCTAGGGCCAAGGTAGAGTGCGTTTGGCATGGCGCGGCTAGCTTGGATAGGTTTGGCTTGGCTTGGCATGTGGGGCCAAGGGTTTTCCATAGGCGCATGGCGTGACTAGCTTGGGCTAGCTAGGGTTTTGGGGGCAAATGTCGTTTGGTAACCTTAGATAGCCAGGATTTGTTCCTAGGATTGAAGTGCAAACTTTGATTATTGCACGCCTTCGTTTCGATAGCCGCGTAATGAAGGCCTGTGTGGTGGGGCGGCATGGGGCCATGGCGAGGTGCGTTTGGCATGGCGTGTTCAGTGTGGATGGCATGATTTTCCATTGGCACGGAGGTGCAACTAGCATGGTTGGCATGCTTTGGCACGGTAGGTGTGGCTGGCATGATTTTCCATTGGCACGGAGGTGCGTCTAGCATGGTTGGCATGCTTTGGCGCGGTCGGTGTGGATGGCATGATTTTCCATTGGCACAGAGGTGCGACTAGCATCGTTGGCATGCTTTGGCGCGGTCGGTGTGGCTGGTATGATTTTCCATTGGCATAGAGGTGTGGTTAGCATGGTTGGCATGATTTGGCGCGGTCGGTGTGGCTGTCATTATTTTCCATTGGCACAGAGGTGTGGCTAGCATGGTTGGCATACTTTGGCGCGGTCGGTGTGGCTGGCATGATTTTCCATTGGCACAGAGGTGCGGCTAGCATGGTTGGCATGCTTTGGAGCGGTCGGTGTGGCTGGCATGATTTTCCATTGGAACACGTGGGAATTAGGGTTTCGCTTGTCGTAACCCTAATTTGAAAAAGATACCCCGGTAATTATTTTAGAGACACATTAAAGGTTTCAGTAAATGTGTCTACTAAATGCTTGTTACTTTAAATGTTGTGGTATCACTGTCTGCCAGGGTTTAGTGTTTTACGATTTTAGCCCTACACTAAAAACCACCATCAACATTAAGTCCCATGTTTAGCTTGGAACAGGTGCCTTGTTGCGAGGTAATCATATGATGGTGACAGATAAGGACGGAATCGAGATGTTTTGCAAAGATGATCAGGAAAATTCGACTGACGCTTTTGAGGGTAGAAGAGAGTTTTGACTTCCCATATTGGCGGCCTTGCGTAAGTTGCATTGATGCAGACTGTGGAGTGGTAAAATGAGGGTTACCGGTTTGGTATGGTCGTACATCTTCTAAGCAAAGCGGGCGCGGTCTTGGAAGGAAAAGCATAGCGGACGGATTGGCTCGTGGGGCCAAGGTGTGGCGCGGTCTCGGAAAGGTAAGTGCGCGCGGATGACTTGGCATGATAGGGGCACGACAATTTAGCGGGCGGTCTGAAATAGTGCGGCCATGGCGAGGAGATACGTACACGGACGACTAGGCGTGGTGGGGCCGCGGAAATGGAGCGGATGGCTTGGCCTGGTGCGTCCATGCAAAGGCGAGGCGTACACGGACGTCTAGGCATGGTGGGGCCGGGGAAATGGAGCGAATGGCTTGGTGAGGAAAGGTATGCATGGGAGGCTCGGCGCGGTTTCGATTTGTCTTTGGAGCCCGATTGCTTCTTATTCGATGCCAGTGGGAAATTCTTTCCCCTTTCGAACATTAAAGTATCATACCCTTCTATCCCGCCTAGATTTCATTGAGGTTTTGATGAGGCGTTTCATTTGAGGATGATTTCTCGGCCGTGATTCCATCATGTTCCGCCTATTCAGCCTGCGTTTCTCTTTCTTCCTTTAGGGCTTCCACGGTATTTACGGCTGGTGAAGTTGTGTCTTGAGAGTGATCGTTCGAATGTCAGTCCCCAGTGCTCGACCAGTAGCGGCGGTGAGGCCCAACCAAACCATGCGTACCCTTGGCATGGTGGCGCTTCTATGTTGGCATGCCCTTAGCATGGTGTGGGCATAGCCTAAGCACAAATTGTTGATGGTGGATTGTTGCAAAAACTGAACGTGAAATGCTGGAGAGACTGGCACTGGCAAGGAAAGAGCGGATATCTTGGGAGTGGCAAGGCTTTCTTTTGTGGGACCGATTTCCTTTCTTCATGCGCGACTTTAACATGGAATTATTTCCTTATTTAAAAAGAAACTCTTTTTCTAGATGTAGGTAGCATCTGCAATCCTTTCATCTGGTAGCTTAGCAAAAATCCCGGTATGATTAATTGGGTGTCTTCATGGCTAGGCTTTGGAACGCGAGGCGGAGCTACTAGCATGAACTTGGCATGAAGGGGGCCCATTGGCACTGACGGGCATGGAACGGATGTGGGACACTCTGTAAAGCGCTTGTCAAGGCATGACGCTGGTAAGGGAAGCGCCTTGGAAGGGAAACGCTTGCAAGGGAAGTGCTTTTGGTTTAGGGTTTGACATGCCGAAACCCTAATTAGCGCCCTTTACTAGAATCGTTGTAGAATCCGCGTACGGACTCGGATTTGATGGTCCGCCCCTTTATCGGACACGAAACAAAATTCTCTATCACCCTTAGCGGGAATATTGAGGTTTCGCGCTTGCTTAGGAGGTGAAAACGGCCTGACAGTGAAAATCCGGAAGAAGTCAGGAGGGATGTTGCGGGCCCGGGGTGGCATAGTCGCGCGCAAGTCACTTATTCCCATCCATGGAGTAAAAAGGAATATTCATTAGGCACAAGCTCTAAAAACTTTGTCTGCTTGAAAAGAGGCATCAACCCTCTTATGTTCTTCTGTCGTTCGTCTGGATCCGTGTTTTCGTCTGTAGTGTCTCTCCAGTGGATTCCAAAATTTACCAAAACTTCGTTGTATTCTTGGGGCAGATGGATGAACTATATGATCGGAAACGATCACATCATGGGTAATCTTGGAGATTGTGGTTGCGTCGTCGGTCCATCCTCGATCTTAGGTTGTTAAGTGGGCCTTCTGATCGTGATGATGATGTGTCGTGAATGCTTGCATGGTCGAAAACTTCTGGCACCCTTGCATAATATAGGGAGACGTACCACTGCCGATGTGCTGCTATCAAGTCTTCCCGGACTTTTTTCCAGGTTAAAATCTTCGAATCATCTTCTGAATCTTGGACTATCGTACGAAATGGGATGCGGTGAGAAGTCCCAGGTTATACTTCGGTTTGATATGATGGCATGGATGAATATGTGAACGTAACCTTCCGACGTGTTTTTGGGGTCTTCGGTGCGCATGTACGACTTCATGTAAGAAATTCCCGCGGCTTGTAAAACCTCGACAGGGATGATGTTGAAATCAGTAATAACCTGGTTGAGGGGAGTGAAAACGTCTCGTGCTGGTAGTCCCCATGCGTAACCTACTTTCATTATATTGCCTTGAATCCCCATCCACGGGATTTGATATAAGCCTATCGTACTCTTCTGGATGTGACATTGGGATGCTCATGATGAAATATTATGGATAATGCAGGCTTGGGATCCTCCGCGGCCTCGTAAAGTTTTGAAGGCGTCTTCTAAACAGAAAGGTGATGGTATTCTTGCGTTTCACCCTTGAAGAGTAGATGACCTCGTTGTGGGTATGGATTTTTGGTTGACTGCGTCTTCCGAGCTTTGACAGTAAAGAGATACCGTGTATATCCTCAGTCCTAAAGTATGGTTTACATGTTTCCATCTTTGTATTAATTGCTGTTGCGGTGAAGCTCCGGCTATTATCAACAAATGATCGACAGCAGTTCTTGGTAGGAGATGTAATCCGGAGAGACTGCATTTTCGTGGTAACAAAGTAGGTTGGCTAGAATTATATGGGCACCCATGGAAGTAAAAGGATTGGCTGGATGCATAAGCGAGCAAAACTGTCCATGGTCATGAGTTTTGGTGGGGTCGACTAAAGGATGGCCATGACTACGAAGATTGGATGGCTTCGATCATGATCCTTGACATGGGGAGTGTGGAGGCACGACCCTTTGAAGGAAGGAGTGGTGTTGAGGAGAACGTTGAAACGGATCCACTGCTGGAGAATGTTGAAACGACGCCTTGCAACTCTCAGCACCTTGACGGTTACCATGTTGAAGTCGGAGGCCGCGTCACGTTCTTTCAAAATCGACATCCCTCAAGATAACATAGGTTAGGAGTCCCCGGTTCCATCTATCGATCGTGCTTTCCAAGAGAGGTTGGGGTTTGGGAACGTCTTCCCTGGATGAAAACGCCTTCACTACAAGAAAGTGACTCTATTGCCTCACGTAGTTTATAGTAGGTGGGGAAATATAAGCCTTAGTGCCACATCTAAGCTTAGGTGTAGCAAGGAATATTTTTATTGCCGCAGGTTGAATGAGGTGCGGCAATAGAGTGGTCTCTTGCC
The DNA here is from genome assembly GCA_023529315.1 of Papaver bracteatum. Taxonomy (NCBI): domain Eukaryota; kingdom Viridiplantae; phylum Streptophyta; class Magnoliopsida; order Ranunculales; family Papaveraceae; genus Papaver; species Papaver bracteatum. The sequence continues at coordinate 310,679 of JAJJWX010000860.1, forward strand.
ACGGATGCTTGATATAGTGTTGTAAGAAGATATATATTTACTCTTTTAATTTTTTTAATAATGCTTAATATATAGTGAAAATCGTCCAAAACGGAAAATTTTGACTAAACTTAATTTCCTTCCATATTAGTTGAATATAATGTATTTAAATATCCCCACTATCTACGAAATTAGGTAATAAAATATATTTAATCATCCCCATTATCTCTCAAAAATAATTGTAGGATCCCTAACTCTTAGCAATTCTTCCTTTCTGATTTAAATCCATCAAAACAACTGCCCTCCATCTCTCTTGCACTTTCTCCAAGAGAATTATTTTGTTTTTCAGAAACATATCATCATCCACATGTATTAGTTTTTACTTGATTGTTTTCTATGGTATTAATTACTTGTATTGAAGACTTCTTCCTGCAACAAGTTCGTGGAGATTGTGATTACCAAGTGTTTTGATAATTAAACAATGCATCTCTTATGCTATATCTAAAGAACTTCGGCATCCACTTTTGTGGTCATTAATGGGGGCCATTTTATTATGGTATTGATATCTTACGAGGTAGATAGTTTCTTGTGCATATACTAATCCCCTCTTTTATAAAATGGTAAAATCTTAAAGTCTAAACTTTTATCTTTGAATCTAAACTTATTAATGGATTTCCATTCAATGTTAGATAATTAATTTGTCCAATTGTTTCTTTTGCAGGAGCCAATTTCACCCCGTGAAGGACTTTGTTTGAAGATCAATTTTTGTTGTTTGTTATTTGTTTACAAAGTTTGTAATCCGAGATCTAAATGTATTATGAGTGTAATCACTGTAATCATCAGTTTTTATCATGCAAACAAATTAAATTTTTTAGATGAATCCTTGTATTTTTTTTTTCCCCGTTAATTTCTTGAAAATAAAATAGTACTCGTCCAAAAGAAAAAATAGTACTCCTTACACGGTTGAAAACAAATTTTAAAAATAAAATAAAATTTAAAATTATTTAAAAAAGCTTAGGCATTGTTATTCAAAGAGGAGTTGGAGCCAAGCTTGTTGCTAGGTTACCAACCAAAAGCTTTGTTTAATTGTTTCGTTTCTTTTTTTTATTTAAAGTTTTTTTTTTAAAAAAAAAAACTAAAACTAAATTAGAAAAATACATTTTTGCCTCATGCTATTGCCTCACCGTTTGGTGTGGCAAAAAACCCAGCTTTTGCTGCAGTACATTAAAGGTGTGGCAAAAACTTCTTGTCACATAGGTTGTTTCCACAGGGTGTGGCGAAAAATAATTATGTGGCAATAGGATTTAGCCACATGAAATATGGGTTCTTGCCACATAAACGATGTGTTGTAATACATCATTTTTATTGTAGTGCTTCTTTCCTGATGCAGTGCGGTTGAGGGATATAAATATGTCTTAGCGCTACGCCTTGGAGAAATATAGAATCTCACATAACTGTTTCATCATAGACTGTACGACTTTGTGGGAGAAGTTCCCATCGTGCGGGTCCTTGCGGGAGAAGGGTCTCGGTAAACTCAGGAGGGTTGTTGATTTCCTTTACTTTCTATTTTGGAGAAGTCTTTCCTGAATCTTCATATAAAACGCACGTCTTGCTGAAGTGCATGTTGCCTTTTCATCAAATCAACAGTGGTAAAAGGAGGTCAGCTTCTCCCGGCTCTTCCAGTATCTTTCCTTGATGGTGGAGCAGCGTCCCTGGTGACGGTTGAAGCTGTCATGCTTGAAGAAACATTAGGGTGAAAGAAGCGGCTCTGTTTCTGGTGATCATAATTGTATCGTGCAGAGATGTCACGGTTATGATCACGGAGTGATGGAGCCATGACTTTGTTTCGAAGGGTGAGGATGGCGATGCTTTGGCCAACCGCGCCAAAGCATGCCAACCATGCTAGCCGCACCTCCGTGCCAATGACAAATCATGCCATCCACACCTACCGCGTCATGCCAAACGCACCTCGCCAAGGCCCCACGCCGCGCCACCATACTAGCCTTCACTACGCGTCCATCAAAACGAAGGCGTGCAATAATCAACGATTGCCCTTCAATCCAAGGAGAAAATCCTGGTCGTCTAAGGTTACCAAACGACCTTTGCCCCAAAACCCTAGCTTGGTCACGCACCTAGCCCAAGCTAGTCATGCCATGCACCTATGGAAACCCCTTGGCCGCACATGCCAAGCCAAAACCGCACCTAACCCAAGCTAGTCACTCCATGCGCCTATGGCAACCCCTTGTCCCCACATGCCAAGCCAAAATAGTACCTATCCCAAGCTAGCCGCGCCATGCCAAACGTACTCTGCCTTGGCCCTAGCTATGCTAGTCACATAATACCAAGCCAAACGCCTTTTTCCTTGGCCCTAGCCACGCCATGCACCCATGGAAAACCCTTGGCCCCACATCCAAGCCAAACCAAACCTAGCCAAGCCATACCAAACGCTCTTTTCCTTAACCCTAGCCATGCTAGTCACATCATGCCAAGCCAAACGCCCTTGCCTTGGCCCTAGCCATGCCATACGCCCATGGCAAACCTTTGGCCCCACATGCCAAGCCAAAATCGCACCTAGCCAAAGCTAGCCACGCCCAAGGCGAACCCTTGGCCCCACATGCCAAGCCTAACCACACCCTAGCCGCGCCACCCTGTTGGCCTTCCCTACACGGCCACCAAAACGAAGGCGTGCAATAATCAACGGTCTCCCTTCAATCCTAGGAGCAAATCCTAGCCATCCAAGGTTACCAGACGACACATGGTAACCTTTGGCCCGGAAACCTAAGTTTGGCCACGCCAAACCATGCCATGCCAACGTCATGTCACCCTAGCTGCGCCACCTTGTTGGCCTTCCTTACGCGGCCACCAAAACGAAGGCGTGCAATAATCAACGGTTGCCCTTTAATCCCAGGAGCAAATCCTAGCCATCCAAGGTTACCAGACAACACATGGTAACCTTTGGCCCGAAAACCTAAGTTTGACCATGCCAAACCATGCCATGCCAACGACATGCCAACCTATCCGCGCCACCCTGTTGGTCTTCCCTACGCGGACACCAAAATGAAGGCGTGCAATAATCAAGGTTGCCCTTCAATCCCAGGAGAAAATCCTAGCGATCCAAGGTTACCAGATGACACATGGTAACCTTTGGCCCGAAAACCTAAGTTTGGCCACGCCAAACCATGCTATGCTAACGACGTGCCAACCTAGCCGCGCCACCACATTGGCCCTCACTACGTGGCTACCAAAACGAAGGCGTGCAATGATCAACGGCTGCCCCTCCTCTCAAGATGCAAAATCTCGACCGTCGAAGGTCACCAGGCTAGAAAGTTTCCCGATCTTGACTTTCTAATCCACAACAACATGCTACATGTTTTCCAAAACATTCGAGATATCAACACAAACTGGGGGATCCTCTTTGGGTATTAGTTTAGCGGTTTACAGCGTGCGGTGTACATTATGCTCGTCATAAGGGTGAGGCTATGACGGACCATAAAATTACGCCTTTGGCGCGTCGCCCCGCAGGCCGTAACTCCCCCAGTACGCCATGATGAAGCTACGATCCGGGCCTCATCCCCAGGAAAATGCACGCTTATTTGCTTTTCCAAGCATGATGCAGCTATTTAAGCTTCCACATCATTCCAAAGTCACCCTCGTCCGAGGAAGGGTTTAAGGCCAATGCCAATGCACTTCGCATGCATCTCTGGCTTTGCCTCAACGTAGGGAATTCATCACTGAATTTCCTATCTAGCTGAGCAACCGTCATATTGCCATGTCTGGTCCAGGAATAAGCCTTGGACATGGTGTAGGCCGCGCCAAGACCTTGCCATTTCCTACGTTACTTCGCTTATTAACTCTTTATAACTTGATAGGAAGTATGAGCATCCAATTACTGGCATTCAACTAAGCCTCATCAAGTATGGACACAATCATCCCTTGCGTCAAGCTACCGAGCTTAGATGATATGAGGGGCCAACGTGTTGGACCAGCAATACTGCAACTCATTACGGCTACATACGTACCCTTCCCTACTCTAAAGGGATCAAGCACAGACCGTAGATCATTTGGAAAGGACAAGAAACTTAATCCAACTCGTTTGCTAGGCCGTGGCCAAGCAATAGTGGTAATGGCATAGTCCGTATAGGCCGTTTCGTCAAAATGCATAAGGAATATGCATCATCGAGTCTGCAACATGGCATAGTGATGCCTAAGCATCAAATGCGCTCTTCGCGAGGCTACGTAACTATAAATGAGCCTTAGGCATCATTTATACTCTTTCGTCTAAGCTATGAAGCTTACTTTGGTACATAGTCCGCATATGCAACTTCAACCAACTACCCCTCCATATATATGTTAATTTGACATTTTTAGAACTTTGATTAGGGGAGGAAAAATCTTTCATCAACTCCCCGCAATCATTGTGTTTTACTGTTCATCGCAATTATTATGCTGCAAGCTCAAGGCCACTAGCCAACTGGCCTAATGCATCATGATGATGCAATATTGGCCCTCAGCAAAATTCCAAACATAATGCGCCATTTTGGCGCGGTATTGTCCTTAGGCCAACTACCTCTTACTACCAACGGAAGATTTGGATGAAGCTTCATCTCAAGCCATGGCGCATCTTTCAGGATGCGCCATGCTAAAAATACGGGGTGTTACAGAGGCGGTTAGTAAATACGGGAAGTTATGTGTGAAACGTTCATGGGACATAAAGAACATGTGTTAATAATTTTATGGGACATCAATTCCATAACGTTATTCATGAAAACCAGTTTCATGCGTTAACCACTTTATGGAACATCAATTCCATACAAACGGTTACCACCTCCTCCCATTTACTTCCCCACTCCTTAATGAGACCAGGGTACGTTTTTACTCCGACTTGTATAAAGAGTTCTTACCTATTTCAATTGAACAACAAGTTTATACGGGAGATACAACACTCAGAAATACTTACTTTCTATCTCACCTCCTGATCTCTCTTACTTTTATGATAACAAGTCGTAGTAACCCAACTATTCTGGTCTCACCACTTTCCTTGCTTCCCTCCCCAAAACCAACCCATTCTCCTCCACTTTGTGACCGAAGCAAATCTGGAACGGCCATTTCTTGGTTTAGGCCGGACTTGTACAGATTGATCTTGTAGGTACTGAATATCGCAAGATAATAGTTCACGAGTGTCGTAATAAATAAAGGAGGAAAGAGTTATAAAATGATACGATGATAGAAGTAGTGCGGGGAAATATGAAGTTTTGCGAGGATGAATTGCGATACTTCGCAATTCATATACAACTGCATAAGTTTTACTATAAATAGGAGTTCAAATGTAAAATTCGAGAGGTTCTTTTAATGAGTGTAAGAAATTATCTTAGGAAAGAGAATATAAAAAGTTGTAACTATTCTAGTTCCATTTTGATAATTCTATGTAATCAACTAAGAGAATTAATAAGAAAGTTATCATTCACCATCAAGAACTTCTTGAGTTTTTACTAATTCTATTGAGGGTGTAGTTGTAGATTATTCTGCAACTACATAATTGGCGCTAGAAACAGGGATTTGAAGAATTTCTGTACCAGAAAAATGACAAGAAGAAGAAACACATCAGAACCATTAACTGAAGTAAGAAGAAGTGTAAGACTCGCAGGAGGAGAAGAAAATATAACATGAGAATCTAGTAGGAGAAGGAGTAATCGAAGAAATCAAGCTCAACAAATAATAGATCATGATCGAGTGAATATACACACTTGGAGAACTGATACACCAGAAGAAGAAGATAGAGAACCACAAATCAGAGAAAATGGGAGGTTGATGAGAGGAACAATTCTTGAAAGATAAAGGGAGATGTTAGAAACATTGAGACAAGGAATCCAAGAAGAACGAATGATCGAAGCTTAAGAACGTGCCAATTTAACAAGACAAAATCAAGAATTGAGGATGGAAAATGAGATGCTACAAAGAAGGAAATCTCAAAGTGTTGCAAGATCAAATGTTAGAACAGAAAGAGAAGGACAAAATTCACCGATAATCAATAATGAAAATAATATGCAAGAACAAGCGCAGAATCAAGGTGAAAGAAATCAAGAGAATCGTTTCATTTTAATACCAAACCACGAACAAAACATGGAGAATTTACGAACAAGGCCAAATCCTAGAGAAAACAATCAGAATCGAGAGGAAGAACAACAACTTATGGAAGAAACTGAGAGACAACAAGCAGTACATCAAAACAATCACGAGAATGGAGTAAGAAGATATGAAGAGGCTCGTAACAAACAAAATGTTGAGTATGAAAGAATTAAGAGAAGAATTGTAAATCAACAAACAGAAGTGGAGAGGAATGAACCAAACTCTCGAATCGAGTACAAGCAAATCAAGAAGAAATAAATCACAGAAGGAGGAGAAATGAAGAAGAAGAAATTCCTGATATTCGCATGAGAAGAATGATAAGAATAGAAAGGGAAGAACAAGAATTCCAAGATGCTCTGCGACTGAACAATTATGATAATTTAGAAAGAAGATATTTGCAAAATTATGCAAATGAAAACATTAATGAAGAATATGATAGAATGCGAAGGATCGCAAGGGAGGAAGCGCAAGAACGTAGAAGAAGAGAAGTTGCATTAAAAAGACCAATGGATGAGAATTCTGAGGCAAATGCACGGATCTTTCGAGAATTAGCAGAAATGAGAGGGATGATAAACAATAGAAGAGGAGGAGATAGAAGGAAATTAGATGAAGCAATAGAAGAAGCTGCGAGGACTCCATTTGCTAGAGAAGTACAATTGGGAGGAATTCCACCAAAATGCAATTTGCCCACACTTACCAGTATCTTTGATGGGACTTCATGTGCTATTCATCACATTAAAGCATACATAAGATGCATGTTACAATGGGAGAATCATGATGTTGTGTTATGCAAGTACTTCGCATCGAGTTTAACAGGGGAAGCTTTAAAGTGGTTCGAAGGACTCCCTAAGAACACTATTACGTCATTCAGTCATTTGCAAGAAACTTTCCTTGGAGCATATATCACAAATCACTCTTCACGGCTTGGTATTGAAGATGTATTTGGTTTAAAACAAAGAGTGGGTGAAAGTTTGAAGCATTTGGTAAGACGATGGAAGACTATGTGCAGTGATATGGCAGGGCGCGTGGATGAGAGATACTTGATTCTGTCCTTCATAAATGCGATGTTCGCAACTGAACAATTATATGTTCAAATCTTCAGAAGAAAGAATTCCTTAATGATGACAGAGTTACGAGAATTGCAAGAAGAATACATTACACTAGAGGAAAAGCAAAACAGTATGGAGTCATATCCAGTAGCAAACACTAGCAATCAAGATGGAGGAGCAAATTTACTTCCCAAAATAATCAATGTAGTAGCAGGTACTTCGCAAACATCCTCACAAACTTCTTCGCAAATTTCAGAAGAGAAGAAAATCAATGATAGCCAGCCAAAAATGGTAGAAATGGGTAGTAGAGATCAAGAAGAGTATGATAGAGAGAGGAATTTCTATAATCGAATAGTAAATAACCAAATTCCAAGATTAGATCAACAACAAGAAAATTATGGGGGACAAAGGAAAAATTATTTTGGACAAGGGAACCAGAGACAAAATTATAACAACGGTCAAGGAGGTCAAAGAATGGTAAGGGAAGAGATAAAGTTGCCACCTTTGAATACAAGTGTAGAAAAGATATGGCAAGCAATTATCCTGGTAGAGCATATACCAACTCCATGGAACATGGGAAAGGAACCACCAATGGGTCCAAGAAGTCATGAATTTTGTTCATATCATCATTTTCATGGACATTCTACAAATAATTGCCATAATATCACGAGGATAATCTTGCGAATGATTGATCAAGGAAAACTAAATCAATTTTTACTTAAGAAGACACAGTCGCAACAATTACCACAAGCTCCAGCCATAACTCGCAGGGAGAACACGGCACAAGAAAAGGGAGAAGAAACCCTACATATAGAAGTGGGATCAAAAGCAAGGAATGTTTTCTGTAATTCCATTGTTCATTCATATAAAACCATAGAGGATTTTCATGATAATGTGTTAAGCAGGGTATATGCGAGGGATGGTGAAGGAAAGGAAGTAATGAACATCGCAAAAATTTCACAACTTGAAGATTGGCAGAAACGTGAAATTTCTTTTGAAGCCACCTGAAATTCAGAAGGTTGTGAAGCACATGATAATCCATTGGTAGTAAGATTAGCAATCTACATGAATATGGAAGAAAATGAAGATGATATGGAGGAAGAATCAATTGGTCTTAATAGGATTTTGATTGATACGGGAAGTTCTGTCAATATCCTCTTCTATTCTGCTTACAAAACTATGGGGGGAAAAGATGCAGATTTAATACCTTCTACTTACAGAATTTATGGTTTTAATGGAACTGCTAACAAGCCCAAAGGAGAAGTGAGCATGCGAATTCCATTAAGTGGAATGCGAACTGAAATTCTGTTCTGCGTTGTTGATGTCGAATCACCATATAATGCTTTGATAGGAAGACCATGGCTTCATGGAATTCTAGGCGTAGCTTCCACTCTACATCAGTGCATAAAGTTTCCTCATATGAAGGGTATTGGAATTATCAAGGGTGATTGGGCTGAGGGAAAGAAATGTTACGATACAGAAGTAGAAGTTTGCGAAGGAAAAACTACTGAGAAGGAAAATTGGAGAAAAAGAGCAAAGGCTGTGAAAAGAAGTGAAAATTTAATGGTGGAGGATTAAGGCAAAAGAGAATAAAATTACGATGATAATCATACAAGAAATTTACGATGATAATAAGGGGTTGTGATTTGCGAAGAAAGAAGAAGGAAAATAATAAAACAAGAAGGTAATCAGTATGTTTGCTCGTGGAAATGAGGTATGTTGCAAAACAAATTTTTTATTTCGTGATAAATTTTACGAATATTGTTTGCTCGCAGGAAATTGGGAAAAGTTACGAATTTCAAAATTTATATTGCGATTAAACTTTCATTAATTTGAGAATAAAAGACCGCAATCTATGATCAGCCTCCAAAAAAGAAAGAGAGCCGCAGAAAATTTTATACAGGCAAACCTTTGTGGCGTACACCCTAGTTCGCGAAGCTATATTTCGTAAGAGGCAAAGTCCTAAAGTACGTCATTTAAGGGGGTACCTATAAACGTGGCTAAGGGTAACCGGAACACCACCAAGGGCCCTTAGTACATGGTAAAATTTTAGGGGTACAACCCAATAATGGGGTACCTATCCGGGTTAGACACCTTGGATTCTCACCTAATCTAGCGACATTACGCAATATAAAATGCGGTGTAAGAGGATTTAGGTTGGGCGACTAAGGCATACTGTCTTTCCCAAGAAGTGAAGAAAACGATCAAGGCGCCGAGGTACACGGTTGAGTCAAGAGTGCCGGGTGAGGTTGAACCACATCTGCCATTTTTGACAAGTCTTGGAAAATGATGCACTTGGCCCAAAGATACCCCATAGGGTGCAACCTCGTAACTATAAGCCCCATAGGCAAAAAGGATAAGAGGTTGCGATCAAAAGCTGGTTGTTGGCAGAACCGGATGGGAAGAGCTAACCTTGTATGGTAGATGTACGCTTCCTTGAAGGGTCAACCAGGGGGAAGATAAAGGGCAGCACCCTCCATTAGGGAGCTGATACGTGCTATAAGACGCAAATGTCACGAGGCTTCTTGTTTGCGAAAACATAAAGGCTTGTCATATTTGTGCAACAAATGAAGTTCTGCGAGCATTCTAAAAAAAAAAAAAAAAAAAAAAGAGAAGGAAAACATACAAAAAGAACTCGCAGAATGAAACAAAGAAGTTAAGATGAGATCAATGGGTTATTACATGAAAGTGTAAAAACGTCCTGCGATTTCATCGCAAGACGATAATGTCACGAGGTTGTATGTTCGCAAGAATGTTCAGACTTGTCATATTATCGCAAATACAAAAATTTACTACAAAAGAGGTGGCAAAATAAGACCTTTACTTAGGAAGGCATGATAAGACCACAGAAATTAATGAAATTCATTACATCAAAATCATTGAAGAAATTATACAAGAATATACATTATGAAGATCTGAAAAGAAGACAACTTCGTCGATATCATTGAAGAAATTTTACAAGAATATACATCATGAAGTTTTAAATAGAAGACAACTTCGTCAATATCATTGAAGAATTTTTACAAGAAGTCCTATCAAAGAAGATAACATCATTGAAGAATTTTCACGAAGACTTAACAAAAGATGCGATTTTGATAGCAATCAAATACAGATAAGTTCATACTCGTAAAATTTTAAGAGAATTACATACTTCTTATACTTCTCCATATATTGAATATTTCTCCACAAATTCAATACTATTTATACTTCTTCAAGAATATATCATATTTATTATACTTCTTCAACGGATATTTAATTTTGCGAAGGTTAAGTACTTATTATACTTCTTCATACAATGAGTAATAATTCTTATACTTCTTCATATATTGGGCAATTCTTCATGAATTGAATACTGCTAATACTTATTCAAAGATATTTTATACTTCTTATACTTCTTAAGGGTATTTCATATTTCGTATACTTCATACTTCCTATACTTCAAGGGGAGATTTATTATTTACTTCGCAACATTCCGCAAAAGGCAAAAGGCTTATATTTCTTATACTTCAAAGGGAGGACTTTTTATTCATAATCACAATAAGACGAAACTTCGTAAGATAAATTGAGAAGGATATTCTAATACTTCCAGCGATAGTTGATCATTTGAAGAGCAATAATAAGGGGAAGGGGAATACTAAGCTAAGTCTTTAAGATATATTATTTCTCTCCACATGATCAAGTTATGCGAATAAGGGAAACAATCAATCAAAGAAAGATTAATTCAAATTAAGCTTTGAAAAAGAAATTGTTGGATTGATTAAAAGTGCAATCAAGAAGAAAGTGTTGTATTGAAAAGAAACAGAACAGACATACAAAAAAGAGTGAAGTTACAGAACAGATATACAAAAAAGAGTGAAGTTATTTTTCAGGCGATCTATTCCCATCAAAATGATCTTCTTCTTCAACTTCACTATCATCTTCAACTTCACTATCAGAGATTTCCATATATGGAGTATCTTCAGGAATTTCTTCGGAAAGGAGCGTATGGTACTTCTTGAGAGGAATTTCATTATCTTCGCAAATCTTGCGAGTCATCTTAGCTCGAAAACGCTTGACATATAAACTATGGTTATGCTGGGAAATTAGAAGCTGAGATCTCAAATCAGAAATTTTCTTATTACGGTTAGCAAGGATAGTTTCCAGATCGTCATTCATCTTCGCATAATTTTCTGCGGCAAGGAGAGAAATTAAGGAATTGGTTAGCAAATTACGAAGGAAAAGTAATCAAAATAATTACCATCGCAAAGAATTTACCTTCTAATTGCTTCTTATCATTACGAAGAGAAGAATTTTCAAGCTTTAATTGATTATTCTCCTCAAGAAGAGAATAATTATCAATTGCGATGCTCGCAGATTGTGAATTATCTTCGTGACGGGATGTTAATTCTGCATTATCAATACTTAAATCATCTACTTTCTGACGGAGATTTGAATTTTCAACCTCTAACTTCTTACAACGATTCAAAGTTTTCTTCTCAGCAATAGAATGACGTCTTTCCCAATCAGAAGCAGCTACACAACTAACTCTTCCAACCTAAACAAGAAAAAAGGGGTTAGAAATCAACAAAATAAGGGAAATAAACAAGGAATAGAGAAGAAACTTACCATGCTACCTAAAGCATATAATGAAGCAGGAGAGACGAATCTTGAAATGCCTTTGAGGGAGTTATTATCAATTACAGTAGGAACTTTACAAGCCTTCGCAATAAGTTTGCGAGCATTCGTTGTAGGAGAATTTCCTAATCCACGAGAAGAATGGAGGAAAGCCTCAGATATGCTAACCATTGCTGAGGCAAAAGTTTCTGGGATACTGCAATCTTCATTTTCACCTTAATCAACATCATTATCATCATCTCCTTCGTCATAAAGGGTATCGGAATTAGAACTAAAGTCCTTCTCAGGAAATTTATCATCTTCATCACCAAGATCTTCCTCAATATTCTCATTAGAAGAGATTACATTGGAATGAGACTTGGTTGAGAGTTTCTTCTTTTTCCTCCTCTCGTAAACAACATCTTGAAGTTTCCTTTTCCCTTTGCGAAGAGCATCATCTTGACTACCAGAAGCTTAGGTAACCTTCGCAGAACGAAGAGTTTGTTGTCTTGCAGTAAACCTTTTAGAAGAAGTAGAACTCTTATTTTCACTCGCAGCAATCTCAGGAAGAAGTGGAACCTGCAAATTCAAATAAGGATAAGAAACAGAGGCAACAATATATTGTTTAGAAAAATACAAGAGTGTTTCTTACCTCATTTGAAATTAAAGGGTAACAAAAAGATAAGGAGATGGAAGTACATACATTTCTATAAACCCAAGGTTGATAATGGCGGTTACGAAGGTTCGCAGGAAGTTCTACTATCCCAGAAATATAAGAACCCGATAATATTAAAGGGTACTTATACCAATCTTCATCATTAGAACGACGAGGTGTCTTATTATTTCCTGAGGCATAATCAATATCGTGCATGAGAAGATCATCTGCTGCGATATTAGCTTTACGATGAAGACGAACACCCCAACGATTATCTTCTTTCCTCGCAGGAATTAGTGTGTAATTTTTGAAGAAACCCTCAACTGTATAATTCGCAACAACAATTTCCATATTTTCAAATCCAGGTTTCCTAAGATCAACTGAATACAAAGATTTCCCAAAAGCGGCACGATTTGTGAATTCAACTAAGAGGCGAATACAATCACCAGTCAATTGGTAAATGGCACAAGAAAAATTGGGGTGGGAAATAATTTCATAGAATAGAGGAAAGTTAACATCATAAAGAGGAAGAGGAAGACCTGCGAGGATTTGACCTCGTGAGATTAAAATTTTCTGATCATCCCAAACATAGTTGGTAAAGAGCTTCACACAGAGAGAAGATTTATTATCATAACCTTCAATCTCAGAGAGAATGAGGTCCCTATCAGAAAGTTCCGCATTAATCTGTTCAATAGTTTTCTTCTTTGGTGCCATTAAATATAAGATGGAAAATAGAAAGGAAAAAAGATAAAAGAGATTGCGAGAGAGAAGTGAAGTGGTGAAGAAGATGAATAAGATAAGAGAATAAAAAGAAAAAACAAAGGATAATATTTATAAATAAAGAGAGTTTGATGAAGATAGAAACTCATTAATACGAGTAAGCGTGAACGGTTGAAAAGAACGGTTACGAAGAAACGTGTCAAAAAGGTAAGGGAAAAGTAAAAAGACGTGTTGCGAACTTGATGGGTGGTAATAACTACACTAAATTTACGAGAATAGAGATTCTCATGACATTTCTTCTTCGTAGAATTGACATGAGAAGAGGCAAGATGTAGGTACTGAATATCGCAAGATAATAGTTCACGAGTGTCGTAATAAATAAAGGAGGAAAGAGTTATAAAATGATACGATGATAGAAGTAGTGCGGGGAAATATGAAGTTTTGCGAGGATGAAATAATTTTGCGAGGATGAATTGCGATACTTCGCAATTCATATACAGCTGCATAAGTTTTACTATAAATAGGAGTTCAAATGTAAAATTCGAGAGGTTCTTTTAATGAGTGTAAGAAATTATCTTAGGAAAGAGAATAGAAAAAGTTGTAACTATTCTAGTTCCATTTTGATAATTTTATGTAATCAACTAAGAGAATTAATAATAAAGTTATCATTCACCATCAAGAACTTCTTGAGTTTTTACTAATTCTATTGAGGGTGTAGTTGTAGATTATTTTGCAACTACAGATCTTTCGAATCTAAAGTACTCCCTTGCAGTACATTGTTTAGGGTTTAAATTATATCTCACCTGCACACCCGCAATTACCAAAATCAGCAGAAACCATTTTCACCTACAAATAATTAGAGACCACAGTGGGAGGTTCGATCTTTCGGTTACAATGTCAATTTTAAACCAGCGATCTCATTCTTCGACCCAGACGTTAAGAATGCGATCCACTCCGACTCAGTTACTCGACGGCTCGATTATCAGTCATGACATGACAAGGGATGACTGGGGACTTCTCAGAGGCTAGAAGAAAAACGATCCACCTAGAGATTAACGACGCAGTTATCAGACAACTCAGCAACGACTCGGAAGACTGGAGATTTCCCATGACCATGTTTCTCAAAAAAAAAAAAACTTGGTCCTATACCCGGAAACTTTATTCTCATCAGAAGACCTGAGAAACCGAGTAAGTCTTATCTAGACAAAAATACGTGGTTTGCTTTTTCAAGTTCTGATAAAACCTATAGCCATGTTTCATCCCATGTCATCTACTAACACACGGTTCTATGGTTTTCCTGGGATGTTTGCGTCACTTTCATTCATAGCCAAAGGCAATTCAATTCTAAACATTTTATTAAAAAAAATAAAATATAATCCAAAACCGTCAAGATAGCATTTATCTATCAACCCAAGAAAACTAAAAAATCAAAAACCATAAACCAGGTGTTTTGTTTGCCTTTCAAAAAAAAAAACAGTCACCTACCCGTACATGCCTACTTTGCACAACAATGATTACCTGTCACTATTAGCAGACGTTACTACGGTAACATTCGAAGAATTTCTTATGATGAAGTATTTCCACAAGTTTATGAAAGGCATACCCATGGCTAGGGTTTACACCAGTTCAGAAGAAATTTTTTCTACATATTTATGGAAGGCATACTTATGGCTATGGTTTGCACCAACACAAGAAAACAAATTAAAAGAGAAACGCTGGAGTACATAGCTGGAATATGCTTTCCCACTTTATCACTACCGCGCTACCACTAATACCAGGATGTGATAACAAAGATACGAGGTAAAAAGGGGACCCGACCCCTTTCATAAGCATAACACTTTTTGGAATTTGAATAACGAAAGGATTTCTTGTTTGAGCTACGTTTGGAAAGAGGAAGCTGGGCACGCAAGAACAAGTCTGTGCCATACCAAATCCAATGCTAGACGCACAAGCCAGACGCGCTTACCAGACGGGCTTACCAGACGTGCATGCCAGGAACACATACCGCACGCGCATGCTAGCCGCAATACCACACCCTGCGCTAATAGCTTGCATCCTTCCAGCGCTAACATCTTGCGCCCTTCCATCGCCATCTTCCCGGCTCCACAACCAGCCAAAGCAGCGCCATCCTCACCCTTCGAAACAACATGGCTCCAGCACTTCGTGATCAAAACCACGCCATTGCTGCACAATACACCTATGATCACCAGAACCAGAGACCCTTCCGTCACCCCAACGTTTTTTCAAGTATGACAGATCCAACCATCACCAGAGACGCTGCTACTCCACCATCAGGGCGAGATACTAGAAGATACGGAAGAAGAAGACGTCCTTTTACCACTATTGATTTGATGGAAAGACAATAGGTTCTCGTAAGGCTCAGACAGACGTGTTTATAACTCGGAAGAAGATACCTATTTCCCCTAGATAATGACGGGGCGGCCACCATAAGAGTTACGTCAACCCAAGAGGGAGCTGACAAAGGAATACTTTTAACATCTGGCGTAGGAACTTCAGCAGGACGCGCATTTATAGATGAAGGGGAACGCGTTACCCTTGAACGACAAATAGAAGGGAATCATCAATCCAATTTCATCACACGTGAAGATCAGGGACGAATTTTCCAAAATAGAAAGCAAAGGAAATCAGTAACCCTCCTGAGTTCATAAATACCCTCTTCCCATCAGGACTTGCACAATGGGAACTTGGCCCACAAAGTCGTACAGTCTATGATGAAACAGTAATGTGAGATTTTATATTTCTCTAAGGCGTAGCGTCAAGACATATTTTTATCCCACAACCGCACTACATCAGGAAAGAAAAAGTTTCCATCCAGGGAAGTCGTTCCCAAACCCCAACCTCTCCTGGAAATAACGATCGATAGATAAAACAGGAGACTCCTAACCTCCGTTCACTCGAGGGATGTCGAGTTTGGCAGCATGTGACGCAACCTCCGACTTCAACATAGTAACCATCAAGTCTCTGAGAGTTGCAAGGTGTCGTTTCAACGTTCTCTCCAGAAGTGGATCCTCTTCAACGTTCTACAACAGTGGCTCCGCTTCAACGATCGCTTCAACACCACTCCTTCCTGCAAAGGGTCGTGCCACCACGCTCCCCATGTCAAGGATCATCTAGACAATCTTCTTGGTCATGCCCTCCCTCTAATCCAGACCGCAAAATCTCGTGATCATGGACAACTTACTTGCTTACTCATCTAACCAACCTACTTCGTTACTGTGACAGTATAGTGTCTTCTGATTACATCTGCTACCAAGAGATGTTGTCGCTCATTTGTTGATACTGGTCAGAGATTCACCATAACAACAATCACTACAAAGGTAACCCATACTACTCCATGTTCTAAGTTCCACGTGGAAGAAGTAACAAAATCACCAGTACGAACGCACGATGGTGACGTCTTTATCATGGTCAACCCACTGACTATACAAGATGGAAACATGTAAACCATACTTGGGGAATGAGGGTATGCACGGAATCCATTCACTGTCAAAGCTCAGAAGAATCAGTCAACCAAAAAGCCGTACCCACAACAAGGTCATCTACTCTTCAAGGGTGCAGCTCAAGAATATCATCACATCTCTGTCTAGGAGACGCCTTCAACACTTTACGAGGCCGTAGAGGATCCCAAGCTTACACTATCCAGAATATTTCATCATGTAATTTTTGAGCATCCCAGTGTCACATATAGAAGAGTACGTTAGGATTATATCAAATACCGTTGACGGGGTTCAAGGAAATGTAATGAAAGTAAGTTACACATGGGTACTACCAGCATGAGACGCTTTCACCCCCCTCAACCAGGTTATTAGTGATCTTAACATCATCACTGTCGAGGTTTTACGAGCCACGGGAATTTCTCAACATGAAGCCATACATGTGCATCGAGGACTCCAAAAGCACGCCAGAAGGTTACATTCACATATTCGTCCATGCCATCATATCAAACTGAAGTATAACCGGGGACTTCTCAACGCATCCCATTCTGTACGATGGTCCAAGATTCAGAAGATGGTTTGAAGGATGTAACTTGGAACAAAGTCCCAGAAGACTTGATAGCAGCGCATCGGAAATTGAACGTCTCTCTATTTCATCCCGGGGCACCAGAAGTTTTCGACCATGCAAGTATTTACAACACATCATCATCATGATCAGAAGGTCTACTGAACAACCTAAGGTCGAGGATGGACCGACGACGCAACCACAATCTCCAAGATTATCCATGACATGATCGTTTCCGAGCATACATTTCATCCATCCATCCCAAGAATACAACGGAGTTTTGGTAAACTTTTGGAATCCACTGGAGAGACACTGCAAACGAAAACACGGATCCAGACGAACAACAGAAAAACAGAAGAGGGTCGATACCTGTTGTATGACCCGTCCCTCCACCGATATTGTCCCCACTTAGCCACTGCGGATATCCGGCAGTGTGGGGTTTTCAACGGGCATCGCTGCGGTAATCCGACAAAAATTTCCCGGATGGTCACCCATCCTTGGATTACTCTCGCCCGAGCACGCTTAAGCTGCGAGTTTTCTACCAACTCTGGAGCCAATTGTGCTGAAAAGGCCTCGGTGTTAGGAGAGGACAAACCATTACTTATATTCTATTCGGCTAACCACTGTCGAATATTGGGGTATTACAATACCACCACCTTAAATTGGAGCCGTCCTCGGCTCCGGAATATGTACAAGCCCAGATCTCCGACGTTCCCTGCCCCTCATGAGAAGCACCGGGAACAACCCCGTCCAGCGTGCCTTCCCACCCTCGACAGGTGACCCGTCGTCGGCTCTGATACCATTTGTAATGACCCGTCCCTCCACCGATATTGTCCCCACTTAGCCACTGCGGATATCCGGCAGTGTGGGGTTTTCAACGGGCATCGCTGCGGTAATCCGACAAAAATTTCCCGGATGGTCACCCATCCTTGGATTACTCCCGCCCGAGCACGCTTAACTGCAGAGTTTTCTGCCAACTCTGGAGCCAATTGTGCTGAAAAGGCCTCGGTGTTAGGAGAGGACAAACCATTACTTATATTCTATTCGGCTAACCACTGTCGAATATTGGGGTATTACAATACCACCACCTTAAATTGGAGCCGTCCTCGGCTCCGGAATATGTACAAGCCCAGATCTCCGACGTTCCCTGCCCCTCATGAGAAGCACCGGGAACAACCCCGTCCAGCGTGCCTTCCCACCCTCGACAGGTGACCCGTCGTCGGCTCTGATACCATTTGTAATGACCCGTCCCTCCACCGATATTGTCCCCACTTAGCCACTGCGGATATCCGGCAGTGTGGGGTTTTCAACGGGCATCGCTGCGGTAATCCGACAAAAATTTCCCGGATGGTCACCCATCCTTGGATTACTCCCGCCCGAGCACGCTTAACTGCAGAGTTTTCTGCCAACTCTGGAGCCAATTGTGCTGAAAAGGCCTCGGTGTTAGGAAAGGACAAACCATTACTTATATTCTATTCGGCTAACCATTGTCGAATATTGGGGTATTACAATACCACCACCTTAAATTGGAGCCGTCCTCGGCTCCGGAATATGTACAAGCCCGGATCTCCGACGTTCCCTGCCCCTCATGAGAAGCAGGAACAACCCCGTCAGCGTGCCTTCCCACCCTCGACAGGTGACCCGTCGTCGGCTCTGATACCAATTGTAATGACCCGTCCCTCCACCGATATTGTCCCCACTTAGCCACTGCGGATATCCGGCAGTGTGGGGTTTTCAACGGGCATCGCTGCGGTAATCCGAAAAAAATTTCCCGGATGGTCACCCATCCTTGGATTACTCCCGCCCGAGCACGCTTAACTGCAGAGTTTTCTGCCAACTCTGGAGCCAATTGTGCTGAAAAGGCCTCGGTGTTAGGAGAGGACAAACCATTACTTATATTCTATTCGGCTAACCACTGTCGAATATTGGGGTATTACACCTGTTTTCATGCGGATAAAGTTTTTAGAGCTTGAAAGGAATTAATATTTGCTCCATGAATGGGAATAGGTGACTCGCGCGCGACTATGCCACCCTGGGCCTGCA
The DNA here is from genome assembly GCA_023529315.1 of Papaver bracteatum. NCBI lineage: Eukaryota > Viridiplantae > Streptophyta > Magnoliopsida > Ranunculales > Papaveraceae > Papaver > Papaver bracteatum. Next base: position 329,864 of record JAJJWX010000860.1, read on the forward strand.
GCATCCATGTTGACTTCTTCCTGATTTTCACTGTCGGGCCATATTCACCTCCCAAGCGAGATTTAAACCTAAATATTCCCGCGTAGGGAGATACATAATTCTGCTTCGTGTGCGATAAAGGGGCGGACCATCAAAATCCGAGCCCGTATGCGGATTCCACAGCGATTCTAGTAAAGGGCGCTAATTAGGGTTTCGGCGTGTCAAACCCTAAACCGCAAGCGCTTCCCTTCCAAATCACTTCCCTTACCAGCGTCATGCCTTGCCAAGCGCTTTACAGAGTGACCCGCACCCGTTCCATGCCTGTCAGTGCTAACGGGTCCCCTTCATACCAAGTCCATGCTAGCAGCTCCGCATCGCATTCCAAAGCCTAGCCTTGAAGACACCCAATCATACAGGGGTTTGCGCAAAGCTACCAGATAAAAGGATTGCGGATGCTACTTACCTCTCGAAATATATTTTTGAATAAGGAAAGAATTTCCCATGGGCGTCGAATAAGAAGAAATCAGACATCACAGACAAATCATAACCGTGTCAAGCCGCCTATGCATGCCTCACCTCATCATTCCGTGCCTCACCTTGCCACGTCCCCGGCCAAGCCCTCACTCCATCATCGCGGCCCCACCACGCCTAGCCACCCTTGCGTGTTCCACCATGCAATTTCCCCCCCCCCCGCCAAGCCATTCACTCCATTGTCGCGGCCCCACCACGCCTAGCCATCTGTGTACGTCTCGTCTTGCCAAGGCCACACTATGCCAAGCCGCTTGCTCCACTGTCGCGACCCTATCGTCCATGCGTGTTTGCCTTACCAAGACCACACCACCTCTTGGACCCTCGAGCCAAGCCGTCCACTTGCGTCTCCTTCCAAGACCGCGCTCCCTTTGCCTTGGAGATGTACGACCAGACCAAGCCGATAACTTTCATCAACAACTCCACGGTCTGCATTCCCAGTACAACTTACGTAGGGCCGCCAACATGGGAAGCCAAAACTCTCTTTACCACTCAAAAAGGTTAGTCGGATTCTCCTAACCATCTTTGCAATGATTTACATCTCGATTCCGTCCTTGTATGTCACCATCATATGCTTACCTCGCAACAAGGCACCTGTTCCGAGCTAAGTAGGGAACTTAACGTTGATGGTGGTTTTTAGCTTAGGGTTAAAATCGCAAAACACTAAACCCTAGCAGACAGTGATGTCACAACATTTAAAGTAACAAGCATTTACTAGGCACATTTACTGAAACCTTTAATGTGTCTCTAAATAATTACCGGGGTATCTTTTTCAAATTAGGGTTACGAAAATCCAAACCCTAATTCCCACGTATGCTAATGGAAAATCATGCCAGCAACACCGACCGCGTCAAAGCATGCCAACCATGCTAGCCGCACCTCTATGCCAATGGAAAATCATGCCAGCCACACCGACCGCGCCAAATCATGCCAACCATGCTAGCCGCACCTCTGTGCCAATGGAAAATCATGCCAGCCACACCGACTGCGCCAAAGCATGCCAACCATGCTAGCCGCACCTCTGTTCCATTGGAAAATCATGCCAGCCACACCGACAGCGCCAAAGCATGCTAACCATGCTATTAGCACCTTTGTGCCAATGGAAAATCATGTTATCCACACCGACCACGTCAAAGCATGCCAACCATGATAGCTTCACCTCTGTGCTAATAGCAAATCATGCCGGTGATAGGTGTAGAATACACCTAGTTTATTATCTAGTAGTTTATGCTTTCTTTGCTATTTTTCTTGTAAATTATGTATTTTACGTGTGTTTTTGAGTTATTAGGTACTCTAGAGTCGCACGGACGAAAAGAAGAAGAAATCACCAAAATTGAGCAAAAAGGGCAAATTTATAATTTAGGGAAGACCACTATCTAGAGCCCAGTACTGGTTAAGGGGCAACTCAGTTGAGGAATACTAAATAAAGTCCAATCAAGGTTAAGGGGTTTCCATCTAGGTGTCCCTTATAATTCATGAGTAGGTGTAGATATTATGGGTGTCCCTTATCATCTATCAGAGGATGTAATTAGCAGTGGGTGCAAATAGCTTTTCCATTTTTATAACCCTAAAATCGATCTTCTTTCACATTATTACAACTCAACTGAAAGTGAGGTGCATCCATGAACTAACAACCCGAAATTGAGAATTCATTCTCAATCATTCTCATCTGTTTTAACAAGGGTTTCATGAATTTGGTGGTGATTTTGGTATAAAGAGAAGATGGGTTTTTCTGAACAGATTGAAGCTGAGAAGACCATGGTATGTTGAATGAATTAGAGAACTGTAGAGGGTTAAGATCGAGAAGCTTTTGTTGGTGGTGTTTCTTAAGGAAATCTGAGATTGAGGTGGTGAGATGCTGTTGTGGTTATGAGAAATAAGAAGAAGACGCAGTAGCAGGATTATACACGGAAGAGGGAGGAGTTGTTGTTGGTTTTTGGAATTAGGGATTCAGATTCAGAAGAAGAAAGAAGTTCGAGAGTTCAAATCAGGTGTTGGGTTTGACTGGAAGATTATAGCCATAAAGATAATAATTGATCTAGTCTTTGCTTTCGAATTCGAAGAACAAGGGTTTGGTGGTGTTGTTGACTGAAGCTGTTGAATCTGAGAAAGCCATTGAAACTGTTGATCGAGAGGCAAAGCAACACAAGACAGAGATGGGTTTGAGATGTTGCTGAGGGTGAAGTCTATAATGGGTTTGGTCATGAAACTGCAGATAGGTGTTGATGCTTCTGGCAGTCAATTGAGATTGTGCTGGGAGATTGATGAAGTAGCGGTAGTATTGAATTCATGGAGGATATGCAGATGGGATTGGAGATGGAATTGCTGTGTATTGGAAGATGGATAAAAGAAGAATGGGTTCTCAAATTGTCTTGAATATGGGTTTTCTCAATTCAGGTAAGACAAGGAATTGTTGTTGAAGATGGAGCTTGAGTCTCTAGTGAAGTGTAGCTGTGCAAGGTAGGAATGGAAGAGTGATGGGGTTGTTTGAATTGTATGCAGGTGGAAGCCTGAGAAGGTTCTGATTGATATGCAGGGATGGAGGAATGGATTATGGCTTGTTGCTGATGCACAGGAAATATGAATTGAACGATGTTGTTGACTGCAAGTATGATATAATGCTACATTGGTACTGAATTGAAGTCATCTGAAGCAGCAATTGTGGTGTTGGAATTTCCTTAGATGTATGCTAGGAATGTCGCAGGAATGAAGCTGAGAATGGCCTAAAGCAATGGCCGGAAGTACACCAGAAAACAAACAGAACTCGGCAAGATTTCTTCTATGCCGAGTCAACTCAGCGATTCCATATTCAACTCAGTGACTAAGCTGAGTAAGACCTAGTCAGACAGCTGATTCAACTGACTTAATCTCTTATGTTGACCCATTGACCGTTAGTCTGCAGTTATCTTGACTGTTATCTCTAACGGAATCTCGACGGAATATTCCTTCGTCTGCAACAGAACTCAGGTGAACGGCGGTGACTATTTCCGGCCAAAAACCCAGTTTTTCGGCGAGCCAAAAATACAGAATTTTGTGTGGATTTCTCTCATTGGATGTGAAGACTTGGACTTGGAATTGGATGAAGAATTTGGTTTGAATATGGAAAGAGAAGATGGGAGATTTGAGAAAGGCTTGGATTTGGAAATTGAAGTGCTAAAGGAAAGGGATTATATTCCTTGGAAGATATGGAGAGCATTGAATCCTATAAATAGACAAGTTCTCTACTTTTCTATACATATCTTTTACACATATTTTTGCACACTTCTACACACAAAACACTTTTCTTTTCTTTATTCTTTGTGTGAACTCTTTAAGCATGAGTAACTAATTTTATTGATTAAGGATGAATTCCTAGTTCTTAACATGTTTTGAGTTTTGTTTTAATTCTACTTTGGAGTTTTTCATATGATTATCGTTTGTTTTTGCTATTAAGAGTGTTTATGATTGATTGATAAGTTGTTTAGGATGCATACTAAATTGATTTGTTAATTTGATCTAAAGCTAGTGAAAGTTAGGGGATAAGTAATCGTTTCTTGACTCTTTACACAAGTAGAAAAAACAACACCTTGCGGAGGGATTCCGTGGAGAAATTGTGTGTGAAAACAACGCTAGAAAGTGGACCAAGCGAACAGAGTCTAACTACTAGTACTAAACCTAAGTTCATAAATCTTAATGCGTTCGGGGAATTACATCTTGTAAGCGAACATCAAGGTGGTTCTTTAGAATAGAATATGATAACTAAGAGGACCTGTTACTTAGTGAAATAAGGAATTTTGGGGTTAGCTAAGCTAACCTGCTATCCTACGGTTGGTGATAATATGTGACTAATAAAAAGTGGAAAAGAACATAACTTGAACCATTGTTTTGATACGAAGAAGGATTCCTTGATCTAATCTCTTATTGATTTCTCTTATCTTTTTAATTGTTTTGTTTATTTATTTTCTTTTCTTTTACTTATCTAAAACATACCCCCCTTTGTGACATTATAAGACAACTAGAATCTCGTGCTCCTCGTGGGATCGATCTTGACTACCCTATATTACTTGTTAATTAGGTAGTAAAATATTAATTAATTTGTTGTGGTTACGACACGCATCAGCCGGCCACACCAACCGCGCCAAAACATTCCAACCATGCTAGCCGCACCTCCGTGCCAATGAAAAATCATGCCAAGACAAACGCCCTTTCCTTGGCCCTAGCCACACCATACGACCATGGCAAACCCTTGGCCCCACATGCCAAGACAAAATCGCACCTAGACAAAGCTATCCATGCCGAACCCTGAACCCTGAACCCTTGGCCCCACATGCCAAGACTAACCACGCCACCCTGTTGGCCTTCCATACGAGGCCACCAAAACGAAGGCGTTCAACAATCAATGATTTCCCTTCAATCCCAGGAGAAAATCCTAGCCATCCAAGGTTACCAGATGACACACGGTAACCTTTGGCCCAAAAACCTAAGTTTGGCCATGCCAAACCATGCCATTCCAATGACATGCCACCCTAGCCGCGCCACCCTGTTGCCCTTCCCTACGCGGCCACCAAAACGAAGGCGTGCAACAATGAACAGTTTCCTTTCAATCACAGGAGAAAATCCTGGCCATATAAGGTTACCAGATGACACATGATAACCCTTGGCCCGAAAACCTAAGTTTCGTTATGCCAAACCATGCCATGCCTACGGCATGCCAACCTAGCCACGCCACCCTATTGGCCTTCCCTACGCGGCCACCAAAACGAAGGCATGCAATAATCAACGGTTGCCCTTCAATCCCAGGAGAAAATCATAGCCATCCAAGGTTACCAAACGACACATGGTAACCTTTGGCCTGAAAACCTAAGTTTGACCACGCCAAACCATGCCATTCCAATGGCATGCCAACCTAGCCACGCCACCCTGTTGGTCTTCCCTACGCATCCAGCAAAATGAATGCGTGCAATAATCAACGGTTATCCTTCAATCCAAGTAGAAAATCCTAGCCATCCAAGGTTACCAGACGACATAGGGTAACCTTTGGCCCGAAAATATAAGTTTGGCCACGCCAAACCATGCTATGCCAACGACCATGCCAACCTAGCCTTGCCACCACATTGGCCATCACTACGTGGCTACCAAAACGAAGGCGTGCAACGATCAACGGTTGCCCCTCCTCTCAAGATGAAAAATCTCGACCGTCGAAGGTCACCAGGCTAGCAAGTTTCTCGAGCTTGACTTTCCAAGCCACAACAACATGCTACATGTTTTACAAAATATTCGAGACATAAACACAAACTGGGGGGATCCTCTTTAGGTATTGGTTTGGCGCTTTACAGCATGCGACGTACATTACGCCCGTTATAAGGAAGTGTCATAAGGGTGAGGCGGTTAGTATATATGAGAAGTTATTTGTGAAACGTTCACGGGACATAAAGCACATGCATTAACAATTTTATGGGACATCAATTCCATAACGTTATTCATGAAAATCAGTTTCATGCGTTAACCACTTTATGGAACATCAATTCCATGCAAACGGTTACCACCTCCTCCATTTTACTTCCCCACTCCTTAATGAGACCAGGGTATGTTTTTACTCCGACTTGTATAAATAGGTCTTACCTATTTCCATTGAACAACAAGTTAATACGGGAGATACAACACTCATAAATACTTACTTGCTAGCTCACCTCGTGAGCTCTCTTACTTTTCTGATAACAAGTCGTAGTAACACAACTACTCTTATAGAATCAACTATTCTGGTCTCACCACTTTCCTTGCTTCCCTCCCCAAAACCAACCCATTCTCCTCCACTTTGTGACCGAAGCAAGTATGGAACGGCCATTTCTTGGTTTAGGACGGACTTGTACAGATTGATCTCTTGAATTTAAAGTACTCCCTTGCAGTATATTGTTTAGGGTTTAAATTGTTTCTCACCTGCACACCCGCAATTACCGAAATCAGCAGAAACCATTTTCACCTACAAACAGTAGGTTATGAAGTTATTTATGAACTTGACCTATCTGTCGATTGTTAACAGCCACAAGATTGATAATACTGGCTAATACCACTTACATACCTACCGATTGTGTAAGGGTATTTAGGCAATCTCCATAAATTTGGACATCCAATAACTTTGTATATGGGTTGGGAATAAAAAAATCGCCCCTAATTTTTTTGGGATCGCCCCTAAAAAATGCCTGGATATTTAAGGGAAGAAAATGTTTCTTTATAATAAATGTATGCAATTATTTTATTAATGCAAAATACCCCACATTCAGAGCAGACAACTTTTTTTTCTTTGAAAAAGTAATGAATAGTGGTACATCATCATTGCATCTCTAGAAGATACTCTGACAAACATCGATAATTCTACGTACACCAGGGAGGAAATCCTGTGACGTTACCGTGTAAAACAAAAATGTCTTGGGACCCACTACTAAAAACCACCCCCTATAAATCTGTGTGGTGGGGACCCCTGGGATGTGACATTCGGTTTTTTCCACGGTGCCCAGCTGTAGCATTATCCGAAAAACATTGTTTTTTTTCTTTTGCATCTTTATTAACAGTACGTGTACAAAGTACAAACATAAGGATTCTAAAAGCCAACCGCCCGAACACAACAACTAAGATGGTTTAGGGATAATCAATCCATTCTCGAGATTTCTCTTTGGATTCTAAACAAATAGAGTCCTTGAACACAGGCCCAGACAAATTCCCGTCTTTTCTCCCGAGCGAGAGAAAGTTTGGGTGGGCAACATCTTTACTGTACTTTCTTTTGTTCTTATTTCAAAATCACATCACATATTGACGGTATTCTTAATCACCATCTCTTGTCAGTTGTCATGTTGTAGTTGCAGGAATTCCTACACTACACCCCTCACAAGAATTCACAATTATCAACACATATTTGAAGATTAAAAACAACACTTTATTGATTAATTCTCAGAAATGTTACAAGAAATGGAAGAAATCAAGAATACAACCACTTATAAGAACTTTCTCTCTCATTAAAACTTTCTCCAGACTCTAAAAAATGATCTCTCTCTTCCTTTTACTTATTCGACTCTTTATATAGGAAATCACATAGTGGATGATAGCTAAGTTATCCTTTAATTTCGGATCTGAATCGCGATACTCTCGTAGTAGTTGTAATGTTAACCCTCACATACGTTTGTAAGCTTCGCAATATCATCACGCTTTTCTCATGTTTCTGTTATCGTCATCCGCTATGTCATTCTTTCAATCATTCTGTGACACTCGCAGTGTGTGGAAGATCTCGCAGAACTGTCGCTGTAAATCTCGCAGGAGTATTGCTGTGGAGATATTCTGATCCTACATCTTGCCTCTTCTCATGTCTTCTCTGCGAATAAGAGAATGTCATGAGAAATTAGATTTCAAGCTGCCGCAACTGTTCACCTTTTCATATTCTCTGTACTGACACGATTCTTCATTTCTTCGCCACATTCACTACACAAATCCCTTCTTCCATTCAGCTTCTAACATGTCCTTTTCAACCGCTGTGTTCCAACCATTCACGTCTAATTTTCGCTTTATATGCGTTTATCTTTTCGAGTATTTTTTTCTCTATATATCCCCTTTTCATTCTTCTTTATTCTTCTTTTTCACCTCCTTTCTTATTTTCTCTGCAACTTTCTTCGTTGTTCTTCCGTAAATTCCGCTCATTCTACTATATCTTTTATCTTTTCAAACTCTTACTTTCTTATTCATTGCCATACTAAAAAATGGCTCCAGCCGGTCGCAAGAACAAGATTGCCTTCGAAAAGATGTAAAAGAAGCTTAAAGACAAAGGTTTTACTCTATCTCGTATTCCTGGTCAAAGCCCTAAATCTGAGCTCACTGCCAAGTTATTTTCTAATCATCTCTGCAATCAAGAGAAAATCATAGTCTCGCTAGGCCAACTTGAAGCTGGTCTTCTTATTCTCCTCTATAATCCTGAACTCTCATTGTTTTATGAAATTCTTTCTCATGCAAAATTTTCGCGAGCAGTATATCAATTAAGTGGAGACTGCATTCGCCTTTTACTCGAGTTCGCCAACCGTGGTGCCGGGAAGGGGTCTCTCTATACTGATGAAGCTAAAAATCCAAATTTCAAAGATGTTGCGATTGTTCCTGCGAACTACACTGTTGATAACTTCTTCGCGAATTATGAAATAATCCCTATGAAGAAAGACATCACTTGTTGGGGTGATCGCTTACACAAGATAGAAAATGTTGTTGTTAATCAATTACTCATGCAAGACATTGACTGGCATCCTGGAGATAATTCTTCCATGCGTTATTATAATGATAAAAAATGGTGTGTCTTACCTTTAATTCTAGAGGGTCCATACATTTTTGGTTCTCATGTCTTACCTGCGAATGTCGCAGAATACCATCCCTGGGTATTCAAATGGTCTGAAAAGGATGATGAGGTATAATTCCACCTTTTGATTGAATCCTTACTACTATTTTTATTACATATATTTTCATTACTCATCCCAATAATTTTTATGTTTGCAAAACTTTCATATTAAGAGGCTAAAAGCGAACTACCAGAAGTTTAGGAAGCCTAGCACTTTATCAGATTTTCAGTCAATCACAGATGAAGTAAGAAATATTCTTTTAAGACTCTTAACAATATATTGTTGCCTCTATTTCTTATCTTTATCTGTGTTTGAAGGCTATTGATGAGATAGAAGAACCCTCCATAACTGCGAAGACCAAGGGTAAAGGAAAAGGTAAAGGTGCTGCTCACAAGGAATATATTGTTGCTCCTCCTTTAAAGAAGCGGAAAGTTCAATCTCCTTCTCCCTCTACTCCTCAAGATTGTGAAAGTTCATGTGACAATGATGATGATGACGACAATGTTAGTGACAATAACGATATCTCTTTCGTAAAAGAATCTGCACAACCTAAATCTTATATGGATCATTTATCTGGCATTTTTATCAATACTATGCATACAATTGGTGATACTCCTCTGACCGATGCTTGCAAGTCTATCGCTGCTATTTGTGACGACCTACTATCTTAAAGGACAATGAATCTCTTCTATAAGGGGAAGTTGGATTGGAGATTAAACATGTCATTCCTGAAATTAATTACAAAAAAGGAGGATTCTGCTATTACTAAAGATTTTTGACCTTTGAGTCTCATTAGCATTTTCTACAAGATTGTTTCTAAACTACTACCGGAGATATTGAAGGTGGTAATGCTGAGTCTAATTTCTAATGCACAAGGGGCTTTTATCAAGAACAAACAGATTTTGGATGGTATTCTTATCACAAATGAATGCATAGATAGCTGGCTGAGGCAAAAGAAACCAGGTATTTTGTGTAAAATTTATATGGAAAAAGCTTTTGATAATGTTAATTGGCCTTCTCTTTTTTCTATTTTTTCGAAAGAATGGATTTAGAGAAAAGTGGATTTCTTGGATTCAGTGGTGTGTAACAGGTGCTCAATTCTCGATTTTGGTGAACGTTGAAGCTACAGCGAGAATTCAACCTTCAAAGGGAATCATACAGGGCGATCCGTTATCCCCTTTTCTGTTTATTTTGGTGGTTGAAGTGTTATCTATTTTGATTAACGATGCGGTCAAAACAGGGAGTTTAGGTGGTTTTCAAGTAGAGGAAGGTGGAACTATTGTGTCTCTCTTACTGTTCGCTGACGACACAATTATTTTTCTTAATGCCTCTTCTGAGGAGGTAAGAACACTGCTTATTATTTTACTTCTTTTTGAGGTTTTCATTGGTCTTAAATTAAATTTAAAAAAGAGTTCTATGACGAGCATAGGAGCGGATGAGGTGTTTCAAGATTTGGCTATGGAATTGGGGTGTAAAATAGATGCTTTACCGGTCACTTATCTAGGGATGCCAATTGGTGCTAAGAAGCAAAATGTGAGTATCTGGGACATGGTTATTCAACGATTGCAGAAGAAACTGGCTACATGGAAGCGAAAATTTCTTAATAAGGCTGGTAGAGTAACCTTGATCAAAAGCTCTTTGGAGAGTATTATTGTTTACTACTTATCTCTTTACTACTTGCCAGTTTCGGTTGAAAAGAGACTAAACACGATCATGAGAAAGTTTTTGTGGGGAGAGGATGAAAATAATATGAAAATGAGTTGGGTCTCTTGGAAGATGGTGTGTAGACTAAAGTGCAAAGGAATCTTGGGAATTCGCAATATCAGGTTGATAAACAAAGCTTTGTTAGCTAAATAGCATGATGGGTTTTGTAAAAAGAAGACGGCTTTATGGAGAAAGATTGTTTGCGAAAAAACGAAAGCAGATGTTGAGTGTTTACTTCCCGTACAGGTGAATGTTCCGGTGGGCAGAAGTTTGTGGTACGAAATTTTAAAGTATCAAAATGATTTCCATGACATGATTAAAGTGAACATAAATAATGGGAGAAGAGTCCGGTTCTGGCTAGATAGGTGGTTGGGCAATTATTCGCTCAAGGAGAAATATCCTAGACTATATAGGATCTGCAGACAAAAGAAGTCAGTTATTGCGGATGTGCTTGAGATAAATTGGAATTTTGTGTTTAATAGGGAACTTGATCCGGAAGAAAGAATAGACCTTTTGGAAATTAAGTACGAAATACGGTGTTAGCACGGAATGGTGATGAGGATTAAATCCAAGGGGAAGCGAATTCAAAAGCAATTTTCAAGAAACTTTCATTGGTGGGTGATGATTGGGAAGGTTACTCAATTCTACAGAATAGCTTCGCTCCTCCTAAGGTCGTTTTCATTTTATGGGCATCTATACATGACTCCATTCCTACTAGATCTATGTTGTAGCATAGGGGAATGATTATTCCTTCGGTCAGTTGTTTATTTTGTGATGATGTGGAGTCACTGATCATTTCTTTATGGAGTGTAAGTGGGCTAAAAATCTATGGAATTATTTCTTATCATCAATGCAAGTACAGTGTGTGATGCCAGCTTGTTTTCGCTCTTTCTCTTGAGTTGGAGACTACAACGAACTTCGAAAAGAATCAAAGTGATTCGGAAAATTCTACTATTTGTTATTTGTTGGGAGATATGGTTGGAGCGTAATAGAAGAGTTCATGGGGGAAGATAAAGGTCAGAAGATGAGTTGATGAATGCGGTAAAATTGGACATTTGCCTATGGAGTTTGGATACGGACATCTTCAAAGGTTATTCAACGAATCAAATTCTACATAACTGGGATGACTTAATTATTCGGTAAACAACTTTCTATTCTGTTTCCGGATTTTGGATAAACTCTTGTAAATATTTTTTCCTTCCAATATATATCCTTTTCTTCTCAAAAAAAATTTCTTCGCGGGGTCTCAAGATCTATATCTCCATTTTTTTGCATTCTCTCAATAGCTTGGTAAGTTTTCATACTTTTACCTTTCTTCACTTCATTTTTGTCTTAAATTCAAAATTAATTCCTCAGAAATTCGCTGCATTATTTCGCAGGCTGGGAAAGCTTCCTTTGCAGTTGTCTCAGATTTGGAGAAAAGGCGTGCAGTTCTCGCAAAGAAAAACGTTAATCTTCGCAAAGAGAATGAAGAATTAAAGTATGAATCTCTTACTCTTCGCAAAGAAAATGGAGTATTAAAATCTGATGTTGTTAATCTTCGCGAGCAGTTAGAATCTGGATCTGTTGGCTTTCATGAGAAGATCAAACGATTAGAAACTGAACTGTCTTCTTCGCAAGATAAGGTTTCTAGTCTCCAAGCTGCGAATGATCAACTTTATGGTAACAAAATTTTCTCTTTTTCTTTTATCTTGTATTCCTTTGTGTTTTCTTATTTTGTTAGTCCTCTTCGCAGATATTTACGGCCTCTATGATGAAGCTGTATTCCTTCGTTCTTTTCCGAATCCAATAGATGATGATACTCTCCTCAATCGCCTTAATGATTCTTTGAGCAATTTTTTAAATGATAAAATTAAATCTCTTTCCATAAATGAACTTAGATCCAAACTTCAACTCTTAAAAATCGAGCATAGATTCAACTTGGGTTTAACCAATAAATTAAACGCCTTTATATTGATTCAAAAGAGGAAACTAATAGATTAAGAAGCAGGAATAGTGATCTTATTGACGAGAAAGACCTTATTTCTAAAAATGGTGCTCAAGCTTTAGCAGATTTCCATAAAAATCTTCTCAATATTCAAGTTGAAAGAGATATATTTATCTGCGAAAATATAGATCTTCTTGAGAGGGAGAATCAAATTCGCTCCTGCCTTCTTATTAGCAATGATGACGAATTTGCGTGGGCTGCGAAAATTCTTGATAATGCCAGAAACAATTTAGGTGTAGATGTTAGTCTTCAAGCTGATCATTCTGCCCTGATTATGGATATGATCTTGCAAAGAGAAGGTTGTTATTCTTGATTTTCCACTAACCCATTTTGTAGCTGTATCTTCACTATTTTATTAATATGTTGTCATCTGTTCGCAGTATCTGAAGAAAACTTTTGCCAAAGAGTTAAAGAGTTGGAAGACGAAAAAGGAAATCTCACAAGACTTTTGTCTTCTCGCAACGAGAAATGTTCCAAATTCAAGAAGCAACTTCAGATTTCTCTGGCGAATTTAAGCAATGTTCTTATTGGTGTTCGCAATGATTCTATTAATATGGTCTGCGATGATCATAAAATTTCTCATTCTACTTACCCTTATCTTGCGAACGAAATTCCAAAGAATATTCCTGACCTTGTCATCTCCGATAGTGAAGCTGAAGAGTCTGAATAAGATGAAGATGAAATTGAAGAAGAAGAAAAATATGGTGAAGACAATGATGGATCTAAATAGTCTTGTATTCCTTTTTAATCTTTTTTTAATATTTGTACACTTATCCCTTTCTCCTTGTAAAATATTGCTGCGAATTTCTCCAGCTTCTAATGTTCTTTGGTGTATAGATCTGCATACATTAGAAAACAATTCCTTTTTGCAATATGGTTAATCAATATGCTTACTAATTTTTCTAATTTTTTTAATTATCTGCGTAAATATGTCATATAAATATGAATAATAATTTTATCATTCTGTTCATTCCCATACTTGCCCCTGCTATTCATCTGCAATATGAAAGATTGAGCTGATTAGTTACGAATAAGATCAGGTTGTAAGTTTTTTCCTCAATATCTGCGTAAATATCGCAAGTCATATCTGCTTAGTCTCATGATATCTGCGTAAATATCGAAGTCATTCAATCTTGGTCTCTTGTGGTCTTATTTTTCCTTCCTAGTTAAAGGTCTTATTTAGCCACAATTTGTTTTGGCGACAAAATCGCAGGACGTCTTTACACTCGCATGTGAAGACCCATTGATCTTGCCTAATCCTTATTTTGTTAATTTTGTTGTGACAATATGACAGGCCTAAGTTTTCTTGAGAGAACAAAGCCCCATGACATTGCCGTCTCGCGATGAAATCGCAGGACGTCTTTACACTTTCATGTAAAAACCCATTGATCTCATCTTATCTTTTTCTCTTGGCTTTTTGCCTCTGTATGATTGTTTCACAAATATGACAAGCCTAAATATTCTTGCGAATATAAAGCCTCATGACATTTGCATCTTAAGACACTTATCAACTCCCTAATGGAGGGTGCCGCCCTTATCTCCCCCCTGGTTGCCCCTTCAAGGAGGCGTACATCGGTCATACAAGACTAGCTCCTCCCATCCGGTCCTGACAACACCAGTTGTTTTTGCAGCCTCTTATCCTTTTTGCCTATATGGCTTATAGTTACGAGACTGCACCCTAGGTGGGGTTTTCTTTGGGTCGAGTGCATCATAGCCAAGACTTGCCAAGAATGACCAGGGTAGTTTTATACGCCTCGGGCGCCCTTGGATCAACCGTGTACCTCGACTCCTTGGTCATACTTTTCACTCCTTAGAAGAGACCTTCGGTCGTCCAACTGTTAATATATATATATATATATATATATATATATATATAGTTGGAAATCCAAAGTATCTCTCTTGGATAGGTTTTCTTTAACCCCAACATCTTCATGACTCAGGTTCCAGCAGCGGTATAAACTTATCCCTGAGCCATGCATACAGATACCCTTTAAATGACGTACTTTAGGTCTTACATTTTCCTCTTGCGAAATTTTTGTTCGCGAACTAAGGTGTACACCATAAAGGTTCGTCCCATTCTAATATCTCTGTGAAATTTTATTCGCATTTCTGCGAAATTTTCGCGTTTCTTCAGTCTTTGATTTTCTCTTTTTTCATTTTAGCTCTTGTATAATTTTTCAATTTCATCTTTTTCATTGAGTCGAAACATATTTTTGTAAAATTCTCTTCAACAAATCATTTATACATTTCTCATACTTCACGATCTAAAAATTTTAACTTTTCTACTATCTATTTTCTGCTTCTGCTTTTTTGTTGTGCTTTCTTACATTTTCTCCATCTGCGAGACGCTTGCCATCTATGTGTTTCAACTCATGTTGAATTCGCATCATTTCTTCTTCTCGCCGTTCTACTGTGTCGACCATCAGCCTTTCACTTCTCTGCTTTTGTTTGATGTTATATTTCCATTTTATGTTCTTCGCAACCCTTTCCTCGCAAGATTCCATATCAATTTCATAGCATTTTTTCCCATCAATCCAATCTCCTTTTATAACTCCAACACCGATGGGATGAGGAAATTTAATGCACTGGTGGAAAGTTGACGCTATACCTAGAATCCCATGCAACCAAGGTCGGCCAATCAAATCATTGTATGGCGATTCAACGTCAACCATACAAAATTGAATCTTAGAAGATATCCCCTTCAATGGAATGCGCATTGTAACTTCCCCTTTGGGCTTGTTGGCAGTACCATTGAAACCATAGATTTTATAAGTTGATGGTATTAGATCTTTGTCTCTTCCTCCCATGGTTTTTTAGGTATGATAAAATAATATATCCACTGAGCTTCCCGTGTCAATCAGAACTCTTTTGATGGCCCAAGAATCTTCAGTTTCACCATCCTCATTTTCTTCATCTTCTTCTTCTATTTGTTTTGGATTTATTTCTAATCTTACTACCAGTGGATTGTCATGCATCTCGCCAGGCTCTGGAACCTCTTATGATGTAAAAGAAATAATTTGCTTTTGCCACTCTTCTAATGGCGAAGCTTTCGCAATGTTCATTATCTCTCTTCCATCTGCATCTCTCGCAAAGACTCTACTTAATACATTGTCATGGAAGTCTTCTATAGTCTTGTATGAATGTATGATGGAGTTACATGATAGATTCTTCGCTTTTGATGCTACTTCTATCACAAAATGTTTCTCCTACTTTTGTTGTATTCACTCTGCGAATTTCTGGAGCTGGGGGTAGTTGCTGAGAATGTGGGTGATCACTTAGAAAATGTTTTAATTTTCTCTGGTCTATCATCCTCAAAATGATTCTTTTTACATTCCTGTAGTTGTTTGTTGTGTGACCATGAAAATGATGATAAGAACAAAATTCTAGACTTCGATTATTTGGATGTGGTTCTTTTCCCATATTCCAGGGTACGGGTATGTCCTCCATCAAAATTATAGCCTCCCAAATTTTCTCTATGGTAGCATTTAGATGTGGCATCTTAATTTCTTCCCATATTATCTTCTGACTTCCTTGCCCTCTATAATAATTTTGTCTCTGACCACCATAAGTCTCTTGTGGCTGATCAAGCCTCTAAATTTTATTATTTCCACCACGACTGAAGAAATTTCTTTCCCTTTCGAACTCTTCTTGATCTCTGCTTCCCATAGCTACTAATTTATGTTGTCCATCATCTATACTCTTTTCTTGCTTCACCTGCGAAGTACTCGTTATTGTATTTATTAACCTGGGGAGTATACTTGAGTTTGCTACGATTGAGCTAGTATTCGCGATGGGATATTGTAGTTGCAGGAAATCCTACAACTACACCCTCAGTAGAATTTGTAAAACTTTAAGAAGTTCTTGATGAAAAATGACAATTTTGATTAATATTCTCAACTGATTACAAAGAAATATGTTAATGGAAATTAGAACAGTTATAACTTTCTATGTTCTCTCTCCTAAGAATTTTTCTAACACTCACTTCAAGAACCTCCTTAATCTAGCATTTGAACTACTATTTATAGTGAAATTTGTACAACTGTATATAACCTGCGAATCATCGCAACATCTGATCGTAAATTTATTCTATATTCGCAAACCCTTCACACTTCTCCCGTGTTTCTTATATCATCGCATTATCTTGCGACACTTATCTCTTGTATTTGTTACTATGTTCGTAACTCAATATCTTGCGATATTCTGTCCCTACATCTTGCCTCTTCTCATGTCAGTTCTGCGAAGAAGAAATGTCATGAGAATCATTATTCTCGCAAATTTAATATAGTTATCATCACCTGTTATGTTCGCAACACGTGTTTTCTCTTTCATTAAATCTTCGACACGTTTTTTTCGTAACCGTCCTTCTCGACCACTCACGTCTAATCGCATTGATGAATTTCTATCTTCATCAAACTCTTTTCTTTATAAATACTATCTTTAATTCCTCCTTTTATTCTTTTATCTTTTTCATCTTCCTCACTACGTCTGCTTCTGCAATTTCTTCCTTCTTTCTTCTACTGCTATTTCTTGCCTTTTTTATTTATTTTCTTCTTTGTTTTCTATCCTTCATCCAATGGCTCCGAAGAAGAAAATTGTGGAACAACTTAATGCAGAGCTTGCTGATAGAGATCTCGTTTTTTCTGAGATTGATGGTCATACCAATAAATCCCATCTCTGTATGGAACTTTTTACTGATATCCATTGGGATGATCAGATAGTTTTAGTCTCACGAGGCCAAATCCTTGCAGGTCTTCCTATTTCTCTTTATGATGTCAATCTTCCTTTATTCTATGAGATTATTTCTCACCCAAATTTCTCACGAGCCATTTATCAATTGACTGGGGATTGCATTCGCATTCTGGTTGAGTTCGCAAACCATGCTGCTACTGGAAAATATTTATATCCAATTGAACTTAGGAGACCTGTATTTAGAGATGTAGAATTTATCGCTGCAAATTACACAGTCGAGAATTTCTTTAAAAATTACACATTAATTCCTGCGAAGAGGGAAGATAAGCGTTGGGGTGTTCGTCTTCATCGTAAAACTGATGTCGCATAAGCTGATCTTCTTATGCATGATATTGATTATGCTTATGGAAATAATCGAACCCCTTGCCATTCTCATGATGAAGATTGGTACAATTATCCTCTAGCATTATCGGGTTCTTACATCTTTGGGATAGTAGATCTTCCTGCGAATCTTCATGATCGTAACTATCAACCTTGGGTCTTTTCTTGGCCTAATAGAGATAAAGATGTATGTATCTCCATCTTCTTATCTTCTTGTTATTTTTCTTCTTTTACTAATCCTTTTGAAATATTTGTCAGGTGAATGAACTTAAGGAAAGTTACCTTAAAACTGGGAAATCCAGTACTCGCGAGGCTTTCCAATTGTTTTCAAATGAGGTAAGAAACATTCGTATATGTGTTTTAAACAATATATTGTTGCCTCTGTTTCTTATCCTTATTTGAATTTGTAGGTTCTTCCTGACTTCCCTGGGGCTGTTGTGAGTGAGAATAAGTATTCAACTTCTTCTGAAGCGCTAACTTCAAGACAAAAAACACTTCGCTCTGCGAAGAACACCAAGATTTCTGGTAATAAAGAAGATGTTCTTCGCAAAGAAAAATGGAAACTTGAGGATATTGTTTCTGCGAGGAAAAGGAAGAGACTCCCACCCAGTGCTTACTCCAATGTGATCTCCTCTAGCAAGGATGTTGACGAAGAACAAAGTGATAAAGATGATAGACTTTTTGAGAAGGATCTTAGTTCTAATTCTGATACTGAATCTGATAGGAGGAATGATGATGATGATGATGATGAAGAAGATGAAGACTACAGCAATGTGGAAACTTTTGAGTCTGCAATACTCGATTTTCTGAGGCTTTTCTCAACTCTTCTCGTGGATTAGGAAACTCTTCTACTGCGAATGCTCATAGGCATATTGCGAAGGCTTGCAAAGTTCCCACTCTAATCAACAATAATTCTCTTAATGGAATTTCGAGATTTATCTCTCCTGTTGTATTATATTCTTTAGGGAGTATGGTAAGTTTCTCTCTTATTCCTTGTTAATTTCCCCTACTTCATTGATTTCTAATCCCTTTTATTTGCTCAGGTTGGGAGGGTTAGCTGTGCGAAATTGCTTGATTGGGAAAGACGTCATGCAATTGCTGAGACGAAAACTTTAAGTCGTTGTAACAAGCTGGAGGTTGAGAATGCAAAACTTTTCCAGAAGATAGAGGATTTGAACATTGATAATGCAGAATTAAAATCCCGCTGCGAAGATAATGCGCAATCTGCGAACGTCGCAACTGGAAGTTCTTCTCTCCTTGAGAAGAATAATCAACTGAAGCGTGAAGTCACTTCTCTTCGTAATGATAAGAAGCAATTAGAAGGTAAATTCTCAAATCTTGATCACTTTAACTCCACAATTTTCTAATCAATTCCTTAATTTATTCCCTTATTCTTTATTCTCTTATTTCTTACTTATCCTTTTTCTTTGTAAATGCTAAAGAAAATTATACGAAGAGGATTGAAGAGATGGAAGCTACTCTTGTTGCGCGTAATTAGAAGATTTCTGATTTAAAGTCTCAACATCAAATTTCTCAGTACAACCATGGCTTGAACATCAAACGCTTCCGAGCTATGATGACTCGCAGGATTTGTGAAGACAATCAAATTCCTCTCACTAAGTATCAGACGCTCCTTTGTGAAGAAATCCCTAATGATACCCCGGATTTGGATATCTCTGATAGTGAAGCTGAAGATGATGTCTCCGAAGAAGAAAGAGAAGATCATTTTGATGAAGATAAATCTCCCACAGAGTAGCTTTATTCCTTCCTGTATATTTTCTTTAGTTCTTTTCGTCTTGTTTGTTTGAGTACAATATTTTCTTTTTTCCTATACTTTTAATCAACCAGCAATTTCTTTTCGCAACTTAATTAGTATCAATGTCTTAATTTTGCGATGATGAGTTGATCTTTCTTTACTTGAATGCTTTCTTTATTTGCATAACTTGATCATATGAAGAGAAATAATATATTTTGAAGACCTAGCTTAGTATTTCCCTTCCCCTTATTATTGCTCTTCATGTGATCAACTGTTGTTGTAAGTATTAGAATATCTGCCTCAGTTTAAGTTGCAAAGTTTCAGGTTGTTACGAAGTAAATAAGAAATCTCCCCCTTGAAGTATAAGAAGTATGGAACCTCCTTGAAGAATTATGAAACATCCTTGAAGAAGTATAAAAATTATGAAACATCCTTGAAGAAGTATAAGAAGTATTCAATCCTTAAAGAAATATGAGAAGTATTCAATCCTGGAAAAATTTAATGAGTATAAAAATATCCGTCCTTGATTGCGATTAAAATTGCCTTTTTTGGCAGGAATTCTTGATATATATTCTTGTTGAGAATATAAAGAATCTCCAATGATATTGACGGAATTGACTTCATTAGTTTCTGTGGTCTTATCATGCCTTCCTAAGTAAAGGTCTTATTTTGCCACCTCTTTTGCGATAAAGTCGCAGGACATTGGTGCATTCGCATGCCTCAACCCCTTGACTTTATCTTAACAATATTTTTGTGTTTGCGATAATATGACAAATCTGAATATACTTGTGAATATACAGCCTTGTGACATTATCGTCTTGCGATGAAATCGCAGGACGTTATCACACTTTCATGTAATAACCCATTGATCTCATCTTAACTTCTTTGTATTTAATTCTGCGAGTATATATATATATATATATATATTTATTTATTTTATTTTATTTTATTTTTACTCGCAGAAATATGATTGTTGCACAAATATGACAAGCCTTTATGTTCTTGCGAACAAAAAGCCTCGTGACATTTGCGTCTTATAGCACGTATCAGCTCTCTAATGGAGGGTTCTGCCCTTTATCTTCCCCTTGGTTTCCCCTTCAAGGAAGCTTACATCGACCATACAAGGTTAGATCTTCCCATCCGGTTCTAGAAACAACCATCTTTTGTTCGCAACCTCTTATCCTTTTTGCCTATAGGGCTTATAGTTACGAGGTTTCACCCTATGGGGTATCTTTGGGCCAAGTGCATCATTTGCCAAGACTTGTCAAGAATGGCAGATGTGCTTCAAACCCATCCATCACTCTTGACTCAACCGTGTACCTCGGCGCCTTGATCGTGTTCTGCACTTCTTGGGAAAGACAGTATGCCTTAGTCGCCCAACCTAAATCATGTTACATCGCAAGATTAGGTTGAGAATCCAAGGTGTCTTACCCGGATAGGTATCCCGTTTTTGGGTTATGTACCCCGTAATGTCCATGTACTCAGGTTCCGTGGTGGTGTTTCGTTTCCCCTGAGCCATGCTTATAGGTACCCCCTTAAATGACGTACTTTAGGACTTTGCCTCTTGCGAAATGTTGCTTCGCGAACTAGGGTGTACGTCACAAAGGTTTTCCTGTGTAAAATTTCTGCGGCTTTCTTTCTTTTTTTGAAACCTGATCACAATTTGCGGCTTTCTTTTATGAAAACTGATCGCAAATAAATTTTGCGTCTTTCTTTAATGAAAGCTGATCGCAATAAATCGTTTTTTTCTTCGTAAAAACTCATCATAAAGTTTTCCATGTTGCGAAATACCTCATTTCATTTTCTTGTTTTTCAAAATACATTTTGTTATACGTTGCGAACAAATATACTGATTACCTTTTTGTTTCATTACCTTTTTTCTTAATTCTCTTTCCTTCGCAAACCATATCCCTTTTCTATCATCGTAAATTCCTTGTATGCTTAATCATTGTAACTTTACTCCTTCATGCCTTAGTCCTCAGTCATTAAATTTTCGCTTCTTTTCGCAGCCTTTGCTCTTTTTCTCCAACTTTCCTTTTCAACAGCTTTTCCTTCGCAAACTTCTACTTCTGTATCGTAACATTTCTTCCCTTCTTCCCAATCACCCTTGATAACTCCAATACCCTTTGGATGAGGAAATTTTATGCATTGATGAAGAGTTGAATCTACTCCTAGAATCCCATGAAGCCAAGGTCTCCCTATCAAAGCATTGTATGGTGATTCGACATCAACAACGCAAAATAGAATTTCAGTTCCCATTCCACTTAAGGGAATTCGCATGCTTACTTCTCCTTTAGGTTTATTAGCAGTTCCATTAAAGCCATAAGTCCTGTAGGTAGAAGGTATTAGATCTGCGTCTTTCCCCCCATGGTTTTGTAAGCACGATAGAACAGAATATTGACAAAACTTCCCGTATCAATTAAGATTCTATTAATACCAAATAATTCTTCGTATGTATCATCTTCGCTTTCTTCCGTATTCAGACAAATTTCTAATCTCACTAACAATGGATTATCATGTATTTCGCAACCTTCTGGAATTTATGTGGCTTCAAAAGAAATTTCACGCTTCTGCCAACCTTCAAGTCGTGAAATTTTTGCGATGTTCATTATTTTCCTTCCTTCACCATCTCTCGCATATACCCTGCTTAACACATTATCATGAAAATCTTCTATGGTTTTATATGAGTGAACAATAGAATTGCATAAAACATTCCTTGCTTTTGGTCCCACTTCTATGTGTAAGGTTTCCTTTCCCTTTTCTTGTATTGTGTTCACCATGCGAGTTATCACTGGAGCCTGTGGTAATTGTTGCGACTGTGCTTGCTTGAGTAAAAAGTGGTCCAGTTTACCTTGATCAATCATTCGCAAGATAATCTTTTTGATATTATTGCAATTATTTGTAGAATTCCCATGAAAGTGATGGTACATGCAAAATTCATGACTTCTTGGACCCATTGGTGGTTCTTTTCCCATTTTCCATGGTGTTGGTATATTCTCCATCAAGATGATTGCTTGCCATATCTTTTCTACACTTGTATTCAAAGGTGGCATCTTTATTTCTTCTCTTATCATTCTTTGACCTCCCTGTCCATTGTTATAGTTTTTTCTATGATTCCCTTATCCAAAATAATTATTCCTTTGTCCTCCATAATTTTCCTGTTGCTGATCTAATCTTGGGATCTGGTTATTTCCTCCTCGGATATAGAAATTCCTTTCTCTATCATACTCTTCTTGATCCTTGCTACTCATTGCTACCATTTTTTGTTGACCATTGTCAATTTTCTTCTCTTTTGGTATCTGCGAAGATATTTGCGAGGATGTCTGCGAGGTACCTGCTACGACATTGACTATTTTAGGAAGTAAGTTTTCTCATGTATCTTGAGTGTTGGTATTTGTCACTGGATATGACTCCATATTGTTTTGCTTTTCCTCTAATATAATGTACTCCTCTTGCAATTCTCGCAACTCTGTCATCATAATGGAATTCTTTCTTCTGAAAATTTGAACATATAATTGTTCAGTTGCGAACATCGCATTTATGAAATACAAAATCAGGTACCTCTCGTCCACACGCCCTGCCATATCACTGCACATAGTTTTCCATCTTCTTACCAAATGCTTCAAACTTTCGCCCATTCTTTGTTTTAAACCAAACACATCTTCAATACCAAGTCGCGAGGAATGATTTGTGATATATGCTCCTAAGAAAGTTACTTGTAGATGATTAAATGATGTAATAGTGTTCTTTGGAAGTCCTTCGAACCATTTTAGAGCTTCTCATGTTAAGCTTGATGAGAAGTACTTGCATAATACAGCATCGTGATTCTCCCATTGTAACATGCATCTTATATACGCTTTAATGTGCTGAATAGCACATGAAGTCCCGTCAAAGATGCTGGTTAATGTAGGCAGATTGCATTTTGGTGGAATCCCTCCCAATTGCACTTCTCTAGAAAAAGGAGTCCTCGCATCTTCTTCTATTGCTTCATCTAATTGCCTTCTATCTCCTCCTCCTCTATTGTTTAACATTCCTCTCATTTCCGCTAATTCTCGAAAGATCCGTTCATTTGCCTCAGAATTCTCATCCATTGGTCTCTTCAATGCAGCCTCTCTTTTTATACGTTCTTGCATTTATTCTCTTGCGATCCTTTGCATTCTATCATACTATTCATTAATGTTTCCATTTTTATAATTTTGCAAATATCTTCTTTCCAAATTGTCACAATTGTTTTGTTGCAGAGCATCTTGAAATTTTTGTTCTTCCAGTTCTGTTCTCCTCATCCTTCTCATGTGAATATCAGAAATTTCTTCTTCTTCATTTCTCCTCCTTCTGCGATTTACCTCTCCCTGATTTTCCTGAACTCTGATTTGAAGATTTGGTTCATTCCTTACTATTTCTGTTCGTTGATTTCCAACTCTCCTTTGAATTCTACCATACTCAAGATTTTGATTGTTGCGAGCTTGTTCACGTCCTCTTACTCCATCCTCGTAATTGTTTCGATGCATTGCTTGTTGCAGTTCTAATTCTTCCATCTCCATTCTCAATCTTTCTCGTTCTCGATCTAAACTCGTTCTTTCTGTATGTTGCCTCTCAATTTCTTCCACAAGTTGCTGCTCTTCCTCTCGATTTTCTTCGTCATTATGGTTATTTTCCCTTGGAAATGGTTCTGTTCGTAAATTTTCCACGTTTGGTTCATTGTTCGGTACTAAAATGAAGCGATTCTCTCGATTTATTTCAACCAGATTCTATACTTGTCCTTGCATAGCACTTTCACTATTGATTGTTGGCGAATTTCGTTCTTCTCTCTCTGGTCTAACACTTGATCTCGCAGCACTTTGAGATCTCCTCATTTGTAACATCTCATTTTCCCTTCTCAGTTCTTGATTCTGTCTTGTTAGATTTGCACATTCTTCAGCTTCAAACCTTCGCTCTTCATGAATTCCTTGTCTCAATGTTTCTAATGCCTCCATTTCTCTTTCATGAATTGTTCCTCCCATCAATCTCCCATTTTATATGATTTGCGGTTCTCTATATGCTTCTACTAGTGTATCAGTTCTCCAAGTGTGTACACTCACTCGATCTTGATCTATTTCTCTTTCTTGTGTTACTGTTTGTTGAGTTTGATTTCTTCGATTGCTCCTTCCCATACTAGGTTCTCCTGTTACGTTTGCTTCTCCACCTGCGAGTCTTACACTTCTTCTTACTGCAGTCAATGGTTCTGATATATTTCTTCTTCTAGCCATTTCTATGACGCAAAATTCTTTAATTATCTCTTTATTTTCCCTGTTTAGCGCCAATTATGTAGTTGCAGGAAATCCTACAACTACACCCTCAGTAGAATTTGTAAAACTTTAAGAAGTTCTTGATGAAAAATGAAAATTTTGATTAATATTCTCAATTGATTACAAAGAAATATGTTAATGGAAATTAGAACAGTTACAACTTTCTCTGTTCTCTCTCCTAAGACTTTTTCTAACACTCACTTCAAGAACCTCCTTAATCTAGCATTTGAACTACTATTTATAGTGAAATCTATACAACTGTATATAACCTGTGAATCATCGCAACATCTGATCGTAAATTTATTCTATATTCGCAAACCCTTCACACTTCACCTGTGTTTCTTATATCATCGCATTATCTTGTGACACTTCTCTCTTGTATTTGTTACTATGTTCGTAACTCAATATCTTGCGATATTCTGTCCCTACAGATATGACTCCATCTCTTTTTATTTCTCGTCCAATGTAATGTATTCTTCTTGTAACTCTCGCAGCTCCGTCATGGTAATTGTATTTTTGATTCTGAAAATTTGTATATACAATAGATTGGTTGCAAACATAGCATTAATGAAAGATAAAATGAGGTATCTCTCATCTACACTTCCTGCCATTTCACTGCACATCGTCTTCCATCTTATGGTTAGATGTTTCAAACTTTCGCCAGTCCTTTGCTTTAGCCCAAATACATCTTCAATACCGGGTCGCGAAGAATTGTTTCTTATATACGCCCCCAAGAATGTGGTTTGTAGATGATTGAAACAAGTTATAGTGTTCTTGGGTAACCATTCAAACCATTTCAGATCTTCTCCAATTAGGCTGGATGCAAAATATTTGTACAATACAACATCATGGTTTTCCCACTGCAGCATACACCTAACATAAACTTTGATATGTTAAATAACACAAGTAGTACCATCAAAAATATTGGTTAGTGCTGACAAGTTTCACTTTGGGGGTATTCCTCCTAACTGTACTTCTTAGGTGAATGGAGTTTTCGCAGCTTCTTCAATGGCCTCATCAAGTTGTCTTTTGCCTCCCTATCTTTTATTATTTAACATTCCCCCTCATTTCTGCTAACTCTCTTAAGATTTGTTCATTCCCAGCCAAATTTTGTTCTATTGGCCTTTTCAATGCAGCTTCCATTTTTCTGCGTTCATGTCTTTCTTTCCATGCGAGATTTTGTGCTTCTTCTTAAGCATGTTTATTCTGCCTTCTTCCGTGATTTTCTTCCTCACCTCCTTCCTGAATTCGCAAATGATTATGTCTTCCATTTTATCTTTCCCTGTCTTTCTATTCTCCTTTGTATTATATCATATTCCTCATTAATATTACCATTGTTACAATTTCGTGCTCGTCTCTTTTCTCGATTGTCATGATTATTCTGACATATTGCTTCTTGAAGCTGTTGTTCTTCCACTTATGCTCTCAATCTTTCTCTTTCGCAAGCTATACGTGCTTGTTCAACATAGTGTCTCTCAATTTCATCCTCAATTATTCTTCGGTTTCTTTGAATTTCTCGCTCATGTAATGTTGTCCTACCTTCTTCTCAATTTTCTCCACCGTCTTGGTTATTTCCACCTCCTTTATTTCTATTATCACGTCTATCATCCACAGTTTCACCATGCGGAATATAGCGATCATTAATTATCTCTTCTTCTCCATAACGCTTCTCTTCATTTGGATTTTGCATTTCCTCTCTAATATATTCACCAGCATTTCTCACAAGGGAATTTCGCCTTGCTTCTTCTCTAAATGATCTTGAACTTGATCTTGCAGTACTTCTCGATCTCCTACTTTGTAATCTCAAATTCTCCATTCTTAACTTGTGATTTTGTCTTGTTAAATTTGCTAGTTCTTCCACCTTTAATCTCCTTTCCTCTTGTATTCTTTATCTTAGAGCCTCTACTGCTTCATTTTCGTCATCTCCATGAATTAATCCTTCAACCGCCTCTTGATCTCTTCCCTCTCGCCTTCCATTTCTTAATTGTCGGTTTTCTGCTTCTTCCATTGAATCTGATCGCCAAGTATGCACACTTACTCTGTCATAATCCATAGTTCTATCTTGTATCGGTGTTTGCTGATTTGGCTGTTGAACTTGATTTTATCCATTATTCCTTGTTCTATTGCTCCTTGTTCTTAATCTTGAAGATTCTCCTATTTCATTTGTCCCTTCACCTGTAATTCTTCTACTCCTCCTTACGGTTGTAGGTTGTTCTGATGTATTTCTTCTTCTAGCCATTCCTTCAATTTTGATTATTATTATAAATCACGTAAAAATCTTTTCCAATTTCTTCAAATTCTTACAAATCACAAATTCAATCTTTGCTTAGAAACATCCATGTTTATAGCGCCATTATGTAGTTTCAGGAATTCCTACACTACACCCCTCACAAGAATTCACAATTATCAACACATATTTGAAGATTAAAAACAACACTTTATTGATTAATTCTCAGAAATGTTACAAGAAATGGAAGAAATCAAGAATACAACCGCTCATAAGAACTTTCTCTCTCCTAAAAACTTTCTCCAGACTCTAAAAAAATGATCTCTCTATTCCTTTCACTTATTCGACTCTTTATATAGGAAATTACATAGTGGATGACAGCTAAGTTATCCTTTAATTTCGGATCTAACTCACGATACTCTCGTTGTAATTGTAATGTTAACCCTCGCAGACATTTGTAAGCTTCGCAACATCATCACGCTTTTCTCATGTTTCTGTTATCGTCATCCGCTTCGTCATTCTTTCAATCATTCTGTGACACTCGCAGTGTGTTGAAGAGCTCGCAGAACTGTCGCTGTAAATCTTGTAGGAGTATTGCGGTGGCGATATTCTGATCCTACACATGTCGTGAGAGGATTCTCACCCCCAATCACATATGATTTGTGCGAAGATAAGTGAATGATTTATAAGGCCAAACACTATGGAGGAGGGCATTCCATCCCTATCCCTCATATAAAGGGAAAGGATATGGGTCAGAAGGCAACCTCACTATGGTGCGCTTTTATCCCTTTTCTACATGAAACAGAAACTCAGTTGATGTGTGACTAATGCGAAACGGAAATTGAGTTACCATTTTAGTTAACTCGTTGACTTGAACGAGTTTCCATTTTATAGGTATAAGTTCACAGAAATGCGCTCGGACTTCCCATTTCTCCTTTTTCTCTATTTTTTCCTCCTCTGAAAATCCTATGAAATTTTATCCCCTTTTGATTTTCATAGTGATTCATTGTGATCCTTTGGCTTAAATTAAAAGGGTTTGATCGTTACTCCGAGGTGAAACAAATTCATTCTTCAATTTCGAATTCTATCCACAAAATCATCAAAGGTGAGTGATTTTAATCTTAGTGTTTAAAATTAATTTGATTTTGATGAAGTTGTTGATATTAGGGTGGTTAGTTATGTAGTATGCAATTCAATCAATCAATCAATCATCATCAATCAATCATCATCATTAATAATATAATTAAAACATATATTTAGTGAAAAATCC
Source organism: Papaver bracteatum (assembly GCA_023529315.1). Classification (NCBI taxonomy): domain Eukaryota; kingdom Viridiplantae; phylum Streptophyta; class Magnoliopsida; order Ranunculales; family Papaveraceae; genus Papaver; species Papaver bracteatum. Next base: position 358,015 of record JAJJWX010000860.1, read on the forward strand.
ATGATTGTTACTTTTTGTGTGATCCATCTCTTGATTTATGTTGAATGAAATGTTTGTAAACTACTATTCTATCAATGTATAACATTGATAGACTTGTATTTATGTTATATACAAATTGATACTATGTTTGTATGTTATGAAAAGTACAAAATGAGTCTAGTGCGTGCTTATTGTGATAGTTAAATATGTAGGACCAGAATATCGCCATGATATTACTCTTGCGAGATTAACAACACTTTTGCGAACATCACCGCAAGTTCTTCAATAACACTTCACGAGTGTCACGGAATGATTTAAAGAATGACGTAATAGATGACGAATGAAGAAACACGAGAAGAGCGTGATTATCCTGCGATGGCCACGACGCTTGCGAGAATGGACATTATAACTACTGCGATAATATCGCGAGTCAGATCCGAAATTAAAGGACAGATTAGCTGTCTGTATTCCACTATGTAACTATCCTATATAAAGAGACCCAGTAGATTCAGAAAGGGGGTGATGCATTTTTTGAGTGTTGAGAAAGTCTTGAGGAGAGAGAAAATTCAAGAGAGAAGTTGTATTCTTGATTCCTTCCATTTCTTGTAAACATTTCTGAGAATCAAATAATAAAATGTGTTTTTAATCTTCAAATATGTCTTAATTACAACAAATTCTTATCAAGGGTGTAGTGTAGAATTTCCTGCAACTACATTTTGGCTCCCGAAACAGGGATTGAAAGTTTAAAATTATAGGAAAAAGCAAGATTAAAGATCAATATTCGAGTTAAGAAGATGATTGAACAAATTAGTGAAACAGTTGAAGAAAAAATAATTGAAGCAAAGGAGGATTACAGGAAGTTGGAGTGCAATACGATAACAAAAACAATGATCGACTAATTCCATGAAAATATTAGAAGAAGGATTCATAAACGAGATTTTGAAGGAAAAGGAATTACGACGGTGGAGAAAATATCACCTCTTAAGGATTGGGAAAAGAAGGAAATCACATTCACATCAGCAGAAATACCAAAAGAAAATTTGGATCATACATCTCCATTGGTAATCACGGTATCTACTATGCGAGTGAAGAAGGAAAAATCAACAAGATCTGCAGAAGAATGGGTCGTGAATAAAACTTTGGTGGACGCAGGAAGTTCTGTAGATATTATATTCTATCATACATTTAAGAAAATGGGATATAAGGATGAAGAGATGTCTTGTTCAAATTATCACATTCATGGTTTTGGAAAATCTATAACAAAACTTAAAGGCGAAATAATGATACGAATTTCGCTAGGAGATTTTGAAACACAAGTAACATTATGTGTAGTGGATGTGGAGGCACCATATAACATGATATTGGGGAGACCATGGATACATGCAATCAAGGCTGTAGCATCAACATTACATCAATGCATCAAATTTCCTATGCCTAGTGGAATTGGAGAAACTAGAGAAGATACTGATCTTGCGAAGCTGTGTTATCAAATTGAAGTGAGAAATTATGAAGAGCTTCCAAAACTGCGAAAAGCTCGCAGAAAATTGGAAAAAGGGGCAAATAAGGAAGAAGAATTTAAAGTTTACATGAAAAGAGCAAGAGAAGGAAAAGGAATACCCAGCGAGATCTCGCAAGAAAATGATAAGCCCGCGAGAATCATGGAAAAACCAACACCAATGAGAGAACCTGAGGCCAGCTACACCGCAGCAGAACCAACAAAGGAAGTAAATGTTGAAAGTGAAGAAGAACCTAAAATGCTGAAAATTGGAACTAAAATGGGTGCAGATGAAGAAAAGAAAACCATAAATCTCTTGCGAGAGTATAAGGATATTTTCGCTTGGAGTATGGATGGGATGCCTGGAATAGATCCATCAGTTGCATGTCATAAGTTAGAAATTAACAAAGATGTGAGACCATTCAAGCAAAGGATAAGGAAAATCGCAACAACTTATCACTCAAAAATAGAAGAAGAGTTACAGAAAATTCTTGATGCAGGAATTATAAGACAAGCAAAATACCCGGAATGGATTGCAAATATGGTAGTGGTTCCAAAGAAAAATAAAGGGATCAGAATTTGTATAGACTTTACTGACATAAACAAAGATTTCCCTAAAGATAGTTTTCCATTACCATATATTCCTCAAATGGTTGAATCAGCAGCAGGAAATGATAGAATATCTTCATTAGATGGGTATAAAGGTTATAACCAGATTCCTCTCGCTGAAGAAGATCAAGAGAACACCTCATTTTTTTATCCAAGAGGATTATATTGTTACACAAAACTTCCTTTTGGGTTACGAAATGTTGGTGCAACGTATCAAAGAATGGTGGAAAAGGTGTTCGCAAAATGGATACACAAAACATTAGAAGTGTATGTAGATGACATGTTAATAAAGATTAAAGAACCTAAGAACCATGTGCAAGATTTGAAGGAGATTTTTGATCAAATGCGACTCTTTAACATCAAGGTGAATCCTGATAAATGCACTTTTGGAGTAGCGTCAGGGAAATTTTTAGGTTATATTGTATCAAAAGAACGAATTCAAGTTGATCCAGAGAAAGTACAGGAAATTCGCGATATGCCAACGCCAGAAACAGTGAAAGATGTACAGAAGTTGAATGGGCTCTTAGCCTCGCTAGGAAGATTTATCTCACGATCTTCAGACAAATGCAAGAATTTCTTCAATATACTCAGGAAGGGAACAAAATTCAAGTAGACAGATGAATGTGAGAAGGATTTTCAAGGAGTTAAAGAATATCTAATGAACATATCTATTTTACAAAAAGCGGAGCCAGGAGAAGAATTATTGATTTATCTTGCGACAATATTGCACGCATTAAGCACAATATTACTTCGAATAGAGGCAGGGGTAAAAAAACCAATTTATTACATCAGCAAAACATTTAATTCTGCAGAGAGAAATTATTCAAAAATTGAGAAGCGAATTCTGGCATTGGTTTATGCAACCTTTAAACTTCGCATATATTTTCAAGAACATAAAGTATAGTTATTAACAAAGGTGCCCATTGAAACAGTAATGAAGAACTCAAAAAGATCAGGCAGAGTTGAGAGATGGAATGCACAATTAGGGCACTTTGAAATCAAATATGAAGTCCTATCCTCGCCAAAATCATAAGTTGTAGCGGATTTTTTAGCAGAATTTCCTCTAGAAGATGATGAAGCTGTGGAAGAAATGATGGACATAGAAGAAGAACATGGAGATCCAAAAGATCTATTAAAGGAACCCAACATGTGGGAAATATTGGTGGATGGATCATCAAATTGGGAATGAATGGAATTGGAGTGGTCTTTATCTCGCCAGAAGGAGAAAAAATGGCTTTTTCATTTCGTTTGGAATTCACATCCATTAATAATGAGACAGAATATGAAGTTGTGGTGCATGCTCTAAAGTTTTCCGTAGAGATGAAGTTGGAGAACGCAAGGATTACCAATGACTCGCAATTGGTTATTCGCCAGATAAAAGGAGAATACACAACAAATGAACCATCTCTGATGAAATACAAGAAACTTGTTGAAGAACTGTCTGCGAGAATTCCAAAAATAAAATGGAGACATATATCAAGAAAAGATAACAGACTCGCAGATGCTTTTGTGTTCATATCAAGTATGATGACAAACCCAACGGCGAGATGCATAAGAATTCAGACGCTTGTATTACATTCAATTAATAAAGAAGAAGAAGAAAAGGCGGATGTAATGATAATAGAAAATGACGCAGAAGAACCAGCCAGCAGCATTATCGCAGATTGGAGAGTATAACTTCACGCATACTTGGCAACAGGTGAAACACCAAGAAATAGATTGTAGGCACACAAATTAAAGAGCCGTGCAACAAATTATGAATTAAGGGATGGAGTATTGTATCGAAAATATTTTAGTGGGCCATTACTTAGATGTTTGACACGGGAAGAAGGAGAAAAAATGTTAAAAATGTTGCATAGTGGAGATGCTGGTAATCATAGCGGAGGAAGATCTTTGGCTTATAGGACAAAAATGCAAGTTTATTATTGTCCGTATATGCATGAAGATGCAAAACAATTATCAAAGCGTTGCGAAGATTGCCAGCGATATGGAAAGAAGATACATGCACCGGGGGCACCATTATCATCTTCTAAAAGTGTGTGGCCTTTTGGAAAATGGGTCTTAGATATTGTGGGACCCTTTGTGTCGGGTTCAGGGAAGAAGAGATACTTAATTGTCGCGACTGATTACTTCACAAAGTGGGCAGAAGTAAAAGAGGTACAACACATTCGCGATAATGATATATTTACGTTCATATTTGAAAATATCATCTGCATATTTGGAATCCCAGCACAGTTGGTTTCTGATAATGGAAAACAATTTGAAGGACAAAACATAGAGTTGCTACTCAATGCATTTAAGATAATATGTGGAAAATCTACTCCTTTATACCCACAAGCTAATGGTCAGGATGAAGCAACTAATAAGACAATCACAGACATCTTAAAAAATAAATTAGAAGGGTACCATAGAGCATGGTGTGAACAGATACATAATGCAGTCTGGGCTTACAACACAACCAGGAGAGAGGTAACTGGAATGTCACCTTTTCGTTTAACGTATGGTGTTGAAGAAGTACTACCAACAGAAGTTGATATTCCTACAACAAAAAGAGAGGTTTGGGAGAAGAATCTTAATGCTAGCATGATTCTAAGAGAACTTGATGAATTAGAAGAGAAGAGAGAAAAAGCATTACAACATATGGAAAATTATCAGCGAAGGTTGGCTCGCGAATATAATAAGCGAGTCAAAAAACGTGAGTTTCAACCAGGCAATTTAGTTCTGCGAGAAACACCAGAATACCAGCGAGAACGTGGTGGAAAGTTGGCGAGAAAATGGGATGGACCGTATATCATTAAAGAGATAGTTGGAACAGGGGCATACAGGTTGGTGGACCCAGAAGGCAGAGATGTTGGTCAAAGACTTGGTAGACCATGGAACATATTATATTTAAAAAGATATTATCAATAACAAATTTTTGGGAATTTTGATAAACTGCCCCACTTTTGAATTACGCAAAAAAAAGTGCCCCAGTTTTTTTCAACTTTTCAAAAAAAAACGGGTAACGGCTTGTTAGGGGTGTTAAGTGCCAGCTAGCACCTTACAAATGACATTTTCACCCCTCACGCGTGCATGTCACACGCGCAGCAGTAACAATGCTGGTACACAACCATGTCATAACAAAAGATGTTCAAACAGACCAAAGTTCACAACCAAAGATGTTCAAACAGACCAAATTTTCTTACAACCATAACTTAAAAATTTAACCATTCATAAAAGATACAAAAAAAAAACTGCAGCTTTAGTTTTTCTTTGCCTTGTTTGGTTTCTTTGTCTTTCCTTTAGGATCTGTCATAGTCTGCCTCACTGTTTGTTTAACAGATCTAATATTTCTGAAATTTTGAGAAACTTTCTGCTTCTTAGTTCCAGTTGGTTTTGAAGTAGATGCACCTGGAGTATTATATGATTTCCTCTTCTTAGATCTTGAAGAGGTTGCTGCAGGTTTATCAAAGCTTGTGAGAGTTGCACCATCAAATTGAGTTCTTTGTCTAGGTACTTTAGAGTTCTGCCCAACAGCACCACAAGAACATCCCCTACTATTGTGTCCACCAATCCCACACCTGCGTCATTTGTAGACTCTGGGATGTGGTGGAGGTTCATCATATGCCCTCCTTCTTTTAAATCTAGGCCTTCCTGTTTTCCTTCCACTTTTAAGAGGGTTTAGCTCCATCTCTACCTGCAACCAAACAATAAAGGGAAATAAAAAATGAAACCCTAAATGAATCATATATGTTATATAAAGAATAATATTGTGAATATTAAATGTACAACTACCAAGATAGTGCAACTCTGACATCTCAAATAGTTTAAAGTGCTTACCTTGACCCAGTCTTTGACATCAACTAATGGTTTTAGATATGGTTCATATGTGGCTCTAAATGCTTCCACAAAGTAGTAATGAGAGCAGTACCTTCTCAACAGCAAAAGTAACATGCGTTAACAAAACCATGTATAAAGACAAACAAACAACAAAAGTAAATGGGCAGCAAAAGTAAATGAGCAAAAGTAAACAAACAACAAAAGTAAACAAACATCAAAAGTAATGAGCAAAAAGAATATTATGTTTTAAACTAAATTCAAAGACCAGGAACGAATTTGAATGATCAAAAAGACAAACAAACAAATGTATAAAGTGAACTTACTTATACCATTTTGGTCTGTATCCTTTCAATGCACATACTGCATGTATGCATACAAGCCCTCTCAGCTGCCATTGAAGACAAGAACATATTTTTTCTTCCAAATTAACAGTGAAAACAGAATTGTGAACAGATGTAACTTCATATAATTTTCCAAAAACACATGGATTAACATCAAAAGGACCAGTTAACTTGCATATCTTTTTTATCAACTTCATTGCCTTTGGAACCAAACCTTCATCTGGCCATTTTTTAGCCTCTTCCCTCCTTTCATGCCATTTAGCATTCACCAACTGACTATAAAGGATTCATAATCTACAGATAGGTTTGTCCCTAATGTGTGGGATCATTGCATTAAAAGACTCACTGAAATTTTTATTTAAGTGTTCACATTTACAAGTGTCATCAAAGAATGCTCTTGACCAAGACTCAGGACCAACATCCAAAAGGTATTGATGTGCTGCAAGATTTTCAGCCTTCAAAGCATCCATGTGTTGCTGCATATAACACTCAAAAATGTTTACATGATAGTAAAAAATGCATATATATGACATGCAAAAAAGTTTACATACAAAAATAGCCTGGAAATATACATTACCTGGTAATGATGCCTTTTGTATGCTTTGGCAGCATTCCACAATGAGTTGTTCAAAGTTTGCCCTTTATATTACTTTTTAAAGTTCTTATACAAGTGCCTGCATTGTTTATTTCATACAAACATATCAATAAACCTAAATATAATCATAAGATTTAGTGAACATACAAGAAAACTAAGGAATCAACATACCTCCAGCAATATCTGTGAGGCCTGCCAGGAAATACAGCAGGAACAGCTTCAAGTAAGCCTTTTTGCCTGTCTGAGATGAAGGTAGGAGGCATAGGATGACCTTCTATTGCTGACTTCAAATCAGTGAGGAATTGAGTCCAGTTCTCAATGGTTTCAGACTTACAAATACCAATTCCCAATGGCACTAATCTGTTTTCTGCATCTAATCCTGTTGCAGCAAGTAATACACCTCCATGCTTACCAGTTAGATGGCAAGCATCAAACCCAATAATATTCCTGCAACCTTGTTTCCATCCTTTAATTACTGCTCCAAATCTAATAGTCATGGTTTCAAAAGCATTGTTAGACTTGCAGTAAGAAAAGTATGCAACATTGTCCTTGTCCAAGTCACTTACCATCTTACAAAATGTTGGAACCATCTTAAAACTGTCTTCATAGTTTCCATGCATGTATTCCAATACTAACATCCTATCCTTCCATGCAGTATGGTAAGGAATTTTAGTTCAGTGAGAAACTTTAAAATCCTATTTAATCTGCCTTGGTTTTGGAATCACTTTCTTGGCACTGTGCTTCAAATTCTCTATTAATACATCAACAACATACCTTGCATCTGCAGATCTATTTCTACCCTCTAAACTTCCTTCACAAGTATGTGTGAGGTTGACTTTCCTAATTTTAAAGGTAGACTCTTTCTTAACTCTAGATGCAAACACAAACCAATTGCAGTTACAGTTTTTTCTATATGGACACCAAACCCTAAGTCTCCTCTTATCACTTTTCTTTACTTTATATTCATGCTCTTCATGCACACAATGGGCTCTAAGATGCCTTTGAAATGCCTTTTTATCAGGAAATAATGTACCTACCACCATTTGTGAGGGGTCAAGAGGTTCATCATGTTCTTGGTCTGGGGACAATTCTTCCTCTTTTTCTTCTTGAATAATAACTTCATCCCCAGGGAAGAAGTTTACCCTCTCAGCTTTAAAATTCTTCAACCATCCAGGATCATCATCTTTCATCTCAACAGTACCTACATCAACAACAAAAATGAGTTAGTACAAGCAATGTAACATAATTGAGTTAGTACAATAACTTCTAACTATTACCTATATTACCTTTTCCCTTATCTCCTCTCTTATCTCCTTGTTCAATAACTTCTTCATCAGGGAAGTTCAATGCCCTCTCAGCAATAAAATTCTAGAACCATTCAGGATCATCATCCTTGTTCTCAACATTACCTAAACAACAAAAAAAATCATGAGTTAGAATAATAAGGCAACCAACAACCATAAAGCAATAATGTTTAACAGTTACCTTCATCATTTTTTTCTTTAGCATCATCACTTGAATCACCACTATCTTCTCTTGCATCATCATTTGAGTCAGCACCATCTTCTCTTGCATCATCATTTGAGTCAGCAACATCTTCTTCACTATCTTCATCACTATCATATATTGGTGTAGCATCAGGGTCCTCTACATGGTTGCACTCATCCTCACAAATTTTCTCAAGTTCAACAACATAGTCATCAGCTTGAGCAGCTCCCAATTCTCTATCTAGCACTGCTTGATTTACCTAATAATCATGATTAAATACTTCAATATCTTCATCAATTTGTCTATTTTCAATAACTTCATCTTGAGCAGCTCTCATTTCTACATCTTCCTCACTATCAAGTACAACTGGTTTGGTACTTGAACCACCTATCTCACCAAACAAATTATTTGAAGTAGAATTTGTAACTCATTTACCTTTCAGTCTAGGGCTTCTTCTCACTGGAACTGATGGTGACTTTGACACTCTAATCTTCTCAGGTGTGTTCATAATGGCCTGCAAAGTATCCCATTCTGGATTGAGTATCCTTAATTGTAATTCTAAACAACCATTAGCATTCATTTAAGTTTTCTCCCAAAATGTGAAGCAGTCCTGATCACTCATTAAGCTACAACCAACTCCATTGTCAATCCACATTAAATCAACAGTTTCAATATCTTCCAGTTGTAACCTACTGTGAATCTTTTTCTCAAGCATCTTCAAGATCAGTTCATCTTTGTTCAGGTTTTTCAATAGAAATTGAATCTTGCTCTGTGTACAATAACAATTTACATCCATGTATGGTGTATTTCCACTGAAACATTGAAAAATAAGCATACAAAGTACATTAGAGTCATACCAAATTCAAGAAATTATAAAAAAAAATACATTACAAACATAAACAATATTGCATCAAACACTGTTAACTTTCAGATACTATAATCATTAGTGCAGGATAATATTGATCCATCTAGACATAAAAAAAAAACAGTTTAAGCTCATGATTACTGTTAAAAAAAAAAGCTCATGATTAATGTTCAAAAAAAAAAACTTATGAATATTGTGTGTACTGAATCAACAACATGAAGAAATTAAAATTGGATCCATAAACCCAAATACTTCCCTACTGTTAACAAATTCCCAAACCCAATTTCTAACAATCCCTAACTTTATAAACATATAACAGTTACAAAATCAGATGACTAAAGTAGAATATGAGTTTGTTTTTATAAAAGAAGAAATTATCACCATAACACAAACATCATCATTCAACTAAACATCATCATCATTCAACTAAAGGTAATTATCCTAATTTTTTATTTGGTAATTATCATTCAACTAATTTTTATTATTTTGATTTCAAAATAAAACAGAAGTTCATTCAACTAAACATTATCTTTTTATAAAAGAGTATACTGATAAAGTAGAATATTCATCATGAAACATAAACATCATCATTCAACTACAGAATCATCACCAAAAAGAAGAAATTATCATCAAAAAGCATAAATCAAAATTAGGGTTTTCATAAAACTAACTTGTCTGCAACCTTCGTCCTATTTTCGTTTTCATTCATTTTCAAATCAAGCAAACACCCAAGTTAAGTCTCTCAATCACTCTCGATTTCACTTAAAATCTCTCTCTCAATCGCCACTGCTAAAATGAAACCTAAAACCTAAAAGAGAAACCCAGACTATATTTAGTGTCTCTCTCTCTCTCTCGACAGGGCATAAAGACCAAAGGGGTAGACTGGGAAATTCGGTCGAGTTTTGACCATGTGTTGACTTGGTTGACCAATAGATATTTGACTTTTGGCGGATTCGGTAACTGAGGGGCAGTTTTGAAAAGTTGAAAATAACGGGGGAAACTTTTCAAAGCGTAATTCAAAAGTGGGGCAGTTTATCAAAATTTCCCAAATTTTTAATGAAACAAAAAGGAAATAGGCAAAACAAATTTTTAGAGCTGCGAGTTTATTCGCAAGATTATTCAAGATTACATAAATAATGAAAGATTGCAATATACACAAAAGAAACAAATAACGGGACAAACCTTTATGGCGTACACCCTAGTTCGCGAATACAATTTCGCAAGAGGCAAATATAAGACCTAAAGTACGTCATATTAGGGGGTATCTCTTTGCGTGGCTCAGGGATAAGGTTATACCGCTGCTGGAACCTGAGACACGGAGACTGGGGTCCATCTCTTTGAGATACCTATCCAGGAGAGATACTTTGGATTTCCAACTATATAAGGTTATACCCTGGTTGGATGACCGATGGTCTCTTCTAAGGGGTGCAGAGTATAACCAAGGCGCCGAGGTACACGTTCGAGCCAAGGATGCTCGAGATAGACAAACCTACCCTGGCCATTCTTGGTAAGTCTTGGTTATGATGCACTCGCCCTCAAGAAAACCCCACTTAGGGTGCAGTCTCGTAACTATAAGCCATATAGGCATAAAGGATAAGAGGATGCGAAAACAACTGGTTGTTGTTAAGACCGGATGGGAGGATCTAGTCTTGTATGGACGATGTGCCCTCCTTGAAGGGGCAACCAGGGGGAGTAAGGGCGGCACCCTCCATTAGGGAGCTGATAAGTGTCTTAAGACATCAATGTCATGGAGCTTTATGTTCGCAAGAACATTTAGATCTGTCATATTATTGCGTGACAAATACAGAGGCAACAAGCCATAAGAAAAAGTTAAGATGAGATGGGTTTTTACATGAAAGTGTAAAGACGTCCTGCGATTTCATCGCAAGACGACTATGTCATGGGGATTTATTCTCGCAAGGGAACCTAGGCCTGTCATATAGTCGCATAGAATTGATAAAATACGAGAGCTAAGGCAAGATCAATGGGTCTCTAAATGCGAATGTAAGGATATCCTGCGATTTTGTCGCAGAAAAAAACGTGGCGAAATTATACCTTTAATTAGGAAGGCAAAATAAGACCAAGAGAATAATCCTACCCATTAACTATTTGATTTTTCTAAGATGCAGGAGATATTTGTTCATTCCAAGAAAGATAATGAGGGGCATGTATGGGAATTGATAAATAAAATATCATTATCTTTCTCACAAAGTATTGAGAAGGACAGAAATTTAACAGATCTCCAAAATGAGTTTTAAAATTAAAAGGGGTTACATCATTCGCAAGAAAGAGAACTAAGAGAAAGCAAAAACAAAATTCAAGCATTATCTTTGCCAGAGTTATTAGCCTCGCCAACATTCTTCTCATGGTCAGCTTGAATTTCTTCCTTATTTAATGACTCATTAACGGTTGTTCCATTGCCAGCAGCTACTTTAGTAAGAGGAGATTTTTCTTTATCCACTGAATTTTCCTGAGAAACATCTTCTTCATCACTTACATACTCTAGATCACTAGCCATGGGAAGAGGAATTTCATCATCATCTACTTCCAGAGGATTGAATGATTGGATATTAAGATGTCATTCATGAGAAATTCAGCACTAAGATGAACTTTGAAAAGGAAGCCTCTGTTGCGATTCCTAATTTCCATGTTCTTATAGTATTCAAGATAGTCATATGTTCTTTCTGCACGATCGCGAGATTTGACATAATTGGCTAGAAGTTCACTATTTTATTTGCGGACTGAAGCCAGTTTATCAGCCAAGTCAGAAATGGTGGTTTGAAGACTTTTCTCAGATTCTGCGAGAAAAATAGATAAGCCAGAAAAATATTCAGACAAAGATCTTGCAAAAATATAGCAGAGAAATTTGAACAGAAAAGTTAACAATTAAGGAAGTCAAAATGAATACCTTCTCTTTGCGAAGATAAGTTTTGAATTAATGATAATACACAACTCTCCCACTGGTTCATGGCATCATCAAATTTATCTTCAATTATACCCTTCAGGAGAGATTTTATACTTTCTTCTTTAGAAAGGAGATAAGCATTTTCTTTCTCCAATAAGGAATGTGATTCTTTTAATCGGGAGAAACGTTCTTTGAGTTTACTATCCTTTACAATTAGAGCTATCCTACCCTGGATAAGTTTATCCTTCTCAGCTATTGATGATTCAGTTACTTCTTTCAATGAAGACAGAGATTGTTCTTGATTGTTACACACTTTCTGGAGAATACTTAAATACTGCGAAGAGATCGCTATCTTATTTGAGAAGCTGCGCTTTTCTTGAGATAAGGTCTCATTTTCATCTGATAAATTTTCTATCGCCAAATTAGCTTGGGTTAACAAATAAGAAAGACGAGTAACTTCACTATTTAACAGACTTTGCCTTTGTATTAGTTGGTTATTTTCATTGGTAAGATTATCTATTTGGTTGATAAAATATGAATGAAGGTTATCTAATCTATTATATTGGTCCATCCAAGAATCCTTCTCATCACGAGCTTCTTCAGCAATAGACTCAAATCGGAATCTCTCCAAGAATCGTGTCTGATTTACAACTAAATGTATGAACCAAGGGTTTAAAAGAGAATTAAGCACAGAAAAAATGAGAATTTACTAAAATGGAAAAACCAAGAGATAAAAGAAGGAAAAGTATACCTTTCAGTTCCTCATTCTTATTGCGAAGATTCTCGCAATTCATTAAAGAGTTGCGAAGCTTGTGCTGAAGAGTATTGCATTCTGAAGTCTTAACCCGAAGACTCTCTTTTAAAATTTCAATTTCGTTTTCTAGAGATGTCTTCGCAACCGTTTGTTCAGAACCAAAATACTTGCTTAAAACTTCGCAGACGCCACGCTTGATAGGATTAATGGAGGATTTTCTAGTTTCATCCAGAATGTCAGATAAGACTCTAAAAGCAACGTCTACATCAATTGAAGCTTCTCTAACAGGAGGAATATATGTAGGTGGTGAAGTGGTAACAATGGAGAGTTGAAGGTTTGAATTATTTGTGTCATCAGGAGGGGGAGTGTCTGGAAAGGTCACATTTGGAAGTGAAAATGAATCAACTTTAGAAGTAACTACATTATAAGAAAAAGGAACTTCATTCGAAATAATATGGGAAGTTTCACTTATAATAGGATTAATTGAGGCAGGAGTATTGGGAGTGACACCATCGCAATCAAAAGGTTGGGGAACGATTTGCGATGCTATAGGAGTGGATTTTGAAGAAGATAATGAGGGAATAGTAATTGCATATTCAATGGGTTTAATCTTGCGAGATCGCTTGCGAGGTTCAACAACATTCTGATCATCCTGCGAATAATAAACTAGATAAGAAACAGAGGCAACAATATTGTTATTAAGAAAACAAGTGTTTCTTACTACCTTATGATTCACACGATTCCTCTTCTTTTCAGCCAGTTTCTGTTGCGAATTTTTAAGAAGATTAGGGTTTTGAGATACAGGTTGCACGTTGGAAGTAGTTTCACTGAAAAGAAGACATAATATGGGAATTATGAAAAATCAAATAGAAGAGATAAAATAAAATAGATAAACATAGTTTAGACAAGTAAAAATCAAGCATAATCGAATTTAATAATGATAGAAGAGAATGTTTATACCTATGAGACTCCATTAGAACAGTAGCAGATAAACTTGGAAAAGAAGAAAAATTGCAGACGGGAAAGTTTACAGAGAAGAGAAGGGATGAAGAAGACGAAGAAGTAAAAGAAAAAGAATATTTCTTAACAAGTTATCTCTTTTATAGACAAAAGAGGGATAACCGGGTAATAAAGGATTAACCGGTTAAAAGAGAAGCATTCGACACGTATAAGCGGTCATACCTAATTTACTGGGTTTTGTCGGAGAAAAGAGATGAAAAACTAGGTAGCTGCGTCATTTTAATTCTCATAGTATTTCCTTCTTCGCAGAAAATACATGAGAAGAGGAAAGATATAGGACCATAATATCGCCATGATATTACCCTTGCGAGATTAACAACACTTCTGCGAACATCACCGCAAGTTCTTCAATAACACTTCACGAGTGTCATAGAATGATTTAAAGAATGATGTAATAGATGACGAATGAAGAAACACGAGAAGAGCGTGATTATCCTGCGATGGTCACGACGCTTGCGAGAATGGACATTATAACTACTGCGATAATATCACGAGTCAGATCCGAAATTAAAGGACAGATTAGCTGTCATCCACTATGTAACTATCATATATAAGGAGACTCAGTAGATTCAGAAAGGTGATGATGTATTTTTTGAGTGTGAGAAAGTCTTGAGGAGAGAGATAATTTAAGAGAGCAGTTGTATTCTTGATTTCTTCCATTTCTTGTAAACATTTATGAGAATCAAATAATAAAGTGTTGTTTTTAATCTTTAAATATGTCTTAATTACAGTAAATTCTTATCAAGGGTGTAGTGTAGGATTTCCTGCAACTACAAAATATGTAATATATTTGAATACTTCTAGTGATGAAGAATAAAAATCTTTGCTGATGTTAACACAAATGTGTTTGGATGAACGTTTGCATATTATTTGACAACCGATACCTAGGGAGGTACAGACACGTAGTGTAATAACGCATGATCGAGTGTGGCATGATGCAAAAATGATGAATGATTATTTTACACCTAAAACTAGTTATACCTCAAGACAATTCAAACAACGTCTAGGCATGAGGGAACAATTATTCGAGGACATAAATTCGCTGACATATTTTTTGATTGCTTTCATCTTTATTTTTAAGGCACCCGTATCTCTTCCATTAGGATTGTCGTTGCGTTGGAAAAAAAATTGGTGAATATCTATCCAAAATAAAGCTGTTTTTTGTTGCGCACCTACAATTTCTTCATAACTCACGTAAATAAATACAGCAGTAAGATTAATCTCTTCCCGTTACACAAAATTATTAACCATTTTGAATCAAACTAAAATATAAGAACTTGAGTAGTAGAAGATGAAGATAAAAATCAAAGAAGTATAGTAAGAAGAAGATAAATAAGAAATCATTTGATTTGGAGTGATTTGAATAGAGAATTAGAGTTGTATTTATAGAGGATTTTAAAAAAATATCCATTGGGATCAACTGAGCATCCGTATCAACTGTCAAACGGATACTGAGTTTCCGTAAAGCATAATTTTATACGGTAACACAGTTTTCGTGTCATTTCCCTTCCCTACTCCCTAGATTAGATGTGATCCACTTTGAATAGTAGGGAAGGGATATCCCTGCAGAAGTAGGGATATGGGAGACCATAGTAGTTGCCAAATTATATTTTTCCCTACATATGAGGGATATGGAAGGAAAATAGGGAAACATAGTGCTTGGCCTAAAGGGATACCAGGGGCGAAAGCATTTGATTGATCCATTGGTTAATTTGTGAACAATTATTTATCATGTATGTATGTAATGGTATCTTCCCATTAATAAATCTCCCGGTGTAGGATCAGAATATCGCAAGAAGGACACATTTGCGAAGTGTAGTTGCAGGAATTCCTACACTACACCCTTGATAGGAATCTATAGAAATTGAATTACATTTGAAGATGAATAACAACACTTTTTATTATTTTAATTTTCAAATTCTTTACAAGAGATATAAGAACTCAGAAGTACAAATTTCCTTCTAGAGTTTTTCTCTCCTCAAAACCTTATCAACTCTCCAAAAGACATCATCCTTTTATGAACCTAACGAACCCTTTATATAGGGGTTTACATAGTGGATGACAGCTAAGTTCTCCTCCTATTTCGGACCTATTCTGCGATCTCATCGCGATCGTTATAATGTTCTCTTTCGCAAGAATGATGACCATCGCAGGATAAACATAATCTTCTTGTACCTCTTCCATTGTCATCTTTTATGTCTTTCTTCTGGATATTCTGTGATGCTCGTGAAACGTTGTTAAAGAGTCTTTTGTGACGCTCGCAAAAGTGTTGTTAATATCGCAGGAATAGCGTTGTAGCGATATTCTGGTCCTACTGTAGCGATATTCTGGTCCTACATCTTGCCTCTTCTCATGTCTTTTCTGCGAAGAAGAGAAGATCATGAGAATTTTTAGAATGCCATAACTGCTTACCTTTTCAGACTTCTCTGTTCTGACACGTTTCTGTGTCCTTCGCCAGCTGTTTTCACGTATTCTTTCTTCTAATTAATTTTTGACACGTCCCTTCTAACCGCTGCGATCTGACCACCCACATATTTTCTTTGCATTAATTGCCTTCATCTTTTTCGAGAAATTTCTTCTTCTATAAATACTTTTCTCATTCCTTTCTTTTTCTCTTTTACTTTCTTCTTCTTTCTCTCCATAACCTCTCTGCAAATTTACTGTTCTTCCGCGAATTGTGCTTCTGTTACTACTGTGATTTCTTTCTTATCTTTCAGTCCTTTTCTTCATTCCCATACTTGAAAAATGGTTATCGCTGGTGCTAAAAACTTGATTGCTTTTGGTGAGATGCAAGAAAAGCTCCAAAGCAAAGGTTTTACCCTGTCTAAAATTCCAAATCAGGATTCTAGATCTGAACTTTCTCTCAAATTATTTACTGATGATCAATGTTCTCGCGAGAAAATTATAGTATCGCTAGGACAACTTGAAGCCGGTCTTCCCATCCCTCTTTATGACCCAGAACTTCCGCTATTTTATCAAATAATTTATGACAAAAGGTTTTCGCGAGCGATATATCAATTGGGTGGATATTGTATCCGATTGCTGCTTGAATATTCTCGCGGAGCTGGCAAAGGATCTCGCTACCCTGAAGATGCGAAGAATCCTCAATTTAAAGATGTCCCCATTGTTTCTGCGGATTATACTGTGGACAACTTCTTTGTAAATTATAGAATAGTCCCTATGAAAAGGGATAGCACTTGCTAGGGTGTTCGTTTGAAAAAAGAAAAGGTCGCTGATGATAAAGATCTTATGCTAGATATTGATTGGCATACAATTACTAACCAAGGTCCTCGCCACTCTAGCGATGATAAGTGGTTCATTTTTTCGTTAAGCCTTGAAGGTTCTTATATTTCTGGTTCTCCCGAACTACCCGCAAACCTTACAGAATATCAACCTTGGGTCTTCAATTGGCCTGAAAAAACTAAAGAGGTACATTCTCTCCATATTTTACATAATTATTATATGTTATCTTTATTTTGTTTTCATATTCTCGCTAAATAACTTCTATCTTTTCCAGATTGACAGGATGAAACTCAGTTATAAAAATCTTAGGAAGCCCAGCACTTTCTTAGATCTTAGATCTTTCACGGATGAAGTAAGAAATATCTCTTCATAAATTTTAACAATATATTGTTGCCCCTATTTCTTATCTTAATCTGTGCTCGCAGGAAATTGAAGAACTAACGCCAATAAAACCCGTGAGAACTAAGGAGAAGCCTTCAAAGGATAAATCTACTGTTCCACATAAAGGAAAATCTTCTGCCCCTCGCGGTGGAGAATCTGGCGATCAGGAAAAATCTATTGTTCCTCCCAAAGGGAAACCTTCTGCCCCTCGCGATGAAGAATCTGGCGATCCTCCTTTGAAGAAAAGGAAAACCCGACCCTCTTCTTCTTCAACTCCTCAACTCATTCCAGAAAACCAAAGTGTTGAATTTGATAAAGATAATAATGATGAATATTTTAATAATAATGATAGCAAATTCCCTTCTATAAAGAACTCTTCTTCATCTGATTATTCAATAGCTCATTTATCTAGAATTTTTGGCGATATTTCCCACAACATAATTTGTAATGACGAGGATGAAGTTATTAATAAGACATCCCAAGCTCTTTCCAATTTCTGCGATGCTCCTATATTGGTGGACAATAATTCTCTCCAAGGAGTCTCACGATCGCTGACTCCCAGTCTCTTAAATTCTCTTGGTACCCTGGTATGCTTTTATTTCTTCAATTTGTTTATGTATTTACTCCATCGCTAGATCTCAACATATATTATTCTTTCGCAGGTTGGAAGAGCTTACTTTGTTTTTTCTTCTGATTTAGATAAAAGACGCGCCAACTCTGAAAAGAAGGCTACTAAATTTCGCGAAGATAAAGAAAAATTAGATTTTAAAGTTGCTGAGCTTCGCAAGAAGAATAAACAGTTGGAGACTGAAGCTTCAGTTGATAAGCAAAAAATCTCTGATCTTGATAAAGCTAATCAGCAACTTTATGGTATGACTTATTTCTCTTCTCTCTTAATTCTCCTTACTCTATCGCGGCTTATTCAAGCACCCACTTTCAACTTGCAGATATTTATGGTCTTACTGACGAGGCTACACTCTTTCAATCTTTCCCTGAACCTGTAGATGATAATACTCTTCTTGATCGCCTTAATAATTCTTTAAGTAATTTCTCAGATGATAAGATTAAATCCCTCTCCATAGATGAACTTAGATCCAAACTTAATCTATTAAAAATTGAACACAGATTCAATTTAGGTTTGACCAACAAATATAAGAGCTTTTATCTTGATTCAAAGAAAGAAATAAATAGATTAAGAAAGAGGAATAGTGATCTTATTGACGAGAAAGATCTTGCTGTTAAAAATGGTTCCAAGACTCTAGAAAACTTCCATAAAACTCTTCTTAATGTTCAAATGGAAAGAGATAAACTTGTCCGCGATAATGAAGATCTTCTTGCGAGGGAAACTCAAGTTCGATCTCGTCTCCTTATAAATAGCGATGATGAGTTTTCTTGGGCTGCGAAGATTCTTGACAATGTCAGGAATGATTTAGGTGTCAATGTTAGCCTTCAAGTTGAACAAGCGGCTTTAATTAGGGATATGATTTCTGAAAGAGAATGTTGTTAGCTGTTCTTCCTTTTGCTAGTTTCCTGTTTTTATTATTCTTCTTTACAAAATTTATAAATTGTTGTCATATTCTCGCAGGAGCTGAGAAAAGATATCTTGAAAGAATTGGGGAACTTGAAGATGAGAAGAATCAGCTCGCGCATACTCTTTCTGCTCGCAATAATAAATATTCACGATTGAAAGAGAAGTTTGACATTACTACCGCGAATTTCAATAGATCTCTCATTGTTGTTCGTAATGATTCTGTTAGGTTGGTTTGCAATGATCATGGAATTTCCACTTCTATATATCCTGATCTTGCAAAGGAAGTCCCCGCACCAATCCCAAATCTTGACATTTCTGACAGCGAGGCTGAGGATTCTGGCGAGGATGAAGATAATAATGATAATGATAAAGGATAAAAATCTGGTGGAGGATAAGAATCTGATGAGAATGAAGATAGTGATGATAATGATGAAAGGGAGAAATCTGGAGATGAAGAGAAGTCTGACAAAGAGGATGGAGATGGATCTAGCTAGTTCTTCTTCTTCCTTCTATCTTCTTTGTATATTTATTTTCTTCTTTCTGTAACATTGCTGTGATTTTCTCCAATTTTGTAAATTTCTTTTGCTTCTATCTGTATGAATTAAAAAACAATTCTTTTTCTGCAAATTGATCAATCAATATAATTAATATCCTTTAATTATCTGTGCAATCATATCATTTAATAATCTCTATGCAATTTTTATATGATGGATGAATAATAACTTCATCGTTCTTATGCATTCCCATACTTGCCTCTATTATTCATCTGCACTTATGAAAAAATTGAGTAGAGATTAGATATAAGCTTTAAATAAAATTTGCCTCAATATTGGCGATGTTATCGCTAGTAACAATTGCGTAAAATCGCAATTCTCATAAAATCTGCGAGTATTATCGCAGTAATCTTGTGGTCGTATTATGCCTTATTAATTAAAGGTCTTATTGTGCCACACTTTTTTCTTTTTGCGACAAAATCGCAGGACGCCTTTACATTTGCATGCATTGACCCATTGATCTTGCCTTATCTTTTATTTTTTGATTGTATTGCGACAATATGACAAGTCTAAGTTCCCTCGCGAGATCAAAGCCTCATTATATTGTCGTCGTGCGATGGAATCGCAGGACGTCTTTACATTTTCATGTAAAATCCCATTGATCTCATAACATTTCTCTTGTGGCTTGTTGCCTCTGTATAATTTACGTCACGCGACAATATGATAGGCCTAAATGTTCTTGCGATCATAAAGCCCCATGACATTGCCGTCTTAAGACACTTATCAGCTCCCTAATGGAGGGTGTTTCCCTTATCTTCCCCCTGGTTGACACTTCAAGGAGGGAACATCGTCCATACAAGACTATCTCCTCCCATCCAAATTTACCAACAACCAGTTGTTTTCGCATCCTCTTGTCCTTTATGCCTATATGGATTATAGTTACAAGACTGCACCCTAAGTGGGGATTTCTTCAGGCCAAGTGCATCGTAGCCAAGACTTACCAAGAATGGCAAGGGAGTTTCGTACGCCCCTGGCACTCTTGGCTCAACCGTGTACCTCGGTGCCTTGGTCATACTTTACACTTCTTGGAAAATATTCTCGGTCGTCCAACCACGGTATAACCTTATATAGTTGGAAATCCAAGATATCTCTCCCGAATAGGTTTTATTTAACCCCAACATCTGCGTGACTCAGGATCCAGCATCGGTATAACCTTACCCCTGAATCATGTCAAGAGATACCCCCTTCTATGACGCGCTATTAGGCCTTACTTTTGCCTCTTGCGAAATTTTATTCGCAAACTAGGATGCACGCCATAAAGGTTCGTCCCATTCTATTAATCTCTGCGAAATTTTATTCGCGCTTCTCGCGAGTATTGTAACTCTGATAAAATTTCACAACTTTGATCTTCTTTCCTTTGGTAAAATCTTGCAATTCTTTCAAGCAGAATACTCTGTTCAATTACATACTCTTGAAACAAATCATTCATAGAGTTCTCTAAAGTTCATCACTTTACCTCTCTACTTACTATTTTCTGCTACGTTTTGTTGTTGTTTCTTCATTTGCGAGACGCTCTCCATAAACTTCTTCTTGTCCCTCTATTGTATCAATCATTAACCTTTCACATCTTTGTCATTGTTTGCTTTTGTTCTTACAATTGCTATTCTTCTCAGCTCTTTCTTCGCAAGACTTCATATCAATTTCATAACATTTCTTTCTTTCTCCCCAATCTCCTTTAATAACTCTAACACCTTTAGGATGAGGGAATTTAATACACTGGTGATAGGTAGATGCTACACCAAATATCCCATGTAGCCAGGGTCGTCCAATCAGAGCATTGTAAGGTGATTCAATGTCCACAACACAGAATAAGATTTTTGAAGATATCCCTTTTAGTGGAATTCGCATTTCAATCTCCCCTTTTGGTTTGTTAGATGTACCGTTAAATCCATAGATTTTATACGTTGATGGTATCAAATCTTCGTCTCTTCCATCCATGGTTCTATAGGTTACTCCCTGTGTCTATTAAGACTCTGTTGATGGCCCAAGAGTCTTCAGCTTTACTGTCATTTTCTTCATCCTCTTCTTGCATTTGTTTTGGATTTATCTCTAATCGTACTACCAATGGGTTATCGTGCTTCTCGCTAAGCTCTGGTACATCTTGCGCAGTGAAAGATAGAGTTTGTTTATGCCACTCTTCTAATGGCGAGGCTCTCGCTATATTCATTATCTCTCTTCCATCTGTGTCTCTCGCGAATACTCTTCTTAAAACATTATCATGGAAATCCTCCACAGTTTTGTATGAATGCACAATGGAATTACAAAACAAATTCTTTGCTTTAGCCCCAACTTCTATCACAAATGTTTTTTCTCCTTTTATAGCATTCACTCTGCGAGTTTCTAGTGCTAGCGGTAATTGCTGAGGTTGTGGATGTCCTACTAGAAAGTGATTTAACTTCCCCTGATCAATTATCCTCAAAATTATCCTCTTTACATTTCTAAAATCATTTATTGAATGGCCATGAAAGTGATGGTAAGGACAAAATTCTTGACTTCGATTATTTGGATGTGGTTCTTTTCCCATGTTCCACGGCGATGGTATATTTTCCATCAAAATGATAGCTTCCCAAAAAATTTCTATGCTAGCATTGAGAAGTGGCATTTTAATTTCCTCCTATATTATCTTTTGGTTTCCTTGCCCTTTAAAGTTGTTCCGCCTTTGTCCACCATAAGTTTCTTGCGGTTGATCAATTCTTTGAGTCTTATTATTTCCACCGCGATTGTAGTAATTCTTCTCCCTTTTATACTCTTCTTGATCTCTACTGCCCATCGCTACTAATTTTTGCTGGTTATCAATTACTAATTTCTCTTGTTGTGCCTGCGAGGTGCTCGCCACATTGTTTATCATTTTAGGAAGTAAACTCCCATTTGCTTCTACGGAATTGGTGTTCGCGACGGGATAGGATTCCATCTCATTTTGTTTCTCCTCCAAAGCAATGTATTCTTCTTGTATTTCTCGTAGTTCAGTCATAGTGATTGTATTCTTGACTCTGAAAAATTGTATGTACAACAGATTGGTCATGAACATTGCAGTAATGAAGGATAAAATTAGGTATCTTTCATCTACTCTTCCAGCCATCTCGCTGCACATTGATTTCCACCTTATGGTTAAGTGCTTCAAACTATCGCCAACTCTCTGTTTTAACCCAAATACATCTTAAATACCCGGCCGCGATGAATTGTTGCTAATATAAGCTCCTAGAAATGTAGCTTGTAAATGATCAAAAGAAGTTATGGTATTCTTTGGCAATCCCTCGAACCATTTTAATGCCTCACCAGTTAAACTAGACGCAAAATATTTGCATAGCACATCATCATGGTTTTCCCACTATAGCATACATCTAACATAAGCCTTGACATGTTGAACAGCACAAGTAGTCCCATCAACTATGCTGGTTAATGCTGGTAAATTGCATTTTGGAGGTATTCCTCTTAATTGTACTTCTTGAGTAAATGGAGTTCTCGCAGCTTCTTCAATAGATTCATCGAGCTTCCTTCTTCCTCCTTCTCTTATATTGTTTATCATTCCTCGCATTTCATCTAATTCTCTCAATATTTGCTCATTCTCAGTTGAGTTTTGCTCCATTGGCATTTTTAATGCAGCTTCCCTTCTTCTGTACTCTTGCCTTTCTTGTCTTGCGAGATTTTGTGTGCCTTCTTTTTCATTGTCATCCCGTCTTTCTCTGCGATTTTCTCTTTCACCCTCCTCTTGAAATCGCAGCTGTCTACTTTCTTCTATGCGGATTTCTTCATTTCTCTTCGCTGCCTTTATAATCTCCTATGTATTCTATCATACTCCTCCTGAATATTATCATTGTAGCGATTTTGTGTAGTCTCCTTTATCGATTTTCATGGTTATTTTGTCGTACTGCCTCTCGAAATTCTTGTTCTTCTACTTCTGCCCTTAATCTTTCTCTCTTGCAAGCCAGACGTGCTTGTTCGGCGTAATGTCTCTCAATTTCTTCTTCAATTATTCTTTGATTCCTTTGATTCTCTCGCCCATATAATATCCTCCTACCTTCTTCTGAATTTTCTTCTTCATTTTGGTTGTTTCTTCCCTCTTGATTTATATTATTACGTCTATTATCCAATGCTTCGACATGCGGATTATAGCGATCTCCAATTATCTCTTCTTTTTTATGACGTTGTTCTCCATTTAAATATTGCACTTCTTCTCTAACATTTCTCATAGGGGAATTTTGCCTTGGTTCTTCTCTGAATGATCTTGAATTTGATCTAATAGTACTTCTTGATCTCCTTCTTTGTAACCTCAAATCCTCCATTCTTAGCTCATGATTTTGTCTTGTTAAGTTCGCACGCTCTTGTGCATCTAATCTTCTTTCTTCCTGTATTCTTTGTCTCAAATCATCTACTATTTCATTTTCACGTCCTTCATGAATTAATCCTCCAACCATTTCTTGATTTCTTTCTCCTTCTTCTTTTCTGCTTCTTCTATCGAATCCGACCTCCAAGTATGCACACTCACTCTATCATAATCCACATTCCTATCTTGTGTTTGTTCTTGTTGATTCGGCTGTTGAATTGAACTTTCTGCTTTATTTCTTATTCTATTTCTTCCTGATCTCATCCTTAAAAATTCTTCTAATTCACATGTTCCCTCACCTGCAAGTATTTTACTTCTCCTCATAGTTGTCGGTGGTTCTGATGTATTTCTTCTTCTTCTAGCTATTTCTTCAACTTTCCTCAAATTTTCAAGTTGTAATTAGAGATTTCTTAGCTTGATTCTCCCTGTTTCTGGGCGCCAAAATGTAGTTGCAGGAATTCCTATACTACACCCTTGATAAGAATCTATAGAAATTGAATTGCATTTGAAGATGAATAACAACACTTTTTATTATTCTAATTTTCGAATTCTTTACAAGAGATATAAGAACTTAGAAGTACAAATTTATTTCTAGAGTTTCTCTCTCCTCAAAACCTTATCAACTCTCCAAAAGACATCATCCTTTTATGAACCTAACGAACCCTTTATATAGGTGTTTACATAGTGGATGACAACTAAGTTTTCCTCCTATTTCGGACCTATTCTGCGATCTCATCGCGATCGTTATAATGTTCTCTTTCGCAAGAATGATGACCATCGCAGGATAAACATAATCTTCTTGTACCTCTTCCATTGTCAGCTTTTATGTCTTTCTTTTGGATATTCTGTGACGCACGCGAAACGCTGTTAAAGAGTCTTTTGTGATGCTCGCAAAAGTGTTGTTAATATCGCAGGAATAGCGTTGTAGCGATATTCTGGTCCTACTGTAGCGATATTCTGGTCCTACACGAAGTTTAACCAACAACACATTTCGAGTGTCATAGGATAGTTTGAAGAGTGGCGTAACAAATGACGGTGGCATAAACATGAGAAAAGCATGATGAGGCTGCGAAGTTTAGAGTGTTTGCGAAGATTAACATTAAAGATCTTGCGAGAATATCGCAAGTCAGATCTGAAATTAAAGGATAGCTTAGCTTCCATCCACTATGTAATTACCCTATTTAAATAGTTGAACAGGCGTAAGGGAGAGAGAGATATTTTTCGAGTGTTGAGCAAGTCTTTAGGAGAGAGAAAGTCCAGAGCGGTTGTTAGTTCCTTAGCTTTATTTCTTTTCTATCTTGTAAAATTTGTGAGATTAATCAATAAAAATTGTTTTTGTTGATCTAAAAATGATCTGATTGTATGAATTCTTGTGAGGGGTGTAGTGTGGTATTTCCTGCTACTACATATTGACGCTAGAAACAGGGATTCTTCCCTTGTTTTTAGTGTGAAAATTATTATTGTGATTTGAAATAATTTGGAGTAGAAAGCTGTGGAGGTTGGAGATTGTGGAAATTGTTGTGAAAGTTGTTTAAATCAAGAAAATGATAAAAGAAAACAACAAATCATTTGGAGAAAAGATAATAAAGATCAATGAGAATAAAAGAAGGTTGGAGTGTAACGTAATCACAAAGATGATGGTAAATGAATTCCATGAGAATATTAGAGGAAGGATACATAAACGAGATTTTGAAGGAAAGAAGATTATGACGGTATAAAGAACATCTCCATTAAAGGATTGGGAAAAGCAGAAAATTACATTCACAGCGGCAGAGATACCAAAAGAAAATTTGAGTCATACATCTCCTTTGGTAATCACAGTAACGGCTACACGAAAATAGAAGGAGAAATCAACAAAGTCTATGGAAGAATGGTCGGTGAACATAACTTTGGTGGATACGTGAAGTTCAGTGGATGTAATATTTAATCATGCATACAAAGGAATGGGATACAAAGATGAAGAAATGTCTCATCCGACATATCATATTCATGGTTTCGGCAAATCCACAACTAAACCAAGGGGGGAAATAGCAGTGAGAAGTTCTCTGGGAGAAATTGAAACGCAGATAACATTATGTGTGGTGGATATGGAATCACCATATAACATGTTGTTGGGAAGATCATGGATACACGCAATTAAAGTTGTAGCATCAACTTTACATTAGTGCATCAGGTTTCCTATGCCAAGTGGAATTGGAGAAGTTAGAGGAGATATTGATATTGCGAAGTTATGTTATCAAATTGAAGTAAAAGATTATGAAGGACGAGTAAAGAGGCAAAAAATTTGTAGAAAGGTGGCGAGAGAGACAAAGAAAGAAGAGGAGCTTAGAATATACACGATAAGAGCAGAAGAAGGAAAAGGAATACCCAGCGAAATTTCGCAGGAAGGAGACAAACCAGCGAAAACTATAAAAGAACCAACACCCATGCGAGAACCTGAAGCAAGTTACACTGCAGCGGAACCAACAAAAGAAGTAAATATTGGAACTGAAAAAGACCCTAAAATGCTGAAAATTGGAACTAAAATGGGTGCAGATGAAGAATAGCAAACCATAAATCTCTTGCGAGAGTATAAGGATATTTTCGCTTGGAGTATGGATGGGATGCCTGGAATAGATCCATCAGTTGCATGTCATAAGTTAGAAATTAACAAAGATGTGAGACCATTCAAGCAAAGGATAAGAAAAATCGCAAAAACTTACCATCCCAAAATAAAAGAAGAGTTACAGAAAATGCTTGATGCAGGAATTATTAGACAAGCAAAATACCCGGAGTGGATAGCGAACATGGTTGTGGTTCCAAAGAAAAATAATGGGATAAGAATTTGCATAGACTTTACTGACCTAAACAAAGCTTGTCCTAAAGACAGTTTCCCATTACCATATATACCTCAAATAGTCGAATCAGCTGCAGGAAATGATAAAATGTCCTCCTTGGATGGGTATAAAGGATACAACCAGATTCCACTCGCCGAAGAAGATCAAGAACATACTGCTTTCTTTTCTCCAAGAGGGTTATACTGTTACACAAAAATGCCATTTGGTTTGTGAAATGCAGGAGCAACATATCATAGGATGGTAGAAAAAGTGTTCGCAAAGTGGATACACAAAACATTAGAGGTATACATAGATGACATGATGATAAAAAGTAAGGAAGCGAAAAACCATGTATAAGATCTGAAGGAGATTTTTGAACAAATGCGGCATTTTAACATCAAGGTGAATCCAGAAAAGTGCATTTTCGGAGTTGCATTAGGAAAGTTTTTAAGATACATTGTATACAAGGAAGAAATACAAGTTGATCCAGAGAAAGTGCAAGAAGTTCGCGATATGCCAACACCAGCAACAATGAAAGATGTACAGAAGTTAAATGGTCTATTGGCTTCGCTAGGAAGATTTATCTCGCGATCGTCAGACAAGTGCAAACATTTTTTCAACATCCTTAAAAATGGGACAAAATTCATATGTATAGATGAGTGTGAGAAAGATTTTCAAGGAATAAAAGAATACCTGGTGAATACATCAATCTTACAAAAGGAAAAACTGGGAGAAGAGCTGTTAATTTACCTTGCGATAACTTCGCATGCGTTAAGTGCAGTGCTATTGCGAGTAGACGAAGGAGTTGAAAAACCAATTTATTATATCAATAAAACATTGAATGCCGCAGAAAGAAATTATTCCAAGATTGAAAATCTTATTATAGCATTGGTGTATGTAACTTTTAAGCTTCGCATATATTTTCAGGCACATAAAGTCAAAGTATTAACAAAGGTACCAATTGAATTAGTAATAAATAATTCAAAGAGATCCGGCAGAGTTGAGAGATGGAATGCGCAAGTAGGACATTTAGAAATCAAATATGAAGTGTTATCTTTACCAAAATCGCAAGTTGTCGCAGACTTTATAGCAGAATTTCCTTTAGAAGATGATGAAGTTGTGGAGGAGATGATGGATATAGAAGAGAAGCGTGGAGATCCAAAAGACTTATTAACATAACCAAATAGATGGGAAATATTGGTGGATGGATCCTCAAACGGGGAAGGTAATGGAATTGGAATTGTCTTAATTTTTCCAGAGGGAACCAATATGGCTTTTTCATTTAGGTTGGAATTCACATCCACTAATAATGAAACAGAATATGAAGCTGTAATACATTCCCTAAAACTCGCAATAGAAATGAAGTTAGAAAATACTAGAATTACCAGTGATTCGCAGCTAGTCATTCGCCAGATAAAAGGGGAATACACAACAAATGAACCATCTTTGAAGAAATACAAGAAGTTTGTTGAAGAATTGTCAGCAAGAATCCCAAAACTAAAATGGAGGCATATATCAAGGAAGGATAATAGACTCGCAGTTGCTTATGCTTTCATTTCAAGTATGATGACAGATCCAACTGCGAGACACATAAAAATACAAACACGTTTATCACCATCAGTCAATAAAGAAGAGGAAGAAGAGATAGATGTAATGATAGTAGAAGGTGGAGAAGAAGAACCAAAAGATAGGACCGCAGATTGGAGAGCAGAACTTCATGCATATCTAGCAAGAGGGGAAGTACCAAGAAATAGACTGGAAGCACATTAATTAAAGATTCGTGCAACAAATTATGAATTAAGGGATGAGGTATTATATCAAAGATCATTTAATGGACCATCACTTAGATGTATGACACGAGAAGAAGGAGAAAAGGTGCTGAAAATGTTACAAAGCGGAGATGCTGGTAGTCATAGTGTAGGAAGATCCTTGGCATACAAAACAAAAATGCAAGGTTATTACTGGCCATACATGCATGAAGATGCGAAACAAGTATCAAGATGTTGCGAAGATTGTCAGCAGCATGGAAAGAAGATACACGCACCAGGAGCACCATTGTCATCCTCAACAAGTGTTTGGCCTTTTGGAAAGTGGGGGTTAGACATTGTGGGACCATTTTTGCCAGGATATGGGCAGAAAATATACTTAATTGTCGCAACATATTATTTCAAAAAATGGTCAGAAGTAAAGGAAGTACAGCATATACGTGACAAAGACATATTTACATTCATATTTGAAAATATCATTTGAAGATTTAGAATTCCAGCGCAATTGGTATCCGATAATGGGAAGAAATTTGAAGGGAAAAACATAAAAATGTTACTCAATGCGTTTAAGATAAAATGTGGAAAATCTACTCCTTTATACCCACAAGCTAATGGACAAGCAGAGGTAACAAATAAGACAATCGCAGATATATTAAAGAAGAAATTATAGGGGAATAATAGAGCATGGTGTGAACAAGTACATAACGCAGTATGGGCCTACAACATAACTAGGCGAGAAGCTACTGGAATGTCACCTTTCTGTCATATAGGGTTGAGGCAGTATTACCAACAGAAGTTGTTATTCCCACAACAAAAATAAGGTTGGAAAAACAATCTTAGTGCTAGCATGATCTTAAACAAACTGGATGAATTAGAAGAAAATAGAGAAACATCTCTACATCATATGGAGAATTATAAGCGGGGATTAGCCCGAGAGTACAATAAGCATGTCAAAGTACGTGAATTTCAGCCGAGTGATTTAGTTCTTCGCCAGAAACCAATTTATCAGCGAGAAGGTGGTGGAAAGTTTAAAAAAAAAAGGGATGGACCATACATTATAAAAGAGATAGTTGGAACAGAGGCATATAAATTGATGGATCATGAAGGTAGAGATGTGGGTCAGAGGCTTGATAGACCATGGAATAGATTATACCTAAAAATATATTACCCATAAGAGATCTTTCGAATGAGTAGATTGCGAGATAATGTATGGTTAAAATGAAATGTGTGAATACAAAAATTTTATGAAAAAGAAAATGTGGGATTGCAAATATCAAAAGTAGAATGAAAATATGCGAAACTTTCGCAAGAAATGATCATCCAAGATCCAAAATGGGACGAGCCTTTATGACGTACACCCTAGTTCGCGAATACAATTTCGCAAGAGGAAAATGTAAGACCTAAAGTACGTCATAGAAGGGGGTATCTATTGCATGCTCATCGATAAGGTTACACCGCTATTGGAACTTGAGTCATGGATATTTGGGGTCAATGAAAGCCCATCCAGGAGAGGCACCTTGGATTATCATCTTGAGCATATGACTTGAGTTGGGTGACTAAGGTAATACGAACTCTCCTAAGGAGTACTGAGTATGACCAAGGCGCCGAGGTACACGGTTGAGCCAAGGGTGCCCGGGGCGTATGAAACTACCGTGGACATTATTGGAAAGTCTTGTCTATGATGCACTCGGCCCGAAGAAAACCCCACTTAGGGTGCAGTCTCGTAACCATAAGCCATATAGGCAAAAGGGGTAAGAGACTGCGAATACAACTGGTTGTTGTTAATACTGGATGGGAGGAGATAGTCTTGTATGGCAGAAGCACGTCTCCTTGAAAGGGAAACCAGAGGGAAGATAAGGGAGACACCCTTTATTAGGGAGATGATAAGTGTCTTAAGATGCAAATGTCATGAGAATTTTTACTCACGGGAGTATTAAGACTTGTCATATTTGTGAAACATTCCTGAAGAGGCAATAATACAAAAGAGAAGATAAGATGAGATCAATGGGTCCTTGCATGCAAGTGTAAAGACGTCATGCGATTTCATCGCAAGACAACAATGTCATGGGTATTTAATTTCGCAAGAAAATTTAGGCTTGTCATATTGTCGTAGCAAAAATTACAAAGGAACAAAAAGTTAAGGCAAGGTCAATGGGTTTCTGCGTGAAAACGCAAAAATGTCCTGCGATTTTGTCGCAAAAAAAAAAGATGGAAAAATAAGACCTTTAACTAGGAAGGAAAAATAAGACCACATAACAGAACAAAAGATTTATAAATACTAACTATTCTTTATGCAGATCATTCATCGCAAGAAAGATAATGAGAGGCAAGTATAATAATTAATAAATAAGATGACATTATCTTTCTCGCAAATACTTAAAATACCAAAAGTATAATTGAATCCAGAAGTGGTCCAAAGTACATCATTCGCAAGAAAAGAAAGAGAAATAATAACTCAAGAAAACAAAACTAGAATTCAGACTTCAGTATCCTCTTTGCCAGCTTTATCTTCTTCAACAACCTTATCATCTCCGCCAACTTTATCATCTTTGCCAGCGTTTTCCTTATTTTGGTCGGCTCCGGTTTCTTCTTCATTTGGCTTATCGCCAGAAGTTGTTTCATCACCAGCAGCTCTTTCTTTAAGTGGAATTTCTTCTTCTTCTTCTAAATCTTCTTGGGAAACACCATTTTCTCCACTTTTATAATCAAGATCACTATCGATAGCATGAGGAATTTTATCTTCATCTACTTCCATAGGTTTAATTGATACATGAGAAAGAGATTTGGATAGCAAGATCTCATTTACAAGAACTTCAGCACTAAGATGAGTTTTGTGAAGGAAAGCTCTATCATGGTTTCTAATCTTCATGTCTTTTAAATAAGCAAGGTAGTCATATTTTATGTCTGCTCAATCGCGAGAACGTACAAGGTGAGCAGTAAGTATTCCATTTTCTTTGCGAACCTTGGCAAGCTTAGAATCCAAAGTAGAAATGGAAGAACGAAGATTTCTTTCAGATTCTGCGAAAAGTAAGAATAAATATTATTTGGGCGAATACTTCACAAGAGAATATCGCAAGGAAATTTAACAAAGAAAAAATGGCTGAGGCAATCAAAATGACTACCTTCCTTTTGCAAAATTAGATTTTGAATTAGTACCAAGAAAGTATTTTCCCAATGATTCATGGCATCATCAAACTTATCTCCAACTAAACCCTTCAGGCGAGATTTTAGATTATTTTCTTTAGAAATGAGAAAAGTATTTTCCTTCGCAAGAGAGGAATAAGATTCTTCTAATTTGGAGTATTATTCTTTGAGCTGACTTGCTTTCACACTCAAAGTTATTCTACCTTGAATCAGTGTATTTTTCTCAACAATAGATGATTCAGTTACTTATTTAAGTTCATTTTTCAGCGAACGAAGTGATTGTTCTTGATTGTCACACACTTTTTGAAGAGCACTCAATTTCTGCGAAGAGATCGCTACCATATTTAAAAGAGTTCGCTTCTCCTGAGATAGAGTTTTGTTTTCATCTGATAAAGTTTCCATCTCTAAGTTAGCTTTAGTCAAAGAATAAGAGAGGCGAGATATTTCGCTACTTAATTAGTTTTGCTCCTGAACTAATTGAGTATTCTCTTTGGTAAGATTATCTATTTGATCAACAAAATATGTATGAAGATTATCTAATCGGTTATAATGATCCATCCAAATATCTATATCAATGCGAATTTCTTCAGCGACAGATTCAAACTGATATCTCTCCATTGTTCATTTCTGGTTTAAAGCTTAACAAGCGAAAAAGGTCTTTAAGAATGAACAACATGGAAAGAACAAATTTGTTAAGAGGCAAGTTAAGGATGAAGATAAGAAGTTCATACCTTTTAATTCATCATTTTTCTTGCGAAGAAGTTCGCAATCCAAAGAAGCGTTTTGAAACTTCTGACTTTCAAGGCGAAGATTCTCCTTCAAAACTTTAACTTTTTTCTCTAAGGATGTTTGCGAAGCTATCCTATCAGAACCAAAATATTTACCTAAAATTTCGCAGACACCAGATTCTACAGGATCTACAGATGATTTCTTGACACCATCTACAATATTAGATAAAACTTTGAAAGTAATATCTATTCCATCCCTAGTTTCTTTAGAAAAAGGGAGAGACTCAGATGGAGTAGTAGTGATAGCAGAAAGTTGATGGTCATCCTTTTTTGTTAAAGAGATGTCGTTTGAAGGTGAAGTTTGAGGAAGATCAATGGTTGAGATTACGGTAGGAATAGTTTGAGAATTATTGGTTGTAGGGGAAGAAAGGGTTTCATTCGCAACAGACTTTGCGAAGGGGATTTCACCCACAGAAATATTAGTTAAAATATTAGAATCTATTGCGATAGTTTCTGCTGCGATAGTTTCCGTTGCAATAGGTTCACATAAAGGAAGTAGGGGTTCAATTTGTGGAGGTGTGGAAGAATAAGTTGAAAGAGCAAGTTTAGGAAAAGAAACAAAAGTTTCAACGGTTTTAGGTTGGCGAGATCTTTTAGGAGGTTTATTAGCATCCATGTCACCCTGCGAATCACAATTTAGATAAGAAACAGAGGCAACAATATTGTTTATTAAAAAGGATGGTGTTTCTTACTACCTTATCATTCACA
The DNA here is from genome assembly GCA_023529315.1 of Papaver bracteatum. Classification (NCBI taxonomy): domain Eukaryota; kingdom Viridiplantae; phylum Streptophyta; class Magnoliopsida; order Ranunculales; family Papaveraceae; genus Papaver; species Papaver bracteatum. The sequence continues at coordinate 391,140 of JAJJWX010000860.1, forward strand.
GACTTTCTTTTCCTCACGGGAACCTTGAGATGCGAACTTCCGAGATCATTAGGGTTTTGAACCGTAATTTTAATACTAGAAATGCTTTTGCTGAAACATAAATAATATGGGAATTACACAGAGAAAAAACAAGATGATTTCAGTAAAACAAAATCAGTATGAGCAAAACCAAAGAGAAAAAAAGAAAGGAAAACCAACCTTGGAGATTCCATGGGAGTAGAAAAGGATAGCAGCAGGAAGATGGGTTAGATAATAAAGAGAATGGCAGACGATGAAGATTTACAGAGAAAGACGAAAAAGATGAAGATGAAGTAAAAGAAGAAAATTATCTTTCCAACAGATCCCTCTTTAAATAGGCAAAGGAAGATGACCGGTTAATGGTAAACGTGTCGGTGAGTAGAGGAATATTCAACACGTGTAGATAGTCATGCTTAATTTACGGAAACTTATCGGTGAATAAAGAAGAAGAATGTGAAAGGATAAACAGTTGCGGCATTTTGAAGAACGGTTTCTCATGACATTCTCTCCTTCGCAAAGAAGACATGAGAAAAGGCAATATGTAGGATCATAATATCGCAAGAAGGACACATTTGCGAAGTTTAACCAACAACACATTGCGAGTGTCGCAGGATAATTTGAAGAGTGACGTAACAAATGACGGTGGCAGAAACATGAGAAAAGCGTGATGAGGCTGCGAAGTTTAGAGTGTTTGCGAAGATTAATATTAAAGCTCTTGCGAGAATATCGCAAGTCAGATTCGAAATTAAAGGATAGCTTAGTTGTCATCCACTATGTAATTACCCTATTTAAAGAGAGAGAGATCTTTTTTGAGTGTTGAGCAAGTCTTTAGGAGAGAGAAAGTCCAGAGCGGATGTTAGTTCCTTAGCTTTATTTCTTTTCTATCTTGAAAAATTTGTGAGATTAATCAATAAAAATTGTGTTTGTTGATCTAAAAATGATTTGATTGTATATTATCCGCTACTACACCCGGGACCATTGATCTATTTCTATAACAAGTTTCACAAAGGTAGAACTATCGGATTATGCTTAGCTACTATCATGCAAATTAAGACTCACATGATGAAAATTAAACACATTTAGTCTAACTTTGATAAATGAATACTTATTGCTAGTCGTATTTATATCGACAAGCTATCATTTGGTGGTACTCTTCATTATCCGAATATGGTAGTTCTGTTTGACTTGATCTGGTTAGCTTGTTAATTCACATCTCGGAAGACTAAAACCGACAAAGGAATTTCATTGATTTTAGATAGAAAGGTCTTTGTCACGCTCAAAACAATTATCTCTGATTAAATTCCTGAGATAAGAGAGTGGTTACCAAACAGATTAGGTTTTTACTATTTGGAAGACGATCGAAAGGGATGAGTGCTTAAAGTCTTCATAGAGGCGGAAACAACTTACGATAATAGTCTCTATCTTAGGATTCAATGAAACTCTAATATAAGAAACTTGATCATCATATTGTGATCAAAGTGTCAAGGAACGATATAGCATTAGCGATGAATGCTTTATATTGGTATATTGATTTACCAGTACTTATCTTTTGAACTTCGTAATTATGACATCAACATAATATTTGTAACTTGTTACTAGATTGTGTATTGGACATAGGTTTGATTTCATGCCTATAAATAATTTTTAATTACATAAGTTTAAGGACGTAGATCGGGTTTTAATTGAAATTTTTTTATAGTTGAAAGGAAATCAATGGGATTGAAGGTCGGGTTTTAATTGAAGATCTTAAGGTTAGACCGATCCTAACCTATATAGGGAATCAAGGTAGAACCAATCATAACTTATGTTGGGAGTTAAGGTGGAATCAATACGTTCCTATATTGGGAGTCTAGGTAGAACCTATCCTAACTTGTTTTAGAAGTCATGGTAGAACCGGGCCTAATAGGAAAAAATGATTTGCATAAGTCACAAATATTTTAGGGTTTTTGTGATTTTGGAAATTGGATTTGCAAAATAGAAAAGTTAAAGATGTCAACATAATGAGTAATTTGAACATGTGCTGAAATATTATTTCTTAATTGTTCAAAGATATACCTTGATGCTCAAGGTGAGATCCCAAACCGAAATAGTAGAGAATCTTTTTGAGATTTTCGAATTAATATGTTTTGTTTTAACATAAAGAAAAATATATCTCTGGAAAGTGATATTAGTTAAATGCTATCTAATATTGAGTTGTCGATGAGGATTTTTGTTATACATACAGTTGGATATTGGTTGGAATTAGACAAAACTTAATTCATGTGCTTTATTGCATATTGTGAGAATATTTTCGGTTATGAAAATTCCTTGATATCCAAACTACCTTAGTCTATAAATAGTGAAGTTTGTTCTGCTTACAAACTCATCCTAAGGAAGGCACTTCATTTCGTAGTCACTACTGTAGCCGGATAATAGTATTACTTGTAATACTATCTTGGAGAGGAGAGTAACATGATTAGGAAAAAACTTTTACGTCCGCTAGTTTAAAGGCTTCATTGGGATCAAGAAGCATCTACTAGTACCATTGGTGGGATACTAGAATTGCATTGTTATATTTTAGTTTTCTATTATTGATTTGATTGAATAACGGTTATTAACTATTGATTGCACCTAGTTTGACGTTGACTTGTGATCATCCATTATTTACAGAATTCGTTCTGTGTCTGATCGATCATAAGTTGGAATCAAGTTTGTTATTAAAGACTATTGAAGATTTGAAGACAAGAAGTTTTTTCTTATTAGTTTCGTATCTTTCTGATTTGCTTCATGCACAAACTTGATTGGATGGGATCCGACTATACCTAGTTTATCGTTTGATAAACTTGTTATTGCTAGTTATATTTAGATCTACAAGCCATCATTTGATGGTACTCTTCAGTATCCTTATTTGGCTTGGAAGATCTAAACCCGAGAAAGGATTTTAATACTTTTCAGACTGAAAATCCTTTGTCACGCTCAACACAGTTTTTTCTGATTAACTTCATAATGTAGAAAAGTGGTTACCAAACATATTAATCCGTTACTGTTTGGATGTCGATCAAAAGGGTTGAACGCTTAAAGTCTTTAGAGAGGCTGAAGAAACTTAAGATAGTTAACTATATCTTAGGATTCACTTGCATTGTATGAATAGGTTATGGGTGCGGGGATACTAAAGAAACTAGGCAAACAAGGGTAGTTTACTTGGTCTCAACTATACGAAGTTGGTAGTGGTCTTTGTATGTCGTCTTAATTATGAGAGTATTTAAAATTGGACTACGTCCCGGGGTTTTTCTGCATTTACGGTTTCCTCGTTAACAAAATCTTGTTGTGTACTTTTACTTTATTTTCTGCATTATAATTTTTTTAAGTTATAATTAAAGTAATTGCACTTGTACGCTAGTCCCAAATACTTGGGTTGATCCTTATAGTTTAAGATTCTGTTTCAGACTTATACTATATACCAAGTGTATACCTTGTGGTTGTTATCTTCTTGACATTTTTTATCTATAATAGATTACGCAAGGTATAGTAATTATAAGTTGATATCGAAAAGATTGTGGTGTACTCGGTACCCTCATCATTTCAAACTTTATTTTTGGGAGGCGGTCAAATGGGCAAAAGAATTAAAGTTAAAGGTGTAGAATTTGAGCTAGATTCTAAGTGGGTGGTTGAAGCAATTGCGAAACGCTACTACGTACAACATCACCTGGATACTTAACAATTTCATCAAGAAATTTATTATTATTATTTTTCAACATTCAAAATTATGTAAATTCTATTATGTTGCAGAATAAAGTAATAAATCTATTATTATGTCTAAGGAGGCTAGTAATGAGAAACTTATTAAAGAACGCGCAATTGGGGGATATGGGAATTAATTGGGGGATATAGCTACAAGACAAAATAGGGATCCAAATATCAAATCTGGGTCACCCCTTATCTAATTATTTTTTTAATTTCTAATCTACCCCTCACTAATTAGGTTTAGTGGTTAATTAAAATTAGTAAAAATCTTAAGCATTTGGGGGATAGATTAGTGTGTATTTTTATTTGTGTTTGGGTGAGTGAGGTGAGATAAGATGGAGGGAAAAATATATTTGAGGTGGTTTTATTTTTTGTGAAAATTGCGGATGATTGTGAAGAGAGAATTGTTGCTAAGAGGTTGAAAATTAATTTTTTTTTCTTTGAATCCACCATTGTTGCAGTTGAAAAAGCTCGGTGCCGGCATGGTATTAAACCAAAAAACCATGTCGGAAGTGATGAATACCATGCCGGAAGTGATGAAGACCGTGCCGGAAGTGATGAATACCATATCGGAAATGATGAAGACCGTACCGAAAGTGATGAAATTCAGTGCCATAACTAAATTCCGGCATGCTCGATACAAATCTATCAATGCCAGTAGTCAAGTGAAAACAAAATCAACTTTCTGGATACTTTTCATCACGTGCCGGCATACAAAATTTAAGCAACATACCATGCCGGAAGAAGTGCTGGCATGCTCAAAAATTAACAGTATATCTAGGAGTAGTGCTTACCCCCCCCCCCCCCGTATAGTGGAAAACATTTATGAAAGTTTCCAACAAATGCCGACGTGGTTTTTTCGGTTGAATACCATGCCGGCATCGAGCTATTTCAGCTACAACAATGGTGGATTCAAATAGAAAAAATCAAATTTTCAACCTCAGGTTTTCGGCAGAAAAGGAGAAGAGAATTTGAAAGGGAGTGGGGAAAATCTAGAATTTAAAAGGTAGTGGAGAATATTTAGGTTTCCAATCCCTTACAAAATCTAGAATTTGAATGAGATTAATAAGAGGTAAAGATGAAAATGGAGGATATGTTTTTGTTTTTTGATTTTAAGTTTTTTAATTTTTTAATTTGAGGGAAGGTGTTTTAGTATTTTTGCCCCCAAAAAACACCCCTTAGCAGCCACCTTAATTTGGTTGGGGAAAATAATTCATATCCCCCAATTAATTCCCATATCCCCCAATTGCGCGTTCTTATTAAAGGGTGAAACACAAACCCACCGAGTTGCATCAGTTCTCAGATGGAAACTGACATAAATATATTCTCTCATTAACTCAATAAATTTTCAATCGTATAAAAAAAAGTTTGCTCGTTATATATCAGGAGTACTTAATTTCTAACCAATAATACAATATTCAATACCATGCCTTCGATTATATTTCTTAAAACAAGGGTTATGGGATGAGAGATCTTATTCAAAATGAATGGCTTTGATCGAATTTGATCAAATTTGGTGCTACTATGGGATGAGAATCCTCACTCATTTAGCCAAACTGAAAACTCAGAAGTACAACAACCACACCAAACTATTTCGTTCGGCAATCTATATGGACTAAACTCCAATACACTTCTGAGAGCACCAAGTTACTGAGCTCAATCAGGATATATATCAAAGAGCTTTATCTCTTTCTCAACACAATCAGTAAATCAAATAGATATAAATCTGTGAACCTGATTGTTATGAGGGTAACTCGGATGGTACAACATCATATAGGTTAAACCCACCAAGCGTTGGTATGTCAAGTTTGGTTCTCATATTTTAGTGAAGCAAAACTCATCTAAGAGTCGCTTGCTTATGTACTAGAGACAACTTCATATAGGTTAGACTAGAAAGTATAGGAATATGAGACATAAAAGCATTACTCGAACACTTGAAGAACATGAAGAAGTAACTACAACGACGACATCATCCTTCCTCTTGAGGTTAGTAATATTGACTTGAACTGTTTCATTCCTCACGTATCTTTCAAGTCATGCTATATTGAAAACATAACTGCGAAGATGTACATGAATATTTTACTCTAGTAGTGAGACATGATCATATGATCATAGTGTTAAGGAATTAGACTATGAAGTATAACGCTTATCTTTTGAACTTCATAGATATGACATCGACATAATCTTATGAATGTTTTTATGATTATGTGTATGGGTAAAGGTGAAGGTTTCATTCTAGGAAACAATGTTTTATATTTGTTTAAAGGAAGTACATTCATGAACTTGTTTTATGAATCAAAAGGGAAATCGTTAGGATTATTGGTATTGTTACTCATTGCAAATCTTTGGATTACCAATATGTGTGAGATTGTTAAACTGATCGTAACTTGTTATGTATCTTGGTATAGATAATCACAATGCCTGACTTATGATTTGGTATGACTAGTTTTGATTAATTAGTGTAACCGATCCTAAGTAATCACCTGAGATGGTACGATCGATATTTGTAATTGGTGTGACCGATCCTAGTAATTGGTGTGACTGATCACAAAAGAGTTGTGTAATTGATCCTTGTAATTGGTGTAACCAGTCCTGGTAATTAGTGTAACTAATCCTGATGCATGACTGGTGTGACCTATCACAAGCAATACCATGTGTATATGGTAACCGGTCCTGGTAATTGATGTAACCGATCTTGGTAACTGATGTAACCGGACTTGGAAACTTATGTGACCGATCACAAGTGTTCCATATTAAGGTATAACCGATCCCAGTGATTGGTAGAACCGATTGAACCCATGAATATGATTTGATATTTGATCAATCATATAGTTATCTTCGAATGCAGATGAACCATTTCTAAACTTTTCTGGAAGTGTGGTATAATTGATTCCAAGATTGTAAATATGAAAGATGATTTACAAAGAAAAGATGTCAACATACTTTGAACACGAACAGTAACTCTTATCTTTTATTGTTCAAAGATATTCCTTAATTACTCAAGGAGATCCCGTTCCGAAATAAATTAAGAATCTTTTAATTAAGGTTGTTAGTGTTATATGCTTTAATTACCAGTAGCTAAATGCATATCTCTAGAGAATAAAAATTAGTAATGTGTATTTACTAATTAGAGATTTTATATTGAGAGATTTCGAAAAATATTGGACAAAGCATTTACTGGAATTATGAAAACCGAATGGGAATTTATTGCATATTGATAGGTGTCTAAAACACCTAATTTTATATCTAGTATTTATGCTTTCTTTGCGAGTTTTCTTGTAAATTATGTTATTTTATGTTCGCTTTTGAGTATTATTAGGTGTTTGGAGTCATTGGATAAAAATCAAGTGGAACTCGTTTAATTCCAGTATTTCTTCTCATCATCTCGAAGATGACGAAAATTCGAAGCTAAGGGCGAAATAACGAGCTCATTCCGGCATTGTATGAGGAAGTTATGGGCGAAACTAGAAATTGAGCTTGTCGGTTCTCTGGAACTTACAGTTCAAACAGTTGAACAGATATTTATGAAGGCATCCACTATTTTACTAAGGGCAGGTCTTCTGTCCATATTTGGAGCATCATTAAGGGCACCCTATTTCTGTTAAGGGGCTGCCATTTTTAAGAACTACTAAAGTCAGTCAGGCCCTTTACTTCGAGGGAAGGCCACGAGGAGAATTGAGATGCTACGATGTACTCGATGGACGGTGATCGTGTAATCTCGAGTTAAAGTTGAACTGCTTCCGTTAACTATGAAGATATATGTGTTGTTGCTCGTGGACTAGTGATGGTATTCAACTGAGAAGGACTCGATGATGGTGATGCTGGCACTAACGGAAGAAAATTGTGTTTGAGTTGGCAGTTATCGAATGATGGCGGTGGCATGGAATGAAGATGGTTGCGATGGATGGTGATTGGCAGCGACGGAAAATAGTGGTGTACGTAGCCAAACTAATAGACAAGGTAGAGTTAGAGTTTAATTAACTTATTCAGTCAATTACTTAAGTCAATTCATGCAGCAACCATGTTCTAGTCATTTGGAAGTCGCTCATCGTATAGTACGTTATCTCAAAGGTACCGTTAGCACCGGCATTTTTCTTTCGCCACTAGTACTTTGTCCCTAGCTGGTTATACTGATTCGGATTGGGCAGGGTGTCCCACAACTCGTCGATCCACAACGGGATACTTTACGATGCTAGGTGATAGTCCCATTTCTTGGAAATCAAAGAAACAACATACCATATCGCTTTCTTCCCGCCGAGGCGAAATACCGTGCTCTTGCCGGACTCACTTCGAATTGCAATGGTTACATTATCTTTTTCAGGATCTTCGCTTCAATATTCAAAGCCTATTACAGTTTATTGCGACAATCAAGCCGCTATTCATATCTCTCGAGAACCCGTATTTCACGAACGAACTAAGCATATCGAAATCGATTGTTATTTTGTCCGTGAAAAACTATTATCCGGTCTCATCAAACCCACGGCTTTGGTGACGTAGTGGCTGCTATAATTCTCAGTGATCGATGGGAGAAGTTTGGCTTTGCTGTTGCTGTTAGAAATGATCGAATAGTGATGAATACAGGGAAGTAGCTACGGTGATCGATGGTGCTGGGAGTTTGCTAACTTGATGATCTGCCGATGAACACTGGAAGATAGTGACTGATGAAATGGCGCGTAGTGATATGTTGCTGCCATTGGAAGATGAGTTGGAGTCTGGGTTTGCTAGGAATGATGAGTGCCGGCAGTTGAGAAGGTTAATAAGAATGAAGAGAGCAGAACTGTGATTTTGGTTGGTTAGCAGCGAAGAGAAATGATGGTGCATTGATACTAGAAGCTCGAGTCAGGGCAGAGAATATGCATGGAAGAGGTATGATTTGGCAGGTGGATGTCGAAGCAATGCTCGAGATGAGAACAACTACTGTGGTTGTAGTCGATCGAATGAAGGAAACATGGTGCTGTCATTAATGGTGATGGAAAAGAGAGATATCGTGAGGCTCGATGGGTTGATGGCTACTGTTAGTCATCGAACGGTGAAGATTGTGTGTGCTGCCATGTTTCTGTGGTACCATGATAGCGAAGACGAGAAAAGGATTTGGTTTGATGATCGAGAGAATGACGGAAGATAAGGAAAGTGCATGGGTTGGAAAAGAGTATGGTGATGCTTTGAGTCAACCATCGATGTAATTAACGATGGTGACTACTGCTGGAGATCGAGACTAGGTGCTTTGGTTTCGAACGGGAGGAAAGGAGAATGAAGTTCGATGGTGTTAACTTGAGCCGTGGTTTGGTAGTTCCAAAGGTTGGCAGCAAGAGATCAGAGCTCGAGTCTGAGGTGATATGAAGCTGAGAAGATATGGTTGACGAGAAGTAAGGGAAGAGTTTGAATGGGCTGGATTTGCAAGCCCACTGAACTGGTTAGACATGAAATGGGCTTCTACAGCTGTAGTGCAAACCCAATAGGCTATTAAGCCACATTAATTTACACGACCAGCGTAGGCCCATTGGAGATATTGAAAATTATCCAAGCAGGACTTAGCCGTGAGTGTGTTAGGGCTTCGGCAATATTTGGCAACCCTTTGGCACGGGGTTTGATGCACGGGAAATACTTCTTAAGGAGGTACACTTTCCTATTTTACTAGGTTTCCTAATTTTTTCAAGAGGAGGTTACAAAACTCCATATATAGGGAAGCCTAGACACAAATATAGATCAATTCTACTATTTTTTTTTCTAGGGTTTGCAATATGATAGAATTTCTTCTTCTTCTTGTTATGAACTCCTTGAATATGAGTACTTAATTTTATTATTGGTTATGGAATAATTGGATTTCACATAATATGGTTTTTGATATGATAAATTAGTTTTGTCTCCATACTTTATCGTTTATGATTCAGTGTTTATATTGTTACATGAATTGAATGCTTGTTTGATCGAGTCGCGAATCGGTTGAGTTTGTTTTCATCTCTATTGCTAGATTAGGGTTTGTTATACGTAAAAGTGATAGATTCCTGATTGCAAGTAGCATGAATATGGTTATAGCTTGTAGTGATGCATCCTTATAATCATATGTGAACCATAACCTTTGTTAAATTGAATTAGTGCGTTTTCCACGTTCGATTGCTTTGATTGGCCTGATTTCATAGAACTTAATGCATCTAGGGAATTAAACTTGATTAGTGCTTTTACACGTTAGGTTTTTCTTTTAGATAGAACTCATACTCGCATCTTTTATTGTGTTTGTTGATGACAAAAGGAGATTAGCGGGATATTCTTGCGATCAAGATATTCTAGGGATTTTGATAAAAGTTGAGATTAAAATATCAATTCTAGTTATTGTGAAGAAAAAATATTTGTGAATGAAGATGAATCCTTAACCAATATTCTCAATACCTTGATTTGTGTGCTTTACTTTTTATTGTTTTGCTTTTATTTTATTTTAGTATATAAAAATCAGAAAATCAACAGTGTTAAATATAGGAAACCGAAACAACGAGACAACCTAGACCTCTTTGTGGGATCGATCCTTTCTTTCCCTTGCTATATTTATATTTTGAGTAGTAAGAAAGTGTAAATTATTTTTGACGCATACGACAGCGATCACATATTTTGAGAATACTTTCGGTTTTGGAAATTCTTTGGTGTCCAAACATCCTTGGTCTATAAATACCTAAGTTTGCATTTCTAGCAAACTATCCTAAAAGCCAGGAAAACTTCATCATTTTGTTGTTTCTGGTGGATCCGTCTATTCGGATAGGAAAGTACCCTAATTAGGCGAAATATCTTACGACCGCTCGTTTAAAACTTATTTGGGATCAAGAAGCTCTACGAATACCGTTGGTGGGAAACTAGATAATTGCAGTTTTATTAATTTTTGATTGATTTGATTGACTAATGGTTGTTGAAACTTTGATTGCACCAAGTTTTTTTATTCTTAAGAATCTTCTCGTCTGATATAAGATTCACTCAAACTAGATCTTAGTATCGACGGGATCTTTAAAACTGTTTGTAGGTATAAAGACATCTTGTGATTATCCATTGTTAACAGACTCATTTCTGTGGGTGTTTAATCACAAGAGATTCAAGTGGTGTTGTGCAGGTTTAATTAAAGATTAAAGAAGATTTGAAGATGAAGAATATTTCTTATTGTTTTCTCATATCTTTGTGTAGCACAAACCTTGATCAGATGGGATCCAACTAGAATCGGATTTATTCAATTGATTAGTTACGTGAGATCGGTAAGGCCTAATAGTTCTCTTGAGATCTATTTTGAATGTTACAAATCCGAATCTTATTACTTAGGTAATAGAGATTGTATTGATCGAACCAGGCAAAGGAGTTTATTAGTTTAAACGGAAGAACCATTGCATATGACTTGAGATATCTTTATCTTAAGTTTAAACGGAAGAACCTTTAAAGAATCAATAGAGTTGTTACCAAACAGATTTGTTGGTCCTTTACTGTTTGGTATACGACCCAAAGGAATTATTCCATTACATGCACTTATCAAAGTCAGAAGCGCAGAGATGTTGAAGAAACTAAGTTAACTAGGGTTAGTTGCTTGGTATCAACTATAAGAAGTTGGTTTAGATTTTGAATAATGGCTTAATTATGAGAGTATTCAATTCTGGACTAGGTCCCGCCCCCCGAGGTTTTTCTTCATTTGCGGTTTTCTCGTTAACAAAATCTTGTTGTGTCTTTTACTTTTCTATTCCCGCAATCATAATTGTTTATTATAATTAGAAGTAAAATACACAAAACATTAACTCCGATTTACTTGATAGTGATCCTATAGAGTTTGGTTAATTCCGAACCTATTATCAAGTAATTTCACTTTGTTTGTTGTATTGTATCGATCTCGTATCCATAGACGATCACACAAAGTGTGAGTACCGATTTTTCGTATTGTCTCTACTTTGTCTATAGACAATCACTTTCGATAAGAGGACTTATAGGTGGATAAATTAAATATTACGGTGTATTTGGGTACCCCCGTCTTTTCAATTGGTATCAGAGCAGGCAAACACGAAAAGATCTAACAATTTGTGTTTGGTGTGATCCAACCTATAAATCATGGGTCAAGAAAAGACTAAGCGACTGCAAAAAGTCTAAAGACTCAGTTAACGTATCACAAGATTTTTTCTTAAAAGGAGATAGCTCTTCAAACTCTTGTTGCTCAATTGAAGATATCTCTAATGAGATATTTTTGAGTTTAATACTTGAGGATTCTGATGAAAGATCAAGTGTAAATATATCTGAAACGAAAACATTGGGCAAACAATTTCTTATTTTCTCTAGTGAACTTCTTTCAGCACTTGAAAGAGAATGAGATTTAACTTTAAAATCTGAAAATCTCGATGAAGAGCATACCTTCATGAAAGAAAAATTCTCACAAAAAGTATTATGCTTCGAAGAAAGGATAAGTAGTGAACTTCTTTATACAGAAACTTGTGAGAAGAATTTGGATAAAAGCCTAAAAAGGTTTCACCTTTTGGAAGAAGAACTTCATAATTCTAAGGCAAAATTAAGCTCTTAACAAGTTTGCTTCAAGGAAAAAGAAAATACTCTTTTTTCTAATGCAAAGCATTTAGAGGAAAATCTTACCTCTTCTCTTGATAAAAATAAATCATTAGAAGAAGAAATCTCTATATTAAGAAAACTTAATGAGGGCACAAACAATTTATCCTCTTTGTTGGAAATATGAAGAAGTCATGGGGATACACGTGGCTTGGGTTATGAAGGTTGCAATACCTTAGTTCATAACAAAGAGATAAAGTTTGTAAAATCCTCTTGTATACAAACATAGGTCTCTGAAGTCAATAATACTCATTGTTGCTTTGAAGAAACCAATAATGATAAACCACAAGTTGATGATCAATCAATTTAGGAACTAAAGAAAAAGGTGTTAGGGCACTGCTCGATCGAACTCGCAAGCGTTGCAGTCTCAAGCTTGTTTGACAAGTTTAGTTGCCAAAACTATAAGTCTTGATTTCTAGTATACTTATAGCTAAGTCTCAGATTAGGATAGAAAGTGTAGTTGAGATTTAGACTTCACAACGTTCATCGATTGAAGACGAATAACTACTAAGGGGAGCCCTTGGAATTTCATCAACAAAAGGTATGTGGAGACTTGAACTCACATATCACTCAAAAGTCTATCTAATCAATTTCTTATTTGAGACAAAAGTCATATAGATATATAGACTTCGATTATACACATTTGATATTTCAAGATGAGTTTAACTCGCTTACATATTTCTCGAAATAAGTATTGGTAAGCTTTCGCTTTAACCAAGTTATTCTTATATTCTTGACGAAATCTAAAAGATGATCATGTGAAAATTGCTTGGTAACATCTTACATGATTCGTGTGAGACAGTCATTTGATGTAGACTCCGAATGTTTGGTATTGATCTATCGATCACTTGAAAATTGCTTTGAATCTAATAGTTTGTGTGAGACAGTTATTGTCATCTTCTAAGAATGTTTCAATGATTGAAATTGGAGTTTAGAACAATTAACCATGATTGGATATAACATATTATGCGTACTTGTATGCTAACAGTTGCAAGTTATTCCAAGTCCAGGAACCATAATATGCATACCCGTATGCGTACTGTTTGGTTAGTGGAAAGTCCGGGAACTTGGTATGCATACCCGTATACATACTGGCGTAAAGTCCAAGTCTGGGAATTCAACTGAGTTTGGTGGTGTACGACAATATGCGTACCCGTTCTTATACTGGCGAACCCAAACCAAGTCCGGCTAATTAGGTATGCATACCCGTTTGCATACTTGAGTAGGTTATGTTCTAAAATTGGTTTGTTCATGAACTAATACATTTATAAATTAAGGAATGAAATCTTTTGCAAACCGTGGCTACAATGTTCATGAATTGATTTGAGTGAATCAAAATCGATTTTATTTCAATTGTGTGTTGTATACTTCTACGAGAATATAAACAATTGAACAACTCTATAACTAGTTTCATTTGAGTCATTTGAACTAGTTGTATTAAGATAAACAAGGTTGATATGAAAGTGTTCATATGGTTAACTTCGGTTAACTATTATTGAGCCAACAAGGTGTACACGTTTAAGTACTATTATTAATATCTAAATGAAGTCACTTTTCATTTGTGTGTAACAAGCTAAGTTCGATCTAACGGTTGAAAGATATTAGCTTGACTCTAATCAGGTTTTCATCTAACGGTGAATATTGAATGCTTTGTTGCCAAGGTAACATTGATTGCAAACCCTGATTTGAATACTATATAAGGGAGAACTCTAGCAACTGGGAGACCTAATCCCCACACCACATGTGTGATACTAGTTGCGACTAGAGTCGATTCTCCTTTAAACTAGGTTTTTATAAAACCATTATAGGTTAACGACTTAAAGACTTCATTCGGATTATGAATCCAAACCCAACTATTTTCTCTATAGTTGCGTGTTCTGATCTTGCTTTATTATATCATATTGAGTACTATATTCTCTAAGATTTTCTCGAGATTTAATCTCCTATAAGCAAGATAAAAAGTAGTCATAAACATCTTCGTCTCATCGTTTGTGATTCCATAATATCTTGTTTCGCTACCATACAATTAAGATTACTGTAATGTGATTGATATTACTAGGATATTCTTCAGGAATATAAGTCCGGTGTATCAATTGGTTCTTGTTCACCTTGATTTATCAAAAGATGAAACAACATTCATAGGTATTTCTGTGGGAGATATATTTATCTATTCAATAGACTTTTCTTTGTGAGACAGATTGGTTTATCAAGTCTTCGACTTTGGGTCGTAGTAACTCTTAGTTGTGGGTGAGATCAGCTAAGGGAATCAAGTGCGTAGACTCCTGCTGGGATTCAGAGGCGTAAGGAACATGATTATACCTTGTTCAGTGTAAGATTGGTTAGGGATCAACTACATTCCAGTCCGAAGTTAACTTAGAGTAGGCTAGCGTCTGTATCATCTTAATACACCATGGTGTTCAAATATGAACTAGGTCCCGGGGTTTTTCTTCATTTGTGGTTTCCTCGTTAACAAAATTTCCGGTATTTGTGTTATTTCTTTTCTGCATTATATTTGTTTATATAGTGGAAATATCACATGTTATGCATAGTTCAATCAATTATATAATCCAACCTTTGGTTGTTGATATAAATTGATTGACACTTGAATATTAGTCTTTGGTACCGTTCAAGTTGTTTCACATATTAATCAGGCTCGAGAAATTTCTATCTGTTTAATTTGCTGATTACATTGTGTAACAGAGATACAATTCTTGGATATATTTCCATTGATTGAATCTGAATGTCTAGTTGACTCTCTTGGAATTATATTGGAGTTTGTCCATACAGATTGCCTAAAAGAAACATTGGGTGAGGTTGTTAGACCCCCGATTTTTCCATTGGTATCAGAGAAGGTAAACAAATTTAAAACCTTATAAGTCAGTATTTGTAGCGATCTGACTCTATGGACGGAAGTGTTATCTCTATAAACGTACCACCAGTCTTCGATGACTCAAATTACTTATGGTGGAAAATTGTTATTCGTGCCTTTCTTAAATCGTATGATTTTGAATCATGGGTTTATGTTGTTAATGGCTACGATCCTCCAATGGTGACAGTAGATGATGTCTCTATTGCAAAGGATATTGGTAGATATGAACCTAACGAGATTCGCGCTGCAAAGAAAAATTCTGACGGTTTAAATGCTATCATTCATGTCATTTGGGGTCTTCAGCACCATGTGACTATGTGCACTCGGTCTAAAGATGTGTGGGGTATCTTAGAAACTGTATTCGAAGGGAATACCTCTGAAAAGGAAGCTAGGCTTCAAAACCTAAACTCTGATTGGGAAAATGTTCGTATGGCTGAAGAAGATTCATTTGATGAGTTTAATCACAAAGTGTTCGAAATTGTTAATACATCTTTTACGTTAGGTAAGACTATTCCTGAAAAGGACATTGTGATGAAAATTCTAAGATCATTGCCAGCCAAATACGATTCTAAGAAACATCTCATCGTAGATGGAAATAACCTTAACACTCTTCCATTTATACACTTGTTGGAAATCTAAATTTTTTTGATCTTGAACTGAATAGAAGAGAAAAACTTTGCATGTCTAGTAATTATTACATCTGAAGTAAAGTCTCGTTATCCTGAATAAATTGATACAAAGGATGAGAATTTCTTTAGTTCAACCCTTTCACTATTTTTTCAACGGTTAAAGAAAACTCTAAGACGGAGAAAAGAAAGTTTCAAAAGAATTTGTCTCCAATCAATGAAAATGATAGAAAAGTTCACAAAAACTATGATAATGGCACTTGTTCCATGTGCTCTAGTTATTCTAATAAGGAGGTCAGTGAGTTAACCAAATCATAGATGAAAACTCTTGACTACTGTCCTGAGGAACAATTCCGTGAATATTCTCTCACTTGCTTTGATGACTGTCACACTTGTCCCTCGAACAACTCTGATTGTTCCATGATAAATAATCTACCTTCCCCAGAAAAAAATTGATCTTTTAACCAAAGATTTGTACTCAATAAAGAGTATGTTTCAACTGGAGAAGGAAGCATGGATTAAAAGGATTGAAAATCTGGAAAATCATCTAAAAAAAATAAGACAAGCGAAAGCGATATCTAGCAATCATGATTTCTAGAAGAAGAATCGATCAACTTTGATAAACCCTCTTTAACTAAATTAGCATACTACTCATGAAATCATGTCTAACTCAAATCTATCTCAATGTCACAACAAATCAATTGTGTCTCTTGTATAAAATCCAGGATCACCAAGAGTTGGTGTGCACAAGTTAACTAAAAAATTCTCCTTCCAATAATTCATGTTACCTAAAGGAGAAAAGAAAATCTCATAATAAATCTACATCACTTTCGAAAGAGATTGTCAGAACCATTCATAGTTTACAAAAATCAATAAAAAGGGATTTCAGTACACTGCAAGAAAGGAAGACACCTGATCGTGATCGCCTAAACGGATATCAGGATCAGGGAATAAATAAATTGTCATATTCTCATAAGAATCCACCCGATCCTTTATTGGATGGGAGAAATTACAATTTGTAATAGGTTATGAGATTGTTCTTGTTTTTCCTTGGACAAGGACTATAATCTTCGAGAAGGGTGTGAATAGATTTCTGTTATTTTCTGTCTTGTCACTATTTTTTTCTCATTCCTCTGGAACTGTAGTGTCTGAAGTCAAGAACCACTTCTGTGCTTAAATAATTTTCCTAATAAAGGTCCTTTTTGATTATCCTAAATTCTGTTAGGGTTTTTTTCAAAGGTCTTTTTAGGAATTTATATCTTTTTCATTATAAGAGTGGAAGATTTATTCTTCTAAGAAAGCATTTCATTTTCTCCATCTTGTCATCTTCAAGTCTTTCCAGTAAAGAAGATGATTTATGGACTGTTCCTTTTCCCTCTAAGAAAGTTCGTTTTAGTTCCTCCGATAATGAGATGTGTCAAGACAAACGTGATCCCTCTTCTTATGATAATCCTACTGTCTTTCATTTTGAAAAAATCTTATTAACTATGAATCTTGTCTTAAAACAAGTATGTGATTTGATGAGTGAATAGGAATCTTCAATCAAAAGACTTGAGGACAAAATGGGATAATATCGAATCCAGGATTGATCTAATCAAAGACGATCTTGATGATCATAGGGAATATGTGAAGAGTCTTCAAAGTAAGTGAAATGATTCTTTTGTTGTTACTTTCTTAGATAATGTCTAGGAAACTTCTTATGAGAATTTATTCTTGTGTTTTAAGAAGGATAACTAGGGTTTGGTATAGCAATTATTGTGAGTACACATAGCTATTTCCATCTAGTTTCATCTTGCAATGTTTTTAGATTTATTTATTTAAATTCTAAAGTTTATTTGGAAGATGATTTTGCAGTATTAATCTTTATTGGTTTTATATATTACAAAAAATTGTTATGGGATATGAGTGTGTGCGTCCGTGAACTATGATTGTCTCATATATCATATATATCAAAAGTTAAGTCTATTATATGTCTTTCTGCAAATATTGATGGAAAATAGAATGAACTTTTGATGACAAAGATTAAGTTGATTGTATCATTATGCAAATATTGATGAAAATAGAATGACTCTTTGTATATTCCGCAGTATTGATCTTTCTATGATCCACTTCTTTGTGAAAGTACGGTATGGCTCCGTAAGTTTTCTTATGTTGAGCATTTACGATTAAATTAATCATGGGTTCTCTTGTGGTTAATTTATTGTGTTCTCTAGATACAAATTCATGTTTCATATAATTTGTTAATGTCCAAAGAAATCCTTCTTTTCTTGTAAGAGTAAGGTCGCTCTTGTTGTTCTTTCGGGAATGACATTTTATAGGGGGGGGGGGGTTCTTAATTGAACTTGCGCTTAATTTCCAAATATTTGTGGGGAGTATGGATGTGGAACATTATAGGAGTTATCTTGTATCTTTATGAACTCCTTGATGAATACACTAAGTTTCGACTATACAAAATCATCGAAAAAAAGTTGATATGTTTTCATTTAGTCATGAAGTATCTTTATGAGAATTTCATTATGATCCCGTTAGTTTTCGTACCTTTGCCAATTTATATTGACAAAAGGGGGGAGAATTATTGTGTAGTTCACACTACAAATACATATGGTTTGCCGATCATTATGTAAGGGGGAGTGATTTTCATTGTGAGATGAAGTGTTGACTAAGGGGGAGTGATACATATCGTCTTGTGATCGTCGAGACTGATTTGTCAAGATATTCATCTGTTGAATCTATCTCAGAATGATCATCTTCAGAGATATACACTTTTTTACTTTTATCAAGTAATTTAGTGGCTTTCAGTTCTTTGAACGAAACATCCTTAGATTTGGATGAATGTTCATGATCAAAGATCTTAAGCTTTCTAACCAGCGTATTTCTGGAGAGAGTATCAAGGTTATTTCCCTCAACGATGGCATGATTCTTAGAATCGTATCTAAATGGCAGCGATCTGAGAATTTTCATCACAATGTACTTTTCAGGAATAGTCTTACCCAATGCAAAAGATGCATTAACAATTTCAGACACTTTGTGATTAAACTCATCAAATGTTTCTTCATCTACCATACGAAGGTTTTCCCAATCGGAATTAATATTCTGAAGTCTAGCTTCCTTTTCACTAGAATTACCTTCGAATACGGTTGCTAAGATATCCAAGATTCTTGCGACTTAGTACAATTAGACACATGGTGCTGAAGATTTGGGGTAATGGCATGTATGATCGCATTCAAACCGTCGGAGTTTTGCTTTGAAGCAAGAATCTCGGCAGGAGTGTATTCACCAATATTCTTTGGAACATTTACACCTCCAACTACCTCAATGGGGGTATCATAGCCATTAACAACATATACCCATGATTGGAAATCACGTGCTTGAAGAAAAGCTCGTATAAAATTTTTCCACCATAAGTAATTAGAGCCATCGAAGACTGGTGGTACGTTAATTGAGATAACACCTCTGTCCATAGAGTCAGATCTCTACAAACATAGACTTGTAAGGTATGGAACGTGTTTGCCTGCTCTGATACCAATTGAAAAAGAGGAGGTCTAACAACCACACTCAATATTTCGATTAGCAATCTGTATGGATAAACTCCGGGTTACTTTACTAGAGAATCAACTAGACAGTCAGACTCAATCTAGATAAAAATGTCTCAAGTTGTTATTATCTCAATCTCTCAATTTGATTTACTCAAGCAAATACAATCCACGAGTCTTAATCAAAGAGAGATAACTTAGAATGTACCAAAGACCAATATCCAAGTGTCAATCAATTTAAATCAACAACCAATAAGGTCGGATATTCTAATTTATTGAACAACGCACAACCTGTATTATTTCAATTATATAACGAAATATAATGCGGAAAAGAAATAACATAGACACTAGAATTTTGTTAACAAGGAAACCGCAAATGCAGAAAAACCCCGGGACCTAGTTCAGATTAAACATACACTGTATTAAGACACTACAGAGACTATCCTACTCCAAGCTAACTTCGTTCTGGACTGTAGTTGAACCCCAACCAATCTCACACTGATCCAAGGTATAGTTATGCTTCTACTCCTCTAATCCTTGCAGGATACTGCACACATGATTCCCTTAGTTGATCTCACCCACAACCAAGAGTTTCTACGACCCAAAGTCGAAGACTTTAATAGACAAATCTGTCTCACACATAAAAGTCTACAAGGATAGATAAATTCTTCCTCCACGAATAAAACTATGAGTTTTGTTCCGTCTTTTGATAAATCAACGTGAACAGGAACCAATTGATAAACCAGACTTATATTCCCGAAGAAAAACTCAGTTTTATCAATCACCTCACAATAAACTTAATCGACGCGCGAAGAAGATTATTGAGGAATCACAAACGATGAGACGAAGTGTTTGTGACTACTTTTATATCTTGCCTATCGGAGATAGAAATATCAAGCCAATTATTACAATTGTAATTGTATGATAGAAGATGCAAGATCAGATCACACAACTACGATAAAAGTAGTATCGGTCTGGCTTCACAATCCCAATGAAGTCTTTAAGTTGTTAACCTGGTTTTAGAAGAAGAAACCCAAAGGTTAAAGGAGAATCAACTCTAGCTTATCAAACTAGTATCACACAGAATGTATAGGGATTAGGTATCCCAGTTGCTAGAGTTCTCCCTTATATAATCTTTAAATCATGGTTTGCAATCAATGTTAGCTTAGTAACAAAGCATTCAATATTCACCGTTCGATGAAAACCTGATTAGATACAAGCTAATATTTATCAACCGTTAGATCGAAAACATAGCTTGTTATACACACATGTAATGTACGTTTGTAGGCTTGTGAAAACCGTACCCAAACTTGTACATTAGTTGGTTCAACACTAGTTAACCAAATGGTTAGTCAAATGATAACTTTCATATCAACCATATTCTTCTTCACTATAACTAGTCCAAATGACTCAAATGAACTAGTTAGAGAGTTGTTCAATTGATTAGATCTTTATGTACTACACAAGACACAATTTAAGCAAAAACGATGTGATTCACTCGAATCGATTCATGAACTATAAGGCCACGGTTTGCAATATCATTTCTTAGTTTATTAAGATAAGTTCACAAACATCGTTTTTAGACATAACCTACTCAAGATCGCAGAATGGGTTCGCGGACTTAAGTTCTCGAATAGAGTTCACAAACTCCAGCAGAAATTCTCGGTCGAGAACTTCCGCCAGTTCGTGGACTGAGTTCGCGGACTGAAGCTCACACACTTCTCCGGTTTCACTTGATCAACAAAGTTCGCAAACTTCGGTTCAAACAATAAGGACTTATACATATATGTGTTGCCACAACAATGCTTATATTCCTCCAATGGTTATATTGTCTAAACTCTCATTTCAATCATTGAAACATTCTCAGAGGGCGTTATACAGTTGTTATTCATAAACTACTTTTTCATCAAAGCATTTTCCAAAATGATTGAAACATTACATGACTTTCGTCACTAGGTAAAGATGAACTTGGATAAACCGAAAGATTTACCAACACATATTTCGAGGAATAGATAAGCGAGATATAGTCAGCTCGAAATATCATATGTGTATATTCTTAGTCTATATAATAATACGAATTTTGTCTCAATATAGGAGATAGAGTAGATAGACTTTTGAGTGATAGATAAGTTCAAGTCTCCACATACCTTTTAGTCGATGAAGATCCACTGGTTCCTTGAGTATTCCTTCGTCTTGTATGATGATCGCCATGGAGTTCTTTAGCTCAACTACACTTTCTATCCTAGTCCGAGACCTTAGCTATAGTAGACTTGAAATCAAAGACTATATAGTTTTGATCACTAATATTGACAAACATGCTTGAGATAGCAACGCATGCGAGTTCGACCGAGCAATGCTCTAACAAACACACCAAGCATTGATATGTCAAGTTTGGTAATTGTCATATTTTAGTGAATCAAAAACTCATTTAAGGGTCGCTTGATTATGTACTAGAGACAACTTCGTATATGTTAGACTAGAAAGTCTAGGAATATGAGACATACAAGTATTACTCGAAGACCTAAAGAACGTGAAGAAGTAACGAGCTATAATGAAGACATCATCCTTCCTCTTGAGGTTAGTAATATTAACTTGAACTGTTTCATTCCTAACGTATCTTTCAAATCGTGCTATATTGAAAACATAACTGCGAAGCTGTGCATGAATATTTTACTCTAGTAGTGAGACATGATCATATGAACATAGTATTAAGGAATTAGACTACGAAGTATAATGCATATCTTTTGAACTTCGTAGATATGACATCAACATACTCTTGTGAATGGTGTTATGATTATGTGTATGGGTAAAGGTGAAGATTTCATCCTAGGAAACAATGTTTTACATTTTTTTAAAGAAGTACATTCATGAACTTGTTTTTGAATCGAAAGAGAAATAACTAGGCTTATTTGTATTGTTATTCATTGCAAATCTTTGGATTACCAATATGTGTGAGATGGTAGAACCGATTGTAAATTGTTATGTATTTTGGTATGACTAATAACAATGCTTGACTTATGATTTGGTATGAATAGCTTTGATTAATTAGTCTAACCGATCCTAGGTAATCACCTGAGATGGTATGATCGATATTTGTAATTGGTGTGACCGATCCTAGTAATTGGTGTGACCAATCACAAAAGAGTTGTGTAATCGATCCTTGTAATTAGTGTAACCGGTCCTAGTAATTGGTGTAACCGATCCTGGTAATTGGTGAAACCTATCCTGGTGACTGGTGTGACTGATCACAAGCAATACCATGTGTATATGGTAACCAATACTGGTAATTGATGTAACCTATCCTGTTAACTGATGTAATCGGTCCTGGTAACTTGCGTGGCCGATCTCAAGTGTTCCATATTAAGGTATAATCGATCCTAGTGATTGGTAGAACCGATTGAACCCATGAATGTGTTTTGATAATTGATCAATCACATAGTTGTTTTGGAATTCATATGAACCAATTCTAAACTTATTTGGAAGTGTGGTATAGATTTACAAAGAAAAGATGTCAACATACTTTGAACACGAACAATGACTCTTATCTTTTATTGTTCAAAGATATTACTTAATCACTCAAGGAGATCCCTTCCAAAATAAATTAAGAATATCTTTTAATTAAGGTTTTTAGTTTTATATGCTTTAATTACCAGCAATTAAATGCATATCTCTAGAGAATAGAAATTAGTAATGCGCATTTACTAATTGGAGATTTTCTATTGAGAAATTTCAGAAAATATTGGACAAAGCATTTCCTGGAATTATGAAAACCGAATGAGCATTTATTGCATATCTTGAGAATACTTTCGGTTTTGGAAATTCCTTGGTGTCCAAACATCCTTGGTCTATAAATACCTAAGTTTGCATTTCTAGCAAACTATCCTAAGAGCAAGGCAAACTTCATCTTTTTGTTGTTTCTAGTGGAGCCGTCTATTCGGAGAGGAAAGTACCTAATTAGGAGAAATCTCTTACGACCTCTTGTTTAAAGACTTCCGTGGGATCAAGAAGCTCTACGAGTACCGTTGGTGGAAAACTAGATATTTGCAGTTTATTAGTTTTCGATTGATTTGATTGATTAATGGTTGTTGAACTTTGATTGCACCTAGCTTGTTTATTCTTGAGAATCTTCTCTTCTGATATAAGATTCACTCAAACTAGATCGAAGTATCGACGGGATCTTTAGAACTGTTTGTAGATCTAAAGACATCTTGTGATAATCCATATATTGTTAACAGACTCCGTTCCGTGCTTGATTGATCTCTTGTGAAGAAAAACATGTACAATACCTTTACTGTAGGTCAAAAAATATTTAGTCGGCATAAAGATTTTTTACTAGCCCGACGGCTATTTGTGGTCGTTATCTTCTAAAATTGTTGACCTTGCCGACTTTTCATAATTTCATAACCGAAAGTGTTGATTTCTTCTGTAGTTTTGAGTATGAAATCACCCAACAGCTCTACAATCCCATATTTAAAAGTGTCTGGATAACATGATTTCATTTCAATTACAAAGAAAATTCTCAGTAGAAAAAAAAAATTCTCAAAAATCTACCTACGTAATCCATAAGTTCAATCTAAATAAAACATAATTTCATAATTTTAATCAACCAATTAACTAACTAAATTAAGTCTAAATTAATTAACCTAATCATATTTTTTTAGTGTTAGTTTAGCAAGGGTAAATTAGCCATTTTTAACGAACTAAATTAAATCTAAATTAATTAACCTAATCAGATTTTTTAGTGTTAATTAAGGAAGGCTAAATTAGCCATTTTGTAAATATGTGGTTAACAAGTATTGCAAAGATTCTCCTTGGAACATGGATAACACCATACAAGAAGTGAACTCAATATTGGGAAATCTTTCGCAAGCCCAGGTAAAGTAAATAAACAGGCGGTGGACTACATTGCAAAAGAAGCTCGAGTAAAGCATCTTCGGCACAGGTTCTCCCACATTCATCACAACGTTTTAAAATCTAGTGTTATTTCCAAATATTTTTGATAAAAATGAGTTCATAAACATTTTGTACTATATTTCTTGATTAATATAAATCCTTTTAACATTAAAAAAAAAGTGGTTTAGAGATTTTGTGTTTTACTTCAAAATGACCTAATTTTTGTGTTCTTAGGTGTATACCCCAACTTGGCCGGGTTTTATTTCGATTTTTTTTTTTATGTTATATAAATACGGCCACCTCTGTGTTTCTTCACTTCCTTTATTGCGATTGAATTTTAAATTTAATTATAGTTAAACTAATTTACATTTATACCCCTAACGCTAATTTACAGATAACACTTCACCGGATGGGTGAACAACTCGCTTTTTAGTGCGAAACTCCCTCTTATATTATATATATCCTATCAGAGGAGATGATTTTCCATACATAAAAGAATAAAAGTCCCGAAATTCCAATTTTTTTGCAGCTCCATTCACAAAGAACGATTGCCCTTTTCAAAACTTCTTTCAAAACACTCTCTTTCTAAAAACTAGTACATACAAGCTCGTCTTATACATTAATCTACCGCGCGCGTGAGATGTTTCTAACTCAAGCTTCATTTCAACACATCCATAATCACACTCTGCTATTTGAAGACTCCAAAAGCAAAAGGTCATGGATTTCATCTCCTCCACGAGGTTTCTTCTCTCTTTCTGGTCTCTCTTTATGTATATATCCAAAAAATGTGATTGATTGCCATTTAAATTTGCAAAACCCATTAATTTGTTCTTACTTGTTTAAATAATGCACATGGATGAATTTGTTTAATGTTCATTATACATATTCGAGGGTCAGATCTGTAGATTATATTTGGTTTTTATCTTTCATCATAAAACTTGAGAGGAGTAGAGTAGATACTATAAAGTGTGAATCGTGCCATCTTCCCTTTAAAATCCAGATTTCTGATCAAATGTTAAGGAAACTTATATTCCTTTGACTCTGAGACACCATGAATGAAGGATGAAGATGATTAGATTATACCATGCCGTCTCAGATAACTTAAAAGGTGTTTTCTTGTATCATTGTGTAAATTCTTTTCCACATATTCATACCTGAGGACAGAATATTTGAGCACGGCAACTGTCGCTATAGTACAGTCGTAAAGTGCCAGAGTGTGATGATATCAGTGGCTTGGACAAATTGCAAGTGTGCGCTTAAACGGCCGGACTATTTGAAAAATTGGGAAAGTGCCACGCTATTAAAGTGATGTTTGGTGAAATACCCATTTTTTGAATTTCTCTTTTTTTCTTTCAATTGTTTTTTTTTCTTCTTTTTTTGAATTTCTCTTTTTAAGGATATAGGAAATTTTAAATTTATCATTAAATGAGATTATATAAGCCCATCAAACCCCTTTATAAATCTAACCCAAGTTGAGTTGATCAATAATTTTACAACTCGAGGAGATCTTGACGGGTGATGTCCAATCTCAAAAATTACCATTTGGATGACTGATTATTTGAGTAAAAAAATGGACGGTTGTTATTTATGATCGACCTTTAATGAATCAGATAATGATAAACGACCGAGACAATTCTTTACACGATTTATAAAAGGGATACCAGTATTATTTGGGGTGATACTAATTCATATAGGACAAAAAATGTTAACAAATTCTGACTGTCGGATTGCTGAATTGGTATCACCCCGCTAATAGTGGTATCCCCTTTATAAATCATGGTTCTTTAGGTTTTTGCCTTATCATTTTGTAGCGAGTGAAAGAGGAGAGAAAACTGGGATATAAATTATTGATAATTTGTATTTCGTCATGAAAGAATCAGTTCAAACATCTATTGTAACAGATTTATAGGCTCTTTCTGCTTCTCATGCTTCAAAAAAACAAAAAAGATCTCGTCTAAAGCGTACATAATTTCATTACGGAAATTCTTTACAAATCGTGGTTTTGAACCACGACAAAACAGCCCACACACAATGGGTGGGTCCCAAAGCAAACCTCACTGTTTTCTCCCCAAGGGCTAACCACCCACTGTGTGTGTGTGCTGTTTTGAGTGGTTCAAAACCACGGTTCGCCCAGAATCATCCATTTCATTAACCATGAACTCAATTTTAAAATATTTATATTAGTGCTATCACAGGTAGCACCGCTAGTTAGGGAATAAGTTCTCGGTAGATGGATTCTCCAATGAAGTTTCCATTTGGGGTGGACTGCCGCCTTACAAACTGAATGTTTTAGAACTGGTAAAAAATAAAAAATAAAAAAATAACTTCTACATTAGAGGCCCCTAAAATCTGGTACCTGGCTCTTGTTTACATCTTGTGAATTCATACATTTTCCTCTTTTGAGGATATGTTGCATTTTCCCTCTTAGTCTTCACAAGTTTGCATGCTTTTGGATTAATCCTGCTGTATCATTGAGTGTGTAACATGTTATTTTTACTTTTATGAAGCTGTTCCAGTTGTCTCTCGCATTAATCTGTCAAGAAGACCTAGCTATGTTGTCCTGGTACGCTAATCCGGCTTCTTTTTATTGAATTGCATTTCATCTTTCATGCCTTGGTGGTAGAAGATTTTGTATAAACCAAGAGTTAGTTGTTTCGCATTTATAGTGTTCCAAAGAATCGAAAGAAAGAATCAGACAAATGTTCACCAAGGTTGAACTCTCTGTTTCTTCTTATGACACTGCTTGGGTGGCAATGGTCCCTTCTCCAAATTCCCCACAGTTTCCATGTTTCCCCAAGTGTTTAAGTTGGATACTGGAGAATCAGCTTCCTGACGGTTCATGGCGTATCGCTCATGACCATCCGTTACTGATTAAAGATTCTCTATCTTCCACATTAGCGTGTATCCTTGCTTTAAAAAAGTGGGATGTTGGCGAAGAGCACATAAACAAGGGTATGCGTACTACCCACACTTACTGTGTTCATTACTGTTTATGGTTCTCTTCCTTTAAATGGTTTTCACTTCTTGCAGGCCTTCAGTATATTAAATCTAAGTTTTCATTGGTGAATGATAAAAATCAACATGCTCCTATTGGGTTTGATATCATATTTCCTAGTATGATTGAACGTGCTCAGAATTTGGGCTTAAATCTTCCTTTGAGTACTTCAGCTGTAGACGCTTTGCTCCAGAAAAGAGATTTGGAATTCAGAAGGTCAAGTAGTATTTGTTTGTTAACCTTTTTGTTTTGGCCTCATTTTAGCTTTCTGTTCAGCAAACATCCTCTTCTTCCGAACACACTGGGTTTGAATATATATGATTAAGCATGTGCTCCAAGATGATGTTCAATCCATATTCAACTTCTAAACTGTCCACCTATGTCTTACTGGATTTTCTTTTAGAGTGTCTGAAACCAACTCTGAAGGAAGCAAGTCATATCTCGCGTACATCGCGGAAGGCGTGGGAAAACTTCATGAATGGAAAGACATCATGAAGTATCAAAGGAAGAACGGGTCGTTGTTTAATTCACCGTCTGCTACAGCGGCTGCTTTTGTTCATCTTCAAGATGCTAACTGCCTCAATTACTTGAATTCAGTTTTACAGAAGTGCGATAATTCGGGTAACCAACGAACTCTCTCTAGTTCCTTCTACTAGAGTTTGTAAGCTATGTGCCTTCTAATTGTCACAACTAATTCATTCTATTGCCTATTAAAGTTCCCACAGCTTACCCTTTTGATATCTATGTCTCTCTCTCTCTGGTCGACGATCTTGAGAGATTGGGAATCGATCGACATTTTAAGGGTGAAATACAAAGCCTTTTGGATACAGTGTATAGGTAGGTGTTGATGCCGGTTTGATAGTTGTCGTTAGTCTAATACTTCAGTTAATTTGTTGAAGGCTTGAAGCTTTGACCTGTGACAGATGTTGGCTGGATATGGATGAGGAGATATTTTCAGACATGACCACGCGAGCGGTATCATTTCGGATTTTGCGTATGCATGGATATGACGTATCTTCAGGTGCTAATTCCGAGGGCAGCTATCTGCACTTGGGTGTCTGCTGTCAAATTCAAACTAATAATATTACGTATGAATTCTGGTGTAGATGCTTTAGCTGGAGAACCCTTTTTCAATACTCCTGGAGGATATTTAAAGGATCTGCAGTGTGCACTGGAATTATACCGCGCTTCACAAATCATGATATCTCCAGATGAGTCCATTCTAGAGAGACAAAATATGTGTTCCAGTAATTTCCTGAAACAGTGTTTGTCCAAATGTTCGTTACACATTGATGCCTTTGACAAAGCTATGATCCTAGAGGTGATGCACAGACCTATTTAATTCAAGTTCCATTATGCCTACAAATATTTCTACACGTAAAAAGTTGACATGCTGAAAACATTTGTTAATATATCTGCTCAGTGATCCAGGTCTTGTAATTCTACAAGTATATTTCTGCCGCCGCTGCTTAACACTATGATTCCATTAGATGACATTATTGCGGAACATAAACATAAATTAGAGATGGCTACTTAGGATTGTAACAGAGGGCACAACTAATGCTATTAATGTTTCAGGTGGATTATGCTCTTAAGTTTCCCTTTTACGCTCAATTAGAACGCATTGAGAACAAGAGAAATGTGGAGCACTATAACTCAGATAAGTTGAGCGTTCTCAAGACTTCATACAGGTACATTCCCTAAAGGATAGAAAAACAAACGATATAAGCTATGACCAAATATAAAAAACTATACACAAAATATGAATCTACTGGGATACTTTTAATTTTTATTAGGTCCTTAAACATCGAGAGTAAGGATCTCCTGGAATTGGCTGTTGACGACTTCAATATCTGTCAGTCAATACACCGCCAAGAGCTTCAACAACTTGAGAGGTACCTATTTTTTGCAATTAAAAAAACAAGGAAGAGGGATTTCATGTAATACTTGTTTGGATCATAAAATGAAAACTTGCTGCTTGTAAAAATCAAGTTTGATATGTCTTTCATGTGAACAGGTGGATTGAGGAAAACAAATTAGATAAGCTGAAGTTTTCATCAAGGCATCTAAAGACACTTACTTACCTTTACTTCTCTGCTGCGGCGACACTTTTCTCAACTGAATTATCCAATGCTCGCTTGTCATGGGCAAAAAATGCTGTCCTAGTCACCGTGGTTGACGACTTTTTTGACGGTGGAGGTTCTGAAGAAGAACTGCTAAATCTTGCTGAACTTTTTGAGAAGTAAGACTCCTTTTTATCCAAGTTACTTTGATTGTGTTTTACCAGGTTCCCCAACTCTACTTGGGGTTTGATTGTTTAGACCTTTAGACCATCTGTAGCATGCAACGACGAAACCTTCCATTTTAATGGTTGGTGAAAACTTAGAACCGATAAAAATAGGATATTTTCTAGCTCTTCTCCCACAGTGTGACTACATTTATGAAGTATGCATCTATTTCCTACAGTACTGGGAGATAACACTGTGTTCTCAAAGTACAACAGCGCAGTTTTCTTAAATATGTGGAAACGGAGGTTGTGATGTACAAAGAAGCTTTCGTAACAAAGAAAAACTTGAAGAGAATGCAATAATTGCTGTTAAGGCGTCCTCATTTCAATGTGGTTTACCTTCTAAAGTTTCCAAAGGCTTATTTTTTGATGGCCTAGGGGGAAAATTGGGATAGTAAATATATTCTAACATGAAACGGAAACTGATATATTATGATCTAATGACTTAACAGGTGGAATAATATTTCAGCAATTGATTTTTTCTCTGAAAATGTGGAGATCATAATTTTTGCACTTCAAAATACAATTAAAGACTATGGAGAAAAAGTATTCTCACGGCAAGGATACCTGATCACTAGCCAACTAGTTGAGATGGTAAGGGAAAAAACTCTATTACTAATATTATTATAATCTCTTGTGATGATAAAATAGTGCTCATATCTGTTGATTTTGCAGTGGCATTCAATAATAAAGGCCAATATGAAAGAAATCGAGTGGTACAATTACAAAGTGGAACCAACATTCGAAGAATATATGACGAATGCATGTGTCACTGTCGCCATGGAGCCTATAGTTTTTCCAGCTCTTTATCTTCTCGGGACTGATGTTCCTAAGGGTGTTCTTCGAGATACTAAGGAATGTGTCAACCTATTTAAGGCTATGGGTACATGTGGGCGCCTCCTAAATGATATCCAAACTTTAAAGGTACTCTCTATAAATTCCTTCCTCTTGGAATGTTTTCTTGTCTTTCACAAAATTAAACCCATGTGGCAGCATCTTATTAATATGATTTTTTTTCTGTTGTACGTGCATGAATTATAGGAAGTCTAATCTGCGAACATAGAAGAAATGTGTTTGCCCTTCCTTGTCAAAAATAATATCGTGACACTTTCTCTTATTAGAGTTTACCACGTACAAGTAATGTGTTTATTCTCTTTGTTAGGGTTTACCATAATATTAATCATTTTTTGTTTATGCACGCTGCAGAAAGAAATTAAGGATGGAAAACCGATAAATGCCATACCACTGCTCATGAGTTCCGACAGTGTTACGGAACAAGAGGCCCTAAAGAAAGTTCGAGGAATGATCGATAAAAGTAGAAGAGAACTGCTGAGATTAGTTTTACAGTCAAAGGACAGTGTGATGCCGAGAGCTTGTAAAGAAATATTCTGGAGAGTGAATAAGCAAATGCAATTTGTTTACAGGAACGATGATGGATTTAGCAGTTACAATGACGGAGTCACAAATTTACGGGAAATGGTTGGTGTCGTTAATGCCATTTTTGAAAAACGGCTACATGTTCCTCCATATGCTGCTATTACTCGTGTATAAGGAGAGTTCCATATAAAGCTCAAAGACTGCGTATTATTAGGTGTTGTCAAAATATAATCCCTATTAGGTGTTGCTAGTAGTCAATTGTGACAAAAACTTAAGGTTCTCACTTCATAATTTGTGTATTGATGTATCTGAGTCTTTACAAGGTGATCTATATATATACATTACAAAAGACATGTTGTCAAAAAAGAGAGGAAGAAAAAATAAGGGATGTTGTCAAAAAAGGGAGGAAGAAGAAATAAGGGAGGAAGAAATAATGGCCATTCTAGAAGCCATCCTAGAGTCAACTATTTACACTAACATGTGTTTCATATTTAACATTAATACCCTCCCTCAAACTCAAGATGGTGCAACACACATATTGAGTTTGGAAACCAAAAAACTCATAAAATGTTGAAGTCAGTGTTTTGGTGAATAAATCAGCGAGTTGCAATTCCGAGCGAACAAAAGGTAAAACAATAGTCTATTCCTTGAAGTGATGTCGTACAAAGTGACAATCGATCTCAATATGTTTCGTACGTTCATGAAACACGTCATTATGGGCAATGTGATCTTATTGTCACAACACAATGGAGTAGGTTCGATAAATGAACTCCCATATCTTCAAGGAGCCATCGTAACCAAAAAATTCGTAATTTGTATGAGCAAGAGGCTCGACACGTCGAACTAGACCGAGAAACTACACTTTGTTTCTTACTACGCCAAGAGATCAAAGAGTTTCCTAGAAAAACACAATATCCTGTGTCTGATTCTTTACAAGGTGATCTATCTATCTATATATATATATATAGATAAATAGATTACAAAAGACATGTTGTCAAAAAAAAGAGGAAGAAAAAATAAGGGATGTTGTCAAAAAGGGGAGGAAGAAGAAATAAGGGAGGAAGAAAATAATGGCCATTCTAGAAGCCATCCATTCTAGAATCCATCCTAAAGTCAACTATTTACACTAACATGTGTTTCATATTTAACATTAATAAATTGGACAACTACCACAAGTTTAGAAGTTAAAATATAATCCCTATTAGGTGTTGCTAGTAGTCAATTGGACAACTACCACAAGTTTAGAAGAACCGCTTATATTAGGTGTTATGGTAAGCATCATTGAATTCCATAGACATCAATGATCAGAAGTAGAAATGTTTGGAGGTATCAGAAGTAGAAATATTTATGCTTCTCCCAAAACACGTTTCACAAGCTAAATTATTTTGATTCACAAAAAAATAATATTTCAATCTCTAGAATTCGTTTTAAATTTTATTATCCAAATTTATTTCTTGTTTTTTTTTACTTGAAGTCAAAAAATTGTTTATGGAAGCGCATCAAAACGCGCTACTTATCTCCTTGGCTAAATATTTGCAGTATTATTAAAAATCCAAGCGATATGGTAACAAGTCTCGGTGAGAGATCAAGCAAAAATGTTTTTGTATCATTGTATGGTTGAATGATGGTTTCTGTGTCGGGTATAGATGGTGTTAGCCTTGTAACTACACAAAATCTGATAAGTAAAATATAATAATATACAAAATCTGATAAGTAAAATATAATAATATAATATAATAAACAAAAGCAAAAGCAAACTGCACTCGGTTCAACTTAGCATTAATACAATCAAGAGGATGTTGGTGCCATTCCTGAGTTACATTATCTTTTCGAGCTAATAACTTAGATAAAAATAAAATTGGTCAAAAAGATCAAAACAGAAAATTCATGGGTGAAATAACTTCTTAGCTTTATATACTGTTTATATAGCCAAAAAATAAAAAAATATTATTCATTTAGCCAAAATGAATATTTGACCCAAAATGTTATTTATTTATTAACCTAAAGAGACAAATATTTCCCTATCTTCTACAAATAAACAGTAACTAAATAAAAACAGAGTACAAAAAAAAAAAAACAGAGTACAAAAAAAACAGAGTACAAAAAAAAAACAGAATTAATTGCTCTGTTTTACGAATTAAAACAGAGCAAAAAATAGAGTGCGTGAAACAGGGCAAAACAAAGTGCGTGAAACAGAGTAACTGAAACAGAGTAAGTAACCCATTGCATATCCTTCATCTCTGCCTCATGCCAACCACAACTTCCATCACCTGCACATCTGTAATGTCACCTCCTGCATTCATTCCATTGCAATACCAACCAGTCCACCTGACGCTTCACTAGAACCAGTTTCTCCATCATTAAAACAACACCACCAGTACCCATTAGCTCCATTATCGCCACTGAGATCAACAACTCGTACCGCAACCAAACTCCAATCTGAGGCACCTCCAAGCCATTACATTTAACTACAACATCATCAGTTTCATATCCTCGACATCACAGCATATACTTGACAACACGTGTTTGTCTCCCATGAAGGAGTTGTTCAGGTGCTTGCCAACCCGAACTACCAGAACCTGGAGTTAAATAATGACAAAATCGCGAGAATTAATTTCATTGTTAAACACCATTCGTACTTAGGTAAGCTTCTGCATCAATGTTAGCAATTTCAGCTACCGTTATGTATCTCACTACATTCTCATACACCAAAAGTAACTATGAGAGTCCAACCAATTCATTATTTTGGGGATAATAATCAAATTTTTATGACATTTTGGAACTACATGCAATTAGTGGATGTGATCATCTAAGTTTGTTTAATCCAAATATCATGTTTGTGAGCTATTGATGTACGACAACCTTCACATGTGACGGTGCAATCAGATTCTGTATAAACAGATTTCATTTACATGTTGCATGATGACCCAATGAAGACATATCACCATTAAGGCGCTTGCTTATACCCATATCTGAAAGTTTTTCACATAAAGATCTACGCTTGGTATTAGAACGTTCGAGGCTTTAAGTCCCGATGAATAATTCTTAAATCATGCAAAAAAAGCCCGGATACAACATCCCTGGAACAAATAACAAGCAGTCAAAAATATGTTGTACTAGTGAAAGAATATTGAAGATAGAAAGATAAACAGGGTATTCACCAACAATCTCAATTTTCGATAGCAGATAATAATTGTGAGAGTGCAATACTACAATGAACCCTGTTTACAACAAGTTTAATTTCAGTCTAAACCAGTTTGAACATGATGAAATCCAGTTATGGATAAAAGGGCCAGTTCACTATTGTATGAGCTCAAACACTCAACAGATAGTGCTCCATAACAACAATGAGCAATATAAACATACATAAACCAGTTTGAACATGATAAAACCAGCTCAACCCAATCTAAAACAGGATGAAATCATTTTCATCCTGGTTTCAACATGGGGGAAACCTAACTCAACCCAATCTAAAACTGGATGAAACCAGTTTCATCTAAGATTAAACATGGGTGAAACCAAATTCTATCATGTTTGAACTTGGATGAAAACAAAATTCTATTCAATCTAAGAAAGGATGAAATTGGTTTCCTCTATTTTAAGCCTGTATGAAAACAAATTTCAATTTAACTCAATTTAGAACGGGATGAAACCAGTATCATCCTAGTTTAAAATGGGTGAAAGAAAATTCAACCCAATTTAGTATAGGATGAAACCCAGTTGCATCCTAGTTTATGCATCCTAGTTTAAAATGGGTGAAACCAAATTCAACCCAATTTAGTATAGGATGAAACCCAGTTGCATCCTAGTTTAAAATGGGTACCAAATTCAACCCAATTTAGTATAGGATGAAACCCAGTTTCATCCAGTAATAACTCAAGATGAAATGTTTCATTCAGTGGCAACACAGAATGAAACCAGTTTCATCCTATATCAACAAATGATGAAAGGAAAAGAAAAATGAGCATATCCACATTTCCAGAAAAAAAATCAATCAATTTACACATTAAAACAGGATGAAACTAAGTTCATCTCAGTTTAAAACTGGATGAAATCATATTCAAGACCCAATTAAGAACATTGTACATTCAGATCGCACATTTAATAAACAAAGATAAAACATATGTACACTGGTTCATCAAATTTAATAATTAAGATGAAACCATTTTGAATATAATCTAAAATTAGGGTCTGGAAACATACCAATTTGAAGATGCTCTTCAATTAATACAAAACCCTAACTTTCTTAATTTATGAATTTGAGAAAATTCAATTGAATTAGGGCATGCATTAAAAAATTCAATTGAATTAGGGCATGCATTACAAAATTCTTTTTGAATGATGGTGGCGGTGGTGGTGTCGATGACGGTTTCGTGGAAACACGATATAGTCAACGGTGGTGGAAATGATGATGGTGGTATTGATAATGGAGAAATTTTGATGTTATCTATGGTGGTGTTACTGTTTGTGGTAGAGGAGATGATGAAGGCGGAAGAAGTCTATGTTGTCGATGGTGGTGCTAGTTGTGGTGGTGAAGTTTTTTTGAAGAGGGAGAACGAGAATTGGTGATGGTGGTTGGTGATTTTCCGCGGTGGTGATGGCGGCGATAGAGAACGAGAGCTGGTGATGGTGGTGAAGAAATTGGATTCTATTTTTTCAGATCTGGTTTATGTTCAGGTTCGACGAAGAAGACGAGAAAAAATGGGATTTTTGATGTCAAGTAATGTGTTATGAAGGGCATTAACGTCTTTCCTCATTAAAAGATTCTTTTTGGTTATTTGACCCAGACTGAAACCTTACCAGTCCGTTTGACCCAGAAAACACTCATTTTGGCTATATAGCCCATTTTCTGTTAGATAAAGTATTTGTTGTCCTATTAGAGTTTCTATGAACATGTTTACAAAAGATTTTCCTAAACGGCTGAAAACCTACTTTACAATCATTTACATAAGAAAGAAAATTTCCAGCTGATCGAAAGTAGTCTTCGTTAACCGCTTGTACAATAGAAAAATTATCTGAGGTGAAGAAAAGGTTGTCCAACTGTAATCGACATGTCCATACAATTGCTCCTAGCAAAGCTTTTGCTTCCAAAGCTGAGTCTGCATTGGTGGTACAACACTTGGTTGCTGCAAGATCTCCATTGGGTCCGAGGATGACAATTCCACAACCTGAATGAAGAGAATGTTTACCCAGAGATGCGTCAACACATAATCTCCATTATGAGATAAGATTGATTGATGAAACTTATATTCAATATTATCCTTAGATTTACAAAAATAAATTGGTTGTAGAGATTTATAAGACAACTGAGTTTGGTTATGATTAGTGAGATGAAGCTTTATGATGTTTACAATAGATTCAGGATGTGCTGATAAGTTTTCTACACTAGTTTTTCATCTATCCTTCCAGACCTGTCATATAATAATCACACATAATTTATGAGTTTCTACCCATTGTTGAGTTGGTTTTTCCTGAAACCAGCTAAATATATATCCAATCTTGAAAAGTTTAGTTAGAACAATAAATATTTGTGAGTATAGAGCAAACCAAACTGCTGTTATAAAAGGGCAGTGATAGAACATGTGATCAAAGCTTTGAGGAGACACTCCACACAATGGGCAAAGATTATCAGACAAAATACCAAACATAAATAAATAAAAATTTAAAGGAAGAATATGATGCAGTGCATAAATTAAAGGACATGCATCCATGGGAAAAAATCTTTTACTGTGATTTAAGTATAAGCTCTCAAGTCTTACCCCCCCCCCCCTTTATTTTTTTTATTTTTGAAGCATGTTTTACCCTTATGTTGTATACTTACAACAATTAACAACCAGATTTGGATAAAAATGGATAAAAAAGATAATAGTAACTCCAAAATCAGAGATCTAGGCCAGAATCTGAGTTGAAAAATAGCGCAGCCATTAGGGTTCTTTCTTATTAATTGTCATGACCTAAGAGGATACTCAATGAAAAATAGTTGACAAGACTCTTCTCTTACATATTTATATCAATCATTGAAACCCTCAGAGGATACTCAATGGATGGTCGACAATGGACAGACTAGTTTTTAAATAACAGACAAACTATAATTGTTGAGGCACTCATGAGTGGAACTACAGGCAGCCCAAGTAGGTAGCCGTTATTACTCAGCACGCAGAGCATGCAACACCTTACACTAATTTCAACTTTGCTCACTATATTGTCAAGGAATGGTCTCGGTAAGATTCACTCAAAATGTGCCCATCTCCTTACAGTAGCTGAGTATTTATAGACGAAATGGTTTACATGGCATGTTTCCGTACTTCTCAGATTATTATGATTTGGTGCTTCTCTTCATCGTTCTTCTCCCGATGTAACTCACCTGGTTTCTCTTGGTGTTTAAGCATATATGTTTCATGATGCTCTGACGTTCCATCCTGCAATGTTCTGAAAACCAGCCCGGTCATCGAACCGTAAAAATTACTGAGTCAAGGGTCGACGGTTTAACCAGTGGGTTAACCCGGGTTCACTGGGTCATACTAAAACTTATCATTTATTATTACTCCACAGTCCAATCTAGCTTCTTCTTTAATGTTTTATATAGGATGATACATTGTAACGTCACTTATAAAATCATTTAGACCTATAACACTTTGTAACGTCACTTATAAAATCATTTCAAAAAATTTAGTCAACCGACTTAGACCCCTGCTCCCCTTCTTAATAAGTCCTTACCAAAGTGCTTTTGTGCCACAAAGATCGATCCATGATAACATAGCAATTGCAGGAGAACTCTTTTATCATATCAGAACCTCAAATCTCACAAAGGACCAAAAAATAGCTCTCAAACTAGACATCCAGAATGCTTATGATAGCTTAGATTGGGGATTCATCAAAACCTCCTTCACAAAACTTGGATTCCCATCAACCTTTATAGATTACATAATGCTATGTGTCACAACAAAGCACGTATTCGGTCAACATTAATGGTACACCTCACGGCTACATTAATCCCTCTTAGAGGCATTAGACAAGGAGACCCCTATCTTCCTATATTTTCATCATATGTCTTTGAGATCCTATCTACCAATTTAGTAACCTTGAAATCCAAAAGTCTCGTTAAAGGACTCCAACATTTCCAAAAAGCTCCACCCATTACTCACTTAATGTATGCGATGATTTACTAATCACCTACAAAGCCTCGAACAGACAGTAACCAACACCAAGAACTTACTCCAATCTTATGGTACTTCTGCAGGACAGATAATAAACACTTCCAAATCTGTAATAATTCATCACCCGAGACTAGATCCAATAAAGATAAATGAACTGCAACAATTTTTTGATATGCCAACAACACCGAAACCTCCAATTTATCTAGGCATCCAATTCAAGCAAGGAAGAGCTTCCAATCAGACTTTCGCTCCTCTCCTACAAAGATTAGCCAGGAAATCTAAAGGATGGATGACAAAATGCTTAACCCTAAATTGGAAGACTCACACTCATAAAATCATCCTTACCCCCACCTCAAAACACATTATGCAAACTCAAAAGTTACCCAATACTATTCACAAACAAATAGATCGTATCACTAGGAATTTTTTATGGGGTCATGATTCAACAGTTAAAAAGCTTCATCCTATAGGCTGGGATAAAGTAACAAAATCAATATCCGAAGGAGGATTAGGCATACGAAAAAGCAGTGATCATAACGAGGCCCTTCTCATGAAAAGAATTTGGGATCTACATGAACAACCTAACTCCATCTGCGGAAGTCTCTTCACAGCAAAAATTTTGGATCAACAACCTATTCTACAAGGCACTCATACCATACCTTCCTCTTCCATCCCTCAATGGAGACAACTGGCTTCAATAGTACCCTTTATGCAACAAATGATTTTCCATAATATCGGGCATGGGCTATCAACACCAATATAAGCCAATTGGATTCCACACTCACCACCTTTAGACCCAACACAATGTCACCCATTCTGAATGGTAGCAGATATCATTGACCCTATATTACATACCTGGAATCAAGAAAAATTAAGCTCCCTTCCCAATCCCATAGCTCAAAAAATCATAAACATCCACCTTCCCCAAAATAATTCAAATGATAAGGTTATCTGGCCACATTCGAAATATGGAAAATACACTTCATCTTCGGGATACAAATGTCTAACCCATGGTCAACCAACTCAACCTCCTCTTCCACCTACCAAATTCCTTTGGACCTTACCTTGTCCACCAAAAATTAGGCTTTTCTTGTGGAAAGCAATTAATGAAGGATTACCAACCTTCTCTATCCTTCATCATATCCATGTGACCAACTCTGACATATGCCCAAGATGCAATATTGATCCAGAATCAGCTAGTCATCTTCTAATTCACTGTCCGATAGCGATTATTACCTGCCATTTTTTTTTTATTTTTTGGTGGCTAACTTCTTTTAATCTGAAGTTTTCCTTGACTTTGCTATACATAAAACAAGATTAAAAACAACATACGGTTTGTTTTGGTTTATCAGGAAGAGGACAGAAATGTCACTATTTGCATAGCCCATCATTTTTTGGCTAACACCATTTTGTTTTTCCAGTTATTACCAAACTTCGCATGATTGTAACTTTTAATTTCTGCAGAAAACAGAAAAATCAATAGCTTAGAATGAGCGGCCCCGGATCTTACACTGGATAGATATGGAAACCTCCTCACAGTCAAGTTTAATAATACTCTTCTTAATAATTGCGAAAATGATTTCTTTTTACCAGTCTGTCTACTCAGGCGAAGTTATTGTTTGTCTACTTTGTGTTTTGCTCTGCACATTATGGTGAAAATAAGCTATTAAGAAAGTAGAAACTGAGTTCAAAAAAAGTAGGAACTGAGATTCCCAATGACCATGCTATTTTCATAGTCATGAAGACCATACCCAAGGTGATGGTGGCTGGAGTAATGATTTTCATAGTCTGTGTGAAGATCTAAGGTGGTTGTAGCTTTTGAAGAGCTCTTGAATGTGGGTGTGTACTACCAAATAACGCTTATTGCGTTTAACAAGAATAAGCAAACCAATCCGAGCTTCATGGTGACTAGGTTGCCTTACCTTGGACAACCCCCACCAGCCACTCCCTCAAGTCCTGTACTCACAACCGCCAAAGATGAATGAGATCCCGAAGTATAAGATAATTAAAATGCCATCCAGAAGGACTAGGTTGGAGTCTAACATTGCGCCAAACTCCACTGTGGTTAGCAGTGTTGAAGACTGGAGGGCATGGATCTTTTAGAACTATATGTGTCATTAACCATATGAATAACATTGATTAGTAGTATTTTTTTTATTTTTTTTAGGAGTTTCATAGTGTTTGTCCTTTCTACAGTTTTTACTTCTTAAAATTCCAGTAAACAGTTTCTATTATATGCTCTTTTTTTTGTCGACTATTCGTACTTCTTTCAAATGGATCAATAGTTACGGAAAGAACAGTTTGTCGCCGGCCATTAGTACTATCAATCTGCAGGCACATAAAAATCTATACTTTAATTAGTCGCACAATAAATTTGTCGGATAATAGATTTGAAGAACGAGTTTTAGTCATAAACGAGAAAATTCTGAATGAGCTGTAATGGTATTAATTTATGTCACAAACGAGAAAAATAGTTCTAATCATGTTGGCATTGTTGTCACCTGCATTGGTTACATAGAATTCAAATTATATCATCTGCTCAAAATTGGTTTTTGGTTTAGAAATGTAGCATCATACATTTTCACTGGGGCACCGTTTTATGCATTGTGTTCGGTAAAAATTACTTTATCAGAGTTGGAAAGTTGGGTGGTTTTCTCGCTTTGGGATTGAGATTCTTCTAAAACCGCGGGCAGATGGGTATTTGGTCCACGACAACCAGGGAATTTCAACGTTAATGCTAATCAAGTTAATACTCCATTAAATTGTGAACGTTAAATTTTGTGAACGATCCATTGTTAACTTTTTGCTTTTACGAGCGTTTGTGCTTAGATATACAAAGACTAACCCAGTTCGGGTTAATTAAATATGGGGCCATTATTTAACTCCATTTTGCTAACTCACTAAAGTCGTTAAGAGTGTGAGTATAATAGGAGCAGGCCTTTGTATGAATTATCATTTGAACCAGAACCAATCCTATCATCTTCCCAGAATCGTGAGTTATCTCGCTCTTATTACGAAAATGAATCTGCACATAGGTTGATGAGTTGAGTGCAGAAAATTGGGAAAATGAAAGAATAGAGAATGACGTAATTATTTTATTCTACTACTATGTGCTTTTGTTCTATTTCTAACTTAATTTGGTCTAATTTGTGCTTTTTCTCATAATGGCTTTCGTCAATCTGATTTGATTTTATATGATTGAATTATATTTTCATATTTTGGGTTTTTAGTAATGAATGTTGGTTTCTTCATCTTATTTTTCAGCTGTGAATCTGATGCCATTACCAGATGAATTTTGAACCCTTAGGATGCATCCTCATCTGTTTTCGAAAGATGTGATATAGCTTATCAAGGTTGAACAGTGGTTGATAATTGCTTTCATGGTAAACCCTGCTGCGTCTTTGCAGTTGGATCGATGTCGAAATAACTGTAAGCTTTTTAGTAAGTTCATATTTGAATTTGTTGAAGGTTATAGAATTGTGCATTAGTGGATTTTAAGGAAGAAACTTTGGCATCCCAAGCACAACGACAGCTAAATAAGTACTAATCTATTATGCTTGCCATTTGATATCGCTGAAATTTCCTGCAGTGTCTGATTTATTTTAAGTATTACTAGAAACTAGATTTTGTGCCCGTGCTACGCACCGGGCAGACCAGAAAACCATCTACCATCATTTTTGTTCGGTGTGATGTGGCTTCGCCTCCCCCATCGTGCATTTTATTTGGTGACCCTGGAATTCGACCGACCCGTCATTTAGAATTTTTAATTTGGTGTGGCTCGGCCGCCGCCCTCGTCCCAATGGATGGTTGGCTCGCCCCGCCGCCCCGTCCCCATGCATTTTTGATTTAGTGTGGCTCGGCTTCGTCTCGCCCGTCCCAATGGATGCTTGGTTCAGCTCTCGCCTCGCCCCGTCCCCATGCATTTTTGATTCGGTATGGCTATGCCTCGCATCGCTCTCCCCGTCTCAACATTGCTCGCTCCCGCCTCGCCCCGTCCCCATGCATTTTTGATTCGTGTAGCTCGTTTCTCCCCGCCCCGTCCCATGATAAACTAATATCATTAGCTTGTAAAATTAGAAAAATATCATAAATTTGATCTTGCCCCATCCCATTACCTAAGAGTAACTCGATCCAGGAAAAAAAA
The DNA here is from genome assembly GCA_023529315.1 of Papaver bracteatum. Lineage (NCBI taxonomy): Eukaryota > Viridiplantae > Streptophyta > Magnoliopsida > Ranunculales > Papaveraceae > Papaver > Papaver bracteatum. The sequence goes on from JAJJWX010000860.1 coordinate 433,333, forward strand.
TACCTGGAAGGGCTAGGAGTATGTATTATATCCGTATACAACAACTTATCCCACGGCTAAAGCGCTCTTTTTGATGTGAGAGCGTATTGATCCACTCATATCCGTCCAAAGAATATAACCACCACTCGCCCTTTGCGCACTCAATCCCCAGAGTTCCTTGAGAACCGACCAAGTATGAAGACATTTCCCAAGTTTTTCAATAAACTGTTTTGTGATTCATGTATCTGAGAGCATTAGAATCAAAAGGAACATATTAGTAGGAGTGGAGATTAAAGATATCCTTGCCAACTAACTAACAAAGGAAAAATAAAAAATATATCTTATTGGACAGTTAGAATCGGTATTAACAAAGGCAAATAATTTATCACAGCAACAGTAGACCTCACCTTAAATTAGAAAAACCCATGCATACTCGGATTAAAAAACGGAATTATTTCGCCTGCCCCCGTAAATAGCTTAATTTCTACCCAGAAAAGACTATAATCTATAAAAAATTCTGGTTGCAGAAGCTCGCAGTTCCTAAACCATTGATCAACAAAACCCACACCTAAAAAGTAAACATATTAGGCCATTATTTTGAGAAAACCCACACAAAACAAAATAATGAAAATCTAGAACAACAACAACAAAAGAAAACTGGTTAGGTTGAAGATAAAAAAGCAACAAATATGATATAGGGGAAATAATAACCTATAATTAAATGATCTTATTAATGAGTATCAGTCTGTAAAATTCAGGGGCTAATGGTTATGAATGATCTTCGCTAGCAGGTGTAGTGAATTTGTAACCGTTATCATAATTCATGTTGCTAACCTAAGTAATTTTAAGGATTTGAATCACACCGAATCAAATTAGATAATTAGATAACTCACTTAATTCGACTTCCAAATCCCTGTCTTCTGTCATTGATCGTTTTATGGTAAAACCGTTATCTCAAAAAATTGAAACCGATTTTCAATAGTAGTACCTAACAAAATGTACATATATATATATATATATATATATATATATATGAAAAAAAAATGAAAGTCGCCATTGAGTACCTACTGCATGCTCTCAAAAGATAGAGTGAACATTAAGTTCATCGACAATTTTGTTTTGCCAAAACTGTGGCAAAATGTATAAAGGCAAGTACTTTTATTTTTCAACTGATGTAGTTTGTTTCTGCTCTATGACATTGTTAAAAGCTAATAGTACCAAACAGGGTAGTGTGGAGTAAACTTGTTATTACCTTTATGTTCAAATAAATTTGATGCTCTTTTGACATTGTTAACAAATTCAATCTGTTTATCGCACTTAGTCCTGCATCCGCTGTTTATATCCGTCCATAATTCATAATCGACTCTCTCTGCAGCGTATACACACGATTTTCTCCAGTTAAGTTTAGCATTAACCATTTTGTCATTTAGATATCTACTATACTACATCTACTTTAACGATTTTTGGTTAAGAGTATCTTACCAACTCGTCCATTCCAGCAGATACACCAATGAACGATGCCTTCGATTTGTGTTTTCCATGACCGTGGATTATTGTTAGGATATAGAGCTAAGAAAATTTCATATCTGGGTCCTCAGGGATATTCGTGTGAGTTGCATTCTTGAAACCTACAAAGGTTGCTAGCTTATAGAAAAATTCATTAGAAAAATATTGCATTTGTGCATCTACCTTACTTACAGAACATTAGAAACATCCACTCTATCATGCGGAACAATTAGTAGTTGTCTCGATACTTAAGAATGCTAAAAGAAATATTTTTTTTCATGAATGCCATTAGTTCTGTGGCTGCAATACATCAACCAAAAAACAATTAATCAGTTAAAATGAAAACCCCAAAAAATCAAGTCTGAACTAAATCATGAGATCATTTTAATACACCATTACACTTAAATCATTGAAACAGATCAAATCATCATTGCCATATAGTAATTAGTGGTAAGACTTAAAAATGGTATACACTTAAAATTTCGAAAAGCATTTTATTTTCTAATGAGGGAAAAAATCAGCCATAATATAATCGGGATTGAACATACATGGAGTTGAAAACTATTGAAAATGAGTCAAATCGAACCCCAAGTCGACATTGGCTATGAGTGTTGTAAATCTTCTCAAGTTAGTGATATGAGGGATTGTAACAATACCTATTTGATTCCAATAGTATCATTAGGTATGCCAACTGTGTTTATAAAAATAATCAAACTCGTTAATACCTAATCCAATAACTAAGAACTTAAACATTTAATCCATCCAAATTCCATGAATGAGTAGTTAGCTTGTTGTACCTGAAGAAACCCATAATTCTAATAGATACATGGGTTGTCGCTGGTTGCAGCACCGCACTCTAGAACTTTCGGGTATACCAAATTATACGTTTCTTCCCTGTGTTGTTTGCACATTGTGATACACTGATTCTTCTGGAAATTGTGCATCTGGATAAAACGTCATACAACAATTCATCGCTGAACACCAGAGTCCTCATATAGATTTCTAGGTATGTCAATCAGATATATTAAAAAAAAAAAAAAGTTAGTCAATTATATAAGGATTCTGAAAAGAGAAGAAGAAGAATAGGGATAGGGATAGGGGTTTACCAATGGTGAATGGGGTTAGGGTTTACCATTGTAAGGAGGGAAGCAAAATATAACAAAAATCAAATGAGAAACCCTTAAAATCCTTTTGCATGATTCTGCAATTTAAATCAATCATCAACTGGCTTAGGGTAAATCCTAATACGGATTTAAACATACATAGTAACCTAAAAAAGAAAATTGAATCAGAAGTTATGAAAAATAAGAAAACAGAGAGAATGAGAAACCCTAAAAAGAGAACCAAAATAAGAACAAAGAATCAAAATAAGATCAGTGTGAGTCCTGTAACATCTCATCTGCACATAGAATCTCATCTGTAACATTTGAAAATAAGATCAGTTTGTATTTTGCTTGAAACATAAAGGAAATCCGACAAATTTTACTTTGGATGCGTTTTTTCTCTTTGGCGTGAAAGAGAGTTTTGTTTCTTTTCTTTTTTTTCTCCGGTTTTTTTTTTTTTTTTTTTTTTTCTCCGACGTTTCTCTCATTTTTTTTGGGACCGAAACAGTTTTTTAGTGTTATATTCATTAGATTTGAGAAAAAATGGAATAGAGAATTTTGAAGGGGGCGGTGACGCTCACCCAAGAGTGGGTATTCTCACCGCGCGACGCATGGCCTCGCATGGCTTAGGGGTTTAAAGTAGTAGATGTTCAAATTTACCAAAAATGTTTGGAACAGTATTTTGGGCAACAAAACAGACAAAATTTATAATCTATTTACCATAGAGCCACCAATGTGGTAATGTGCACACATTTTGGAGTTTTTCAAAATTTCTTCAACGTTTTCATTGGTTTTGACCAAGCATTAATGACTTAATAATGTAACAATCACTGTTCAATGATTATGTAATCTAGCACGGTAGGATCAATCCCATTCACAATGAACTCGATTGTCCATTTCTCTGAGTCCCACAAGTCCGCTTCTCTGATGTTAGTAAAAGGGAAGGCCGTGATTCCCCAAATCCACATCATGTGGATGGCGTTTTGACAAGTAACTTTCCCTTGTTGATCCAATACCACTATTATCGGTTTCTTTTTTTCAAAGTGCCACTGCTCCTTAATGAACTGGATTGCTGCCGGATCAAGAAATGAAGGGTGGTATAAGGAGTACCAAGGCATTCAAGACCTAACCCGATCGAACTCGTGTTGCATAGTATATCATGGACCGGGAGCCAGATCATTTCATAAGGTCTCTCGGACTTTCCTAGATGGAAATTATTGTATATTTGTTCGAGAATTATGAGCTCTGCATGACATATCTGCGGGTCTGATATCAATAACATCACTGTCTTTCTTCTTAGTGATTCAACTCCTACCTGTTCATCTTGGTGAGTGTCAATCGGTTACTGAATTGAGAAGCCTAGAGCAACAAAGTGGCATGCGTTTGAAAGAGGGTTCACAGGTAAACAAAAGCCATCTGACTCTTGGAACTGTAATTAAGAAGTTGAGTGAAGGGGCTAAGAGCCAAGGGTAGCCTGAACGTGATCTAATAATCTATCAAACATTTTTCTTACTCTGCTTTGCTCTTACAATATGTTCTGATCTGATGTAGGGGTCATGTGTCGTACAGAGACAGCAAACTCACTCGTATTTTGCAGCCATCACTGGGTGGCAATGCTAATACCAGCCATTATCTGCAATATTACTCTTGCACGGGTAGGTATTAACTAATAAATTGTGTACTACTTAAGTTTACGTTTCTGATTATTCCTTTGTTATACAATTAAAGTTCCTTTACATCACTTAGGATGTGAAAGTATTCTTAATAAGAAATTTCAGTAACTAATCTCATTGCTAAAAAGTGAATGACATTGTGCCCGCAAGTGTTCTTGGTTCTGCTGACTGCATATGATTCTGCCGCTTTAGGGCAGATTTTCTTCTTTCACGTGGTTCTCATTCGAAAGGTAGATACATTTCCCTGACTTGCTGGTTTCATTTCTAAATCCATGAATATTCGGAAGGTAGATACATTTCCCTGACCTGCAATACAACAATATATTCAAAATACCTCAGTGACCAATTGTCTTGGGAATAAATAAGGTCATGTGGTAAGAAAAGTCCGCAAAACTGCAAGGTTTATAATCAAAAAAGAGGAAAACCCAAAAGTATGTGCAGGATAATATTATGAGATACCTTAATATCAATGAGATTTAGGCTGTGCGCGTCAATAAGACATCAAAGGATGAAATACAAACCAGCTGAAGAAGCAAAACAAGAAAACAAAGACCAGCTGCAGGTTTCACCATGATAACAAAAATAAAAATTGCAGAATCAGGCACAAGCTTTGGAACAAAGGAAAAGTAGAAATCCATAAATCATGCCTACTGCAGGTTTCACCATGATATGAACCATTCTCTTATCTACCCGTCCTATATTTCCCCGAGACGACAACTGGTTAGCTTGAACAGAATAACTCATAGGCATTGCAGCAAGTTTTGGTAGAGACATTTGATAGCACCATTCTCAATTTGTTTGAGAGATTGAAATTTTATACATTTAAAAACATGGGTTTTAGTTAAAATCATGAATTAATGAAAATCTATACAATGGTGAAATTTATCATCGTTACCAGTAGTAACATCTTGCTTACCTTCTGTACAAAATCAGAAGCTCTAAATGCAAAATTCTACTAGGCATTTTCCCAAACATCTTCCTTGCACAATCTTCTAATAGCAAACCAAGATTCTGAACCACCCATGAACAAAATTTCTAACAGGGAATAGATACTGTTGAGACTATTAGTCCCACAATGTATGGGTTTCTAAGATCCTGCGGTTTATAATCCTATGGGCCTCTCCACTCATTGCCAATTGGTTTTGAGTTGGACACCCGTATTCTAATATGGTATCATAGCAGCTATTTGCGACGAGTCATTGACCGCACATTTGCTCCGCGTCACCCGATTTAATTGTCCACGTGTTAGACCCAACGAGGCTACACGTGAGGGGCGTGTTGAGACTATTAGTCCCACAATGTATGGGTTTCTAAGATCCTGCGGTTTATAATCCTATGGGCCTCTCCACTCATTGCCAATTGGTTTTGAGTTGGACACCCGTATTCTAATAGATACCCAATATTAATAATTACAAATCAAATCAGATAAAAGTGATGGAGATATTATACCTATAAATCCAACTTAACCTGAAAGTCCTCTACATCAAAAAAAAAGAACATAAAAGAAATCAAGAAAAAAATCTATTTTGTCAAACCACAACTTTACCTGAAAAGGAGAATTGTTAAGGAAGAACTCCAACTGCACCAAAGTCTTCTAGATTAATAAAAAAAAAGTAATTAGAAAAATTAACTCAACTAAAAAGAATCTTATAAAATTATAAATTCATTGATGCTTATAAAATTACAGATTAAGTGATGCTTATAAAATTACAAATTTTCATTTAATTACGAAAAAATTAAACTCAACTAAAGAGAATCTTTCCATTAGAGAGAGATCTATCACTGATCGATCCAATAGAGAGAGGAGGAAAAAAAATCGGTCAAAATTTCATTTCAGATCTTCTCTGAAAGTGTAAGGTAAAGAGAATCTTTTCATTAATCAATATAAATAAACAATTAATTAGTACTTAGTTATCATTAAATGCTTGAATTCAATTGTTTAGGAATCGAGTGGTAGAAAATTTAGTTATCATTAAATTCATATCATCTTTTTACCTCTCCAACGCATCATCCGCTGCTTTCTTCTATTTTCTTTATTACTTTAATTAATCCCTACTGATTAAATCTCCTCAGTTCTTTATAGATGTTTCTATAATTAAGTTTGACCCCTACTGTTGTTTGTTCTTGGTACTTTTTGTTAATCTGTCCCCAATCTTCAATTGCACACTAATCCATCGCTTTTTTGTTTTTGTATTTTTCGAGTGATTCTTTTATAGCCGATCTATACGAAGTTCCTTTTTCTAATCTCTCGCAAAAATTTCTTTCGTTCATTCAAATTTGCTGGGCGCTGAGGTTAGAAAAAATTATTTGGGAACTAGGGTTTCGGATTTGGAGGAAACTAAAGTAGAAAAAGAAAAATCAATTAGCAAAAATTAAGGATGATATAGACAAGGAGAGAAATTGGGATTTGTAAAGGGAGCGGGAACCTGAAAAATTAAGGGGAAGGAAGGCGGGAACACACAAAAATTTTGGGAAGTAAAGTAGGAAGGAGAAAAGTGAATGAATTTTAGACCCGCGAGAGGAAAAAATTATTTTGTTCCTAAAAAAAATCAGGGGGGGAAACTAGCCGTGTGATTGAAATTTATCGACGGCTGTCATCTAATTTATCTAGTCATACGGATTGTGATCCGCGTGACTCCTTATAAGAAACTATCATCCGTCTGTTTTAGATCCAACGGTCATACATATCTCTTGTTTTTATTTTTTTTCATCAAAATACATATTATTTACATTTTTATGTTTAAAAATATTTGTATATCGACGTATTACTCAATAATGACATTTTACCTGCGAGATTGACCAAAGTCGATATATGATTCTTTCGATGTCAAGGGATATAACTATGAGATTGACCTAAGTCGGCATTTGATCGAACGAACTCTTCTAATATCATGGAATATATGATATATCTATGAGATTGAGTGAGTGTACCATTATAAGTCGGAAACTTCGTAAGAACGATGAATCTGACCATATACAGGTATGATTCCTTCAGAATATTCTCTGAAACCTTAAACAGACCCCTTTCCGTTAACTTCGAGGATGAATCTAGCTTCGAGATCGAAACTTGGCCATGAGTGGACCATCATAAGTCGGAAACTTCGTAAGAACGATGAATCCAACCGTTTAGCAGTGAAAGATTCCTCCGAAATATTCTGAGAACCTCAAAAGACCCATTTTCATCAACTTCGAGGTTGAACCTAGCTTCGAGATCGAAACCGGGGCCGTGATCGGGAACCATTATAAGTCGAAACTTTGTAAGAACGATGAATCTAAACATTTACGGTAAGATTCCTCTGGAATATGCTCAAACCTAAAATGCACTTTTTCGTCAACTTCGAGGCTGAACTTGGCTCCGACATCGAAACCGGATGTGAGTGGATCATTGAGCGAAACTCCGTAAGAACGATGAATCCAACCATATATCGGGTATGATTCCTCCTGAATATTCTCTCGAAACCTTAAACATACCCCTTTTCGTCAAATTCAAGGTTGAACCTGGCTCCGAGATCGAAAATTGGCCGTAAGTGGACCATTATAAGTCGAAAACTTCGTAAGAACGATAAATCCAACCATTTACAAGTAAGATTCTTCCATAATATTCTCTGAAACCTTAAACAGTCCCATTTTCGTCAACTTTGGGGCTGAACTTGGCTCCGAGATCAAAACCTGGTCATGAGTGGACCATTATAGGTTGGAAACTTCGTAAGAACGTTGAATCCAACCATATACAGGTAAGATTCTTTCGGAATAATCTTTGAAACCTCAAACAAACACATTTTCTTCAATTTTTAGGATGAACCTTCCTCCGAGATCGAGACTTAGCCGTAAGTGGACCATTATAAGTCGAAAACTTTGTAAGAACGATGAATCCAACTATTTACGGGTAAGATTCCTCTGGAATATTCTCTAAAACCTTAAACAGACCCCTTTTCGTTAACTTCGAGGTTGAACCTAACTCTGAGATCGATACATGGTCATGAGTGGACCACTAAAACTCGAAAACTTCGTAAGAACGATGAATCCAACCATTTACAGGTAAGATTTATTCTTAATACTACCGTAAACCTAAAAAAACCATATTCTGGCATATTGTATTCATACCCTGGCTCCGATATCGAAACCTGGTCGTCAGTGGACTACTATAAGTCGGAAACTTATTAAGAACGATGAATCCATCCATTTACAGGTAAGATTCCTTCGGAATATTCCTTTAAACCTTAAAAAAACATATTCTGGCATATGGTATGCATGAACTGGCTCCAAGATCGAAACCTGGCTGGGAGTGGACTACTATAATTCGAAAACTTGGTAAGAACGATGAATCCATCAATTTACAGGTAAGATTCCTTCGGAATATTCCTCAAAAACTTAAACAAACCATATTCTTGCATATTGTATGCAAAACCTGGCTCTGAATCGAAAGATGGTCATGAGTGGACTACTATAAGTTGGAAACTTGGTAAGAACGATGAATCTATCCATTTACAGGTAAGATTCCCTCGGAATATTCTCTGAAACCTTAAACAAACCTTTTTTTAGCATATTGTATGCATACCCTGGATCAGATATGGAAACCTGGCCGTGAGTGGACTACTGTAAGTCGGAAACTTGGTAAGAACGATGAATCCATCCATTTACAGGTAAGATTCCTTCGGAATATTCCTTGAACCCTTAAACAAACCATATTTTAGCATATTATATGCATAACTGGCTCCAAGATCGAAACATGGCCGAGAGTGGACTACCATAAGTCGGAAACTTGGTAAGAACGATGAATCCATCCTTTTACAAGTAAGGCTATGTCGGAATATTTCGAAGGAATCCAACCCGTGAAAATGACCAGGTTTTTCGAACGATGAATCCATCTTGTAGTGGGTGATCCAGGTTTTTCCCCTCGTCCATTATTGATGGGATCTTCAATCAATGCTTCTTCTCCACAAGTTCCATTAATGAGTCCCGGCCATCTTTTTCCAACATGGGACTTACAAATACCTATCTTGGGAACTTCAAATATGGTTGCAATTGAAGGTGGTACTTTTGATCGTGAAAACATTATTGGGTTACCTCTCCAGGATGATATTCCCGAGGTAACACTGCTTACTTCGCTTTTTCCTTAATGACTTAATACTTTTATTAACTCATTTCCCGTTTTAGGCTTCCGCACCTCTTCAAGAATACTTGCTCCGTTTGGTGGATAGCCGTGAGCGCCAATTGAAGTTGGTGGTGAATGAGATGTACGAGATCATGTTGAGACTTGATGAAATCAATAGAGAATCCCTGGGGAGGAAGGAAAGTATTGATACTATTTCTGAAGAATTGTCCACGCTTGACTTCTTTACGAGGTAGACTGTATTTTCTTTTTCTTTTTTTTCCTCTTTTGATTTTTTTTTGTTGTTGATTTTTGTTGATTTTTTTGATACGTGGAAAAGGAGCTAGCGGATCGGATGAATGACCCTAATTGGTTAGACAAACCCGACGGGTCATGGATTTCATTTCGGATTATCGTCAGATCATTTTTATTTCTTGTTGTTGTTGTTTGTTTTTTTTTTCTTAGATCTGATCATGTATCCTTAGGATGAGTAAGTGTTCATGCCTTTTAATGATTATTGATGAAGATATTTTAAATCCTTCATTTGTGAATGAAATATTTTCTTCTGATGGTGCTTTTTTATTTGGTTTGACTTGCACTGATTCTGCAGATTGTTGATTCCTACGAAGAGACCACTATATGATCCCAATAGTCCCTTATTTTATGAAATTCTTGCTCATGCGAACTTTTCGCGAGCCATATATCAATTAAGCGGTGACTTTATTCGCTTAATTCTTGAATTCTCCCAAGTGGTGCTCATGCAAAGCCATCTCACTAAAAATACACAATAGATGGCTTCTTTGAAAATTATTCATCAAATAAAAAATGATTATTATTTATTGTGTACACAATGTATAACAATGGATACACAATGCGAAGATGGTAATGATTTTCGTATATATTGCACACACAATGTGAAACAATGGCTACACATTATTATTCATCAAATTAAAAATTATTATTATATTTTGTGTACACTATGTACAACAATGGGTACACAATGCAAAGAGGTTAATGATTTTTTGTATATATTGCACACACAATGTGAAACAATGGCAACACATTATTATTATTCATCCAATAAAAAATGGTTATTATTTTTTGTGTACATAATGTATAACAATGGCTACACAATCCGAAGAGGGTAATTATTTTTGTATATATTGCACACACAATGTGAAACAATGGCAACACATTATTATTATTCATCCAATAAAAAATGGTTATTATTTTTTGTGTACACAATGTATAACAATGTCTACACAATGCGAATAGGGTGATTATTTTTGTATATATTGCACACACAATGTGAAACAATGGCAACACATTATTATTATTCATCCAATAAAAAATGGTTATTATTTTTTGTGTACACAATGTATAACAATGGCTACAGGAATACCCCTACTCGGAACTAAAATATTATTTATTCTGGTTTTAATTTCTGGTTCTAGTTCTAACTTAGCAACAGAATCCAGACATTGCTAATTTTTTGCAACAACAAAATAAAAGGTCAAGTCTTCATTGACCTGGTCAAAATCCATTCCCTCTCAGCTACCCATTTCCCCATATTCAAAGATTCCATGAGATATAAAAACCATGAAAAAGGAATTCTTCAATTGAAGTTAACAAACAAGTATGAGTATTAGATATAAACTATACCATTCATTTAATGGACATAATACACAGAAACATACTTAATTCCTAAGTTCATTTTGTAGAAAGTTAAAATTCCTAAGTTAGAAAATCCTTAGTTCTTCTAACTTGAATTTGTATAAGGAGATACTACATTATAACTTACAAATCTTGCAGTTGTTAAGGGACCTAATGGATGCTTCTTTGCTGCCTTGTTCTCCAACCTTTTTTATCTCATGAGTATCATTCAATTAACCTATGAACAAAGCATCACAAATTCTTCTAATCAGAAGCTAATACAAGGATGCAGGATATATAAAAAAATGGATTAACTACAATACAACAACAAAGTTACAAATGCAAGTGAACTACAAACTTAATATGCTACTAAGCTAAATCATGAGATGGAGATAAACAACTAAGTTATAGCAACAACAAGAAAATAGAAGACTAAACGCACATATACAATACTTGAGCTGAAATCAGTAAGATGTGGCCAAAGAAACAATTACACAACTAAGGTATTAATCCCTAGAATTAGTTGCCTTGCTATGGTAGAACTAATCAAAGATTAAATTATTCAGTTTCATAAAAGTTAATGCAACAAATCACAATTCTTCTAACAACCTAGGATGCAAGACATACAAGGTGAAAGTTGTGTTTTGCAGTGCACAAATCGAACCATCTTTATTCCATTAATCATGAGAAGAACAACTGTGATATAAAATCTACTAACCACAAACATCCCTATCACTACTTATATGGTTCTTTTACTCTTGCTACCAATGAGTGAGGGTATGAGTAAATACCAGATCCATACAGAGATAGAAACTTTAGAACTTGGATGTAATACTTCGTTAAGTGCAAAGCTGCAAGGATTAGGGAACATACAGTGGTTCGGTTCAGTTGTTAACTTAAACTGTTTTTTTTTATAATTCAAGGTCAAAATTGTTTTCACTAGTACTACAAGAAATGTTAAAGAACTGAAGGACAATCTTGAAGTGAGCGGGATCACTTAAATATGATATATCCTGGCTGGACTTGTACACAAAGTAGATGCCAAAAACACAGGTGAGAAATAAACCTGTCCACTGCAATCAACCACTTGTTGTATATAAGATCAGTAGTGGTAAGTAATGTATTTGGCCAAGCTAATGCTGCCAAAAGTGTGCTTAACACAGTCATCGTAGAACCTTGAATGTGAAACAATGGCAACACATTATTATTATTCATCCAATAAAAAATGGTTATTATTTTATGTGTACACAATGTATAACAATGGCTACACAATGCGAAGAGGGTAATTATTTTTGTATATATTGCAGACACAATGTGAAACAATGGCAACACATTATTATTATTCATCCAATAAAAAATGGTTATTATTTTTTGTGTACACAATGTATAACAATAGCTACACAATCCGAAGAGGGTAATTATTTTTGTATATATTGCACACACAATGTGAAACAATGGCAACACATTATTATTATTCATCCAATAAAAAATGGTTATTATGTTTTGTGTACACAATGTATAACAATGTCTACACAATGCGAAGAGGGTAATTATTTTTGTATGCACACACAATGTGAAACAATGGCAACACATTATTATTATTCATCCAATAAAAAATGGTTATTATTTTTTGTGTACACAATATATAACAATGGCTACACAATGCGAAGAGGGTAATTATTTTTTGTATATATTGCACACACAATGTGAAACAATGGCAACACATTATTATTATTATTCATCCAATAAAAAATGATTATTATTGTTTGTGTACACAATGTAAAACAATGGATACATAATGTGAAGAGGATAATGACATTGCACACACAATGTGAAACAATGGGTACACATTCGATAGATTAAAATATTAATAAAAAATATTCTTTTTTCAAAAAGTTATTCAAAAAATAATAAAAAATCATAATGTGTAGGACTTATATGTCATAAAATAATGATTCAAGGGTAAAATAGACCGAAAAAAATTTAAAAAACATTTTTGGGAATTTTGAAAAAACTAGACACTTTTGGTAATTAGAATTCAAAAAAGAACATTTCTGGGCATTGACCCTTTGATATCATCTTTCCTCTTCGTTATATGGAATACAGAAATTACATACTCTCAAAGAATTAATACAAATTTGTAAGCTTATAAATTTTTATCTCATTGATCCATGTTGGTAGTTCATATGAAGATTTGTATTTAACTGGGTACCCTCTTGGTTTATACGCATATCTTGGGATGAAAATATGTAAATATTTCTGTTGTCACTCATTTTGGATAAAAGAAATCGGAGCTTTTTAATGAGTGGGTAGCTTTAGGATTTGGCGGGTCTCATAATCGAGTTCGTAGTACAAATTTACTTTGCTTTGTATTTGAATGTCACTGCTCCTATAAAATTTTCTTGAATTCGGCTTATGGCTGGGTAGAAGTAGCCAGCAGGAATTTCGTTACTTTTTATTTCTTCCTTTTTTGAATTGATATGGTATTAAGATTGTCCACTTGGAAAATGGCACCAGATATTGAGTTGTAGAGGAATAAATCGTCTGACAAACTTTGTGGAAATTCCGCATTCGGAACATCATGATGATTCTTAACAACCTCTTGAAGTTGTTGTTACTGCAACTCTCAAGTCGAACTTTTACGCTTAGAGGGATCATACCGCTATCTCCATTATAAAATTATCCATAGAAAAATATCCAGGAAATGTTTGTGGAGATTCTGGTGGTGAAGGAAAGAAGGCAGAGGCTTGGAATATGTAGAAACAGATTGCATGGCCGTGGAAAGAAGGTGGACGTTGGTAGCAAGGAATGTGCATGGAGTATTTTTGCCCGGATGTGAAATGAAAAAAAAATAGAAAGATGATTTTAAACAGCCTAAGAGTCCTCATTCCTATGAAAAGCCAGGAATGCAGCTTTCGAGAAATGGAGCCAGTGGTTGGTGGTCCTCTTCTACAAGAACAATTAATAACGCTATCAGTCCTCTTTGGAAGTCATCTAGCTAGCGGTGTACATAGTTTATTAACTTTGGAAATATCATAATTATGAAAAAAGATGACCATGTCAAACGTTTACCGGATAACAAAGAGAAGAAGAGAACTATGCCTATGGAGGCTAACAACTATGCCTTTGGAGGCTAACAACTATGCTTATGGAGGCTAACAACTATGCCTTTGGAGGCTAACAACTATGCTTATGGAGGCTAACAACTATGCCTTTGGAGGCTAACAACTATGCCTATGGAGGCTTACCTTATATTCTTTGTTTCTAGAATAATCTACATGTTTAGAACATGTTTAGAGGTAATTCTAACACTCCCCTCAAGCTTTGGTGCATATATGTCGCTCATGCCTAGATTGCCAACAAACTTCGTAAATATTTTACTTGGAACCGCTTTAGTTAGAATATCGCCACTGCTCTTCCGATCTAATTCTAGGTAACTCCACGATCCCATTATCCAACTTCTCTTAATGAAGAACCTATCTATATCCACATGTTTTGTGCGATCATGATGAACGGATTGTGTGCAATATCACACGCCGCTTTGTTATCGCAAGATAAACGAATTGGTTTCCTAGAGGATACCCCAATTCGGTTAGCGAGACGTTTTAACCACATAACTTTCGCAGATACCAGCGCCATACTCGCCATTCAAACCTCAGACTTGATCGTGAAACAACTCCTTGTTTTTTGCTTCTCCATGTAACAAGATTGCCCCCAACGAAGGTAAAATATCCCGAAGTAGACCTCATATCATCACATGACCCACCATAGTCGAATCGCATATGCCTCCATACTTTTGAAGTCTTGATCTTTCTTAAACAAGATCCCTTTTCTCGGAGCAGACTTGTGCATCTTAGGATTCGCATTACCGCATTCATATGTGGTTCTCCAGGATTATGCATGAATTGACTAACAATACTCAATGCATATGCAAGATCGGGTCTTGTATGTGCCAAGTACATTAGTCTACCCACGAGCCTTTGGTATCTTCCTTTATCAACTTGTGTACTTGGTTGCCATCCGAACATAATTTCAAACCCGGCTCTATGGTGTATCTACAGTTGACATGTTGTCATACCTGTTTCTCCAACAAATCAAGGGAATATTTTCTTTGTGACAAGAATATTCCTTCGTTGATCGAGATACTTCAATTCCAAGGAAGTATTTTAAAGAAGCAAGATCCTTCATCCAAATTCACTTGATAGATAATTTTGGAGAGCCTTTCTTTCTTCCGGATCATCTCCTCGTAACTATCATGTCATCTACATATATGATTAAAGTCGTAATCTTACCTCGATTTCTTTTTAAGAATAAAGTATGATCTGAATTTGCCCGGCGATAACCAAATGCTCATAGACTTGGTAAATCTTCCAAACCACGCTCTCTGAGATTGTTTCAGACCATACAATGACTTGTTTAACCTACAAACTTTTCCGTTATGCAACTCGACTCCATCATTCCCGGTGGAAGCCGCATATACACTTCTTCGGACAAATCTCCATGTAAAAAGGCGTTCTTGACATCAAACTGTTACAATGGCCAACCCAAATTTGCAAGAAGAGACAACAAGACTCGTGACCGTATTCATTTTAGCTGTGTGCTAATGTCTCATTATAATCTACACCATAAGTCCGGATATACCCTTTAGCAACCAATCTTGCCTTAAAGCGTTCAATTTCACCATTTGCCTTGTATTTGATCAGTAAAAACCCAGCGACATCCCACGACTTTCTTTCCTTCGGAAATTCAACCATGTCCCAAGTATTATTTTCTTGTAAGGATTTCATCTCATCGATCATAGCTTCCCTCCATTTCGGATCGATAATGCTTCCGCACACCGTTAGGAATAACTACAAAGAGACAATTGATTCACAAATGACTTATTTGATTCGTCAGACGGTGATTAGAGACATAATTACTCATGGGATATTTAGCTTTTGATGAAATATCAGGTTCATACATAGTTTTAGGGATACCTCTATTCCGACGTTCGCAATTGTTTCTTTGCGAGTTCAAGAACATCTTCAATAACGGTTGGATTGGGGTTGGTGATGTATCATTATCTTTTTCAACTTCATCTCGCATTATCTTCTGATCCATCTCGCATTATCTTCTTCAACTTCATTTATAGCTTCAATTTCACCATCCGTGTTAATTTCTTCCCCACTAACTTTCGTTCTTTTGGAATATGAAGAACAACATCTTCTTCGATTATGTCTTCTTCATAGTCAAGAGTCTAATTTTTTTTCATACTCCCCCCGAAGTTCAGACTTCTTCGAGTAATACATCACGTGTTCGTGAAACTTAACATCCAATGTGATGTACATTCGTTTAGTTGGAGGATGGTAGCACCTATACCCTTTCCGACTTTGCAAGATATCCCACGAAGACACATTTTAAAGCTCGGGGAGATAACTTGCTCCGTTGGTTCTTGTGTAAGTGCACAAATGCTACACAACCAAATATGCGTGGTGGCAAGTTTGGAACTGTTGGTGAAACTGTTGCCTCAAAGTGAGAGCTTGAAATGGTGTCTGAAAAATGATAGTGCCGGAAGGTGTGTTGATCACATATGTCGCAGAGGTAAGAGCTTCACCCCAATAAGTTAACGGCATATGAGCCGATATTAATGAAGCACGCACAACTTCAAGCAAGTGACGGTTTTTTTATTTCGGCTACCCCATTCGTTGAGGAGTATTAGGACAAGTTGTCTCGATGAACAATACCACATTCTCTTTAAATAATGTTGAAAATCAAGATTTAAATATTCTCCTCCGTTGTCACTTCAAGAAATGAATCTTTTTATTGTACTGTGTGTTGACTAATTTATGAAACCTCTGAAATAAATTATTCACTTCATCTTTTGATTTCATCAAGAAAACCCATGTCATCCTAGTGCAATCATCAATAAAGGTGACGAACCATCGTGCGCTTCCAAGAGTGTTAACTTTAGACACCCAAACATCGAATGAATAATCATGAATGGAATAGGACTTTTATTTAAAATTGATGGAAACAAAGTACGATGGCTTTTAGCTAGTTCACATTCTTCACATTGAAAACTAGAAACATCAACCTTTGAAAATAGACTAGAAATAGCCTTTTTAAGTAGCCAAAAGAAGCATGCCCTAACCGTCTATGCCATAACCAAATTTGCGATTTCTCCTTCTCCCCCCGAGTACCATTCACGCTAAAGCATTAGATAATCTTTCCAAATTTTTGACGCCAAATCTAGATAGTAGAGCTTTCCTCTTCTAACCCCAGATCCAATCGTTCGTGTGTTCGGATGTCCTTAAACACACAAGAATTAGGCCAAAAAATAACAACACAATGTAAGACTTTAGTAATTTGGGAAACTGATAATAGATTATAACTTAAAGAGGGAACGACTAAAACCGAATCTAGACTCAATGTATCAGTAATATTTAATGATTGTTCTCCAACCATCGGAGCCAAAGATCCATCTCATTGCAAACGGAGTTGTGTATGGATGTTTTAAGAGGAGAAACCTGTCTGGAATCAAAAGTCATATGGTCTCGTGCAACCCGAATCAATTATCCATGAGTTATTAGGAACAACTTGCAAAACATTAAAAACCTTACCATTGGTTGTTTCCATAGCGGATGTTAGATTGCTAACCACATGTGCCGCAACGGAGTTCTTTTCTTGGGATCGCGCTTATCCCACCAACTGGATACCCGACAATCTCAAAGCAGCTTGTCTTTGGTATGACCACGTTTATTACAATGAGTGCAGTGGCGGACTTATCTTTAATGTTGTATTGACGACGGTTGCCATTGCGTAAGTATCAACTTCGGTTCCTTTGTTCATTGTAGTATGCCGATGACAGATTCACGTCGTACCAAAGCATAACAAGGTTCTAATTCAAGTATGGGATCCTTCCTTAGAATTTCCCCACGTATTTGTTCAAATTCACCGTCTAAACCAACAAGAAAAATATGCACCCTCATACGTTGAACCGATTTTCCATATAGTTCAACATCTTTTTCATTTTCCATAATCACCTTATCACTTGATCTAGCTCACTCAAGATTTCTACTAATTCCCCATAATAGACCTAGAGTGGTCTACCATTTTTCCCGCAGAGAAAGCCCTTTTGATTTAAGATATAAATTTGTAGTTCATCCGCTCCATCATAGAAAGCCTTAGAAACAAGATCCCGCATCTCACGAGCGTAGGTAAACGAATATATCGTTTCATTATTTCTGGTGACATAGACATTAATAGCCATCTCTTGACCTTTTGATTTTCTCGCGTACCATTTATCATACTTGTCATCATTTTTAGATGGAACGGGAGACGCACCGCGAATAAAGGAGATCTTCTCCTTCAAAGAATATGCATCTCAATGATTTGAGACCACAGATCATAATTTGATTCATCCAAAGTAATTCCTCGCCTTGAACGATGACCCATCTGGATTGAAAAATAACGTGTTTCAAGGTTTTGTGGTTTTAGAATTTTTTGTATCTGAATCTCCCATGGTTCAATACTAGATACAAGGATCCTTAACCTTGCTCTGATACCATATCAAGATTGAACCAAAATAGAGAGATTCATTGATTGAGTGTTTAGATAACAAGAATACAATGTTTTTGATATTTTTGGATGATTACAAATGATACTACAAATGCCTATTTATAGGCTTACAAAGTAAAGAAGAGAACTATGCCTATGGAGGCTAACAACTATTCCTTTGGAGGCTAACAACTATGCTTATGGAGGCTAACAACTATGTCTTTGGAGGCTAACAACTATGCCTATGGAGGCTTACCTTATATTCTTTGTTTCTAGAATAATCTACATGTTTAGAGGTAATTCTAACATTGACGACTTTTTTCGACGGCGGAGGTTCTAGAGAAGAACTAGTAAATCTTTACGAACATTTTGGGAGGTATGATTGGCTTGGTCCAAATTCCTTAGATGTTCTGTTTTACCAGGTTCTCTGACTCTACTTGGGGTTTGATTGTTTATACCTTTAGGCCATTGGTAACCTGCACCCATAAAACACCTTCCATTTAACGGTTAGTGGAAACAAACAAATAAACTAGGATGGTTGTTAGCTCTTTTCCTACACTGTGACTACATTTATGATGTATTGTTATATTTCCTATGGTACTGGGGGGTTAACAGTGTTCTCAAATACAAAAGCAGTTTGCTTAAATATGTGGAAATGGATGAAGCCCAGAGAAGAGAAAAAAAAAAGGGAGAAAAAAAAAGTGGAAATGGAGGTGGAGACGTACAAAATTTCATAGGGAATAATCTTCCCTATGCTGTTTGGAGGGCTAAATGGTTGGAAAGAAATAGAAGAAGCCTGCACGATAAAGAGCAACATGAAGAGAATTCAATAATTGCTGTCGAGGCATTCTCATTTCAATGGGGTTTACCTTCTAAAGTTTCCAGAGGCTTATTTTATGACCTACTGGCAAATTGGGATGGTAAATATATACTATGAAACAGAAACTGATATCTTACAATTACATGACTTAACAGGTGGAATGATATTTCAGCAATCAATTTTTTCTCTGAAAATGTGGAGATCATAATTTCTGCATTTCAAAATGCAATTAAAGACTATGGAGAAAAAGTATTCTCACGGCAAGGATACCTGGTCACTAGCCAACTAGTTGAGATGGTAAGACAAAAATCCTATTACTAATAATCTTTCCTAATGTAATTATTATGTCTTGTGATGAAATGGTGGTGACAGAGTGCTCATATCTGTTGCTTTGGCAGTGGCATTCAATAATAAAGACCAATATGAAAGAAACAGAGTGGTACGACAACAAAGTGGTACCAACATTTGACGAATATATGACAAATGCATGTGTCACCATCTCCATGGAGCCTATAGTTTTCCCAGCTCTTTATCTTATCGGGTCTGATGTTCCTGAGGGGGTTCTTCGAGATACTAAGGAATATGTCAACCTATTTAAGGCTATGGGTACATGTGGGCGCCTCCTAAATGATACCGAAACTTTAAAGGTACTCTTTAATTTCGGAATGTTTTCTGTCTTTCACAAAATTAACCCATGTGGCAGTATCTTAGTAACATGAATTTTCTTCAAACCGAACCTGTATCCAAGATTCTTTCAAGATATCCGTATCCCTATCGAAACAGACATCGACTGCATCAGACATTTTCACTCCAAAGCCATATCCAACTAATTTTTCACATACTGGATATTATCCGATCCAAAAACATAACAAAATAGTTATTTTGTAAAAAGGTCGTATGTTTTGTACCTAATTAAGGTCTGGGTCGTAAAAGATGCAGTTGATGCATATGGGTCGTAAACTAACTAAAGAATAGTTTGACCATTTGAAATTTTTACCGAAATGCCTTCGTAAAGTAGTTAAATGACATTATGTCTTAACCCTATAACCATGTCGTTTAGAAAATTTATCAAGCATTCGTCGCGCATTAGGTACAGTCAAAAAAAAATTCTCAATGAAGACACCACCTCACCACCACTAGTACCAACATACATTCAGAATCTCTAAAAGAACTTATTTGTCATTATAGAATGAATTCAACAATCAAACTTCTACAACTCACGTTCAATACAAAATCTGTTCACAAATTAATTAACAACACACGCTTAAATTTCAAATTGCTGGAAAGACCGTAAAATAAAGAATATATTATACATGGGCCTAACCTTTACCACAGAAAAATGTGATAACTTCTAGGTCACTATATAAATTTATGTGCAAAACTAAAATAGTTAAGCAGGTGATCAAGATAAGCAGCAGTTCCTATAAAGATTAAAATAACTCCCATCCTCACAGACCAAAAGAAAAACTGACACAGGAGTTGATGTCCGCAGGTTGGCTCGCAGGTCAATGATAATATCATCAAGTTCACCATGATCTATTCCTAGTGTAACACCTTCGACACTGTGCTCCAAGATATGCAAGGGAGTTTGCTGATCTATACCTTTCTGTAGTTTAGAACTAATACGTGACAAGGGTTTGTTACAGCTGCCACCATATAATGCTAGTGTCAAACCAGAATGGTCACAGCATTGGTTACGTAATGTGCTTTAGCAACCTCAAATTCACCTTCACAATACTTTTCAGACGGTTCCTTACCTGAAAGCTTGCCCTTCAAGTTTGTATTCAGTTGCTGATTTGCAAAATAATATGACAAGGCATTTTATCTTTTTGAAAATAAAGATGGATCCATCATTATGTTGTTTGGCAAAGTGTCATCCTTTAACATACCCAAAATACGAGGAGGAGACTGACAAAGACCTACATAACCAAATTGTCTACTGGATTTAGCTAAGGTGTTAGCCACCATGTTCTCTGTTCTGTTAACATACTTATATAATGTTGGAAATAAGTTACAATTTCGTATGCAACTGAGAAATAATACTTTGATTACACTGATAATAGTAACAAACAACTCAAGAAACATGAGAAAAATACTTAACACTCACTGATGTGTTATTGTTATACCGGAGATGCAATCGATGATAGTATTTAAAACTTAGTAGAGGCACGATATAAGATACGTGAGCTAAAGGTAATATTGCCGCTACTCCTCCGAGATGCTATAACAATTAACAAATTACCTCCAGGATACAACTATCGTTAGTTCTCCTCTATGTGTAGCATACACGTGAGAGAACCCTTAGAACTTGGCAAACAAATAATGAAAACAAAAACATAAATCGAAACTACAACTGGGCCAGAGAAATGTAAAAAGTAATTAATGTTTCTGTAAACTAACTATGTTTTTGTAAACAGAGAAGTAGTATTACAAAATTATGTTTCTGTAAACTACAACTCGTTTTTTATGTTTCTGTAAACTTAAATAAATTTTTTGAAAGAATAAAAGAAGAAGAAGAATTTCAGAGAGAAGAGTTCTGAAAGGTATGGTTTCAAATGAAATTCTTCTCTCGTATTTATAGCAAAAAACATTTCAACGTTCGACCAAGAATCCAATGTGCGACAGATCGTCATGTGATTCACGCCACTTTTGTCGGACGAGTAAAAGCATCCGTTAAAAATACAAGAAATGTTTTGTCGGAATTCAAATTTTTCGAGATTCTTCTCGAGGTGCACAAGTGTTACAACGACATTTTTTCAAAGATGCTTCACGAGGTTTTTTGCACACGGCTCGACACCCAAAACCGAGAAGGAAAAGAATAAAATTCTTTATATGTGCCGGGAGAAACGTGTGGAAAAATTCAGTAAAAAGATAGGGTCGGATAAACCCACACCCACACCCACACCCTCACCCTCACCCTCTCCCTCTCCCTCGCCCTCGCTCACGCCCACGCCGAGCCGAGCCGAGCCGAGCGAGCGTGCGTGCGTGCTTCTGTGCGAAGCACCGCGCGAACGGGAAAGGCAATAAGAAATGCAATAAGGTTTAGGCAACCTTGCCATAGTCTAGGGCTTTCCCCATACACAAAGGTCTAAAGACCCAAAGGGCCATACCTTAAGGCTAAACCAATGCTATTTAAGTCTAAAACTCTAAGTGTTTTAGTCTATATGGGACTAATGTTTTATTCATTCACATGAAAACATCTAGGGAGTAATAGGTCTTGGGATCAAAACATGGTCCATGCATTTTTTGATTAAAACAAAACATTGTTTTTTCTAACAATCCCCCACATGAATAATAAAACATTTCGATAAAACACGAGAAAACATAAGGCAACAATATGGGCTAAGGTGTCCCAAGGATTGAACCTTAACTTAGTGAGAGGTTACTCGAATCGCTTGTTGATACGGTGACGCAATGTCTTGAACCGCCAACAATGAATGCAATTCAAAATAACAAACCACACTTGATGCCTCAACCGAAGAAAACAGGTTAAGCTTCAAGCTCTTTGCAGTTGTGCCCATTTTGGCCGTGGGCTAAAATCGGACTTAATGAATGTCTCCTAAAGAATCAGCTCAAATTCTCATGTGAAGCGGCCCCACTTCCAACATCCACAAAGGTGAGTCCATAAAGAGTGTCTGCCACACCGCTTTAATCAAAGCCATGGTACCCATTAAGATCGCAAAAGATCATCAGCAATTCTGCAGTAGCACTATCACAGACATTACACCATAGGGAGGGACAAAGATAGTGCTTTACCCAATATCACCATAAATTAGTTGTCTCATTGAACCTTGATTTTGGAAATCAATCACAAGGTTGAGTATCCTTCATGGTGATTTATTCAATGAGCTTAAGTCCCATCCCCTCGTGTAAATTTAACTTCCTCTCAGGTTGCCTTTCGTCAAAGGATCCGCAAGATTATCTTTGGATTTTACAAAGTCTATCGAGATAATACTTGGTGAGAGTAGTTGTTTCACCGTCTTGTGTCTTCTTCGTATATATAGACTTCTAGTTGATATACATTGTTAACAACGCAACCAAGAGCAGAGATTCACCGTCACAGTGGATTGCGATTGAAGACACGAGGAGCTTGGGCCAGTGGAATTCCTCCCGAAACATCGTATCCATTCGGCTTCCTCTCGGCTTTTTCCAAGGCTATAAACCAGACTCCATAGTGGATTTAGCTATACATGCCCTGTTTGGTGGACTTCCATGAGATGGACGCACCTCCAAGTAAGAAGATGTACCCACTACTAGACTTGCACTCTTATGAGTGATATCCAGTTGGCATCACAATACCCTTTCCAAATACAGCCCGGGATACTTCCCAAAACTTAAGCAATAGTTTGAGGTCCCTCTCAGGTAACGTAAAACTCTAAAGAGAGCATACCGATGATCACGCTGCACAGGTTGCAAGTATACACCTTAATCTGCATCAAGAGTAAGCAATATCGAGGTCTTTGCGGTTTCATCAAATACATAAGACTACCAATAATGCGAGAATACCTAAGTTGATCAATACCCTTACCCTTGTTCTTTTTCAATTTACAAGTGGGATCAAAGAGTAGATGCGGGTTTAGCATTTCATAATTAAATCTCTTTAATACGGTTTCAGCATAATGAGATTGACTAAGACTATATCCATCAGACGTCTTTCTGATTTTCATCCCTAAGATTACATCAATAGGGCCTAAGTCTTTCATGTCAAAATTATCTCTAGCATGCTTTTAATGTTATTAATAATATCAATTCTTGCCTAATATGAGCATATCATCAACATATAGGCACACAATAACATGAGAATCATCCAGATTTAATGTAAACACATTTATCGATTCATTAACCTTGAAACCATTAGTTATCATAACATGATCAAATTTTTCATGCCATTGTTTAGGTGCTTGTTTTAAACCGTAAAGAGATTTGTTCAACTTGCATACTTTGTTTTCACAACCTTTTACAATAAAGCCTTGAGGTTGATCCATATAAATTTCTTCATTCAATTCACCATATAAAAATCGTTTTAACATCCATCGTGTATATGCAAATCATAAATTGAAGCTATAGCAATCAACATCCTAATCGAGGTGATTCTAGAGACTGGTGAATAAGTATCGAAGAAATCTAATCTTTCCTGTTGTTTATAGCCTTTAGCTACCAACCTAGCTTTATATTTATCTATAGTTCCATCTGTTTAAGTTTCCTTTTGAACGCCCATTTACAACCTATGGATTTACTACCGGAGGTAAATCTACAAGCTCCAAGTTTCATTTTTTGAATGGACTCCCATTCATTTAATGAAGCTTCTTCCCGAGAAAGAGCTTCACGGAGAAGTCATAGCTTCTTTGTAGGTTTGGGGTTGGACTCTACCGTTGAGTCAAAAATTTGGGCCAAAACTTGTTTCGGTTCTTACCCTTTTACTTCTTCTCGGTTGAGTCTCATACTCAAAGTTGAGTTTGACTAATCGATGGAACATCCAGGAGGTCATCATGGACCCTTTTTCGAGGTCCAGACCTTAAAGGAAAAATGTGTTCATAAACACACGGCATCTCTAGATTCCAATATGGTGTTCGACCAATGTTATTATGGTGGAATGTGACCAGAACTTGTATGCAATTGTATACTTTCAGGATACCCTAAGAAAAACACATCAATTGTTTTAGGACCTAATTTTAGTTTTCTTGGGATGAGGAATGGCCACCTTGGCCAAACACTTACACTTTAAAGTATGCATAGGAAGGTTGTTTACCATTCCACAATTCATAAGAGTTTTATCAGATTTTTAAATGGAACTCGGTTCAAAAATAGCAAGCAGAAGGGATAACTTCCCCACAAGTTCGAAGATAACCACGAACTTGTCAACATAGCACATTTACCATATCTATGGAGTGTTCTATTTTTCTTTCGGCTACACCATTCGATTATTAGTGAATATGAATTAGGTTGTTTCATGAATGATTCCATTATGTTTACAAAACTCACCTATGGGTATCACGTACTCACGCGCGATCGACCTAAGAGTTTTAATTTTAACTCCTTTTTGGGTTTCTACTTCAATTTTATAAAATTTGAAGGCCTCAAGGCTTCATCTTTTTCAAGAAGATGAACACGACAATAGCGTGAGTAATCATCTATAAAAGTGATGTACCATTTTTACCACTTCTTGTTGGTGTTGATTTCAAATCTCTAAATCCGAGTGTATTAGTTCCAAAGGGCGTTTTTTACTCGTTCAATCCTTTTATTAAACGGTTTTCTTGTATATTTAGATTCAACATGATTTCACATCTTTGATTTTTATCAAAGTTTATTTTTGGTATGCAACCTAAATTAGCAAATCTTTCAGAGATTTTAGATTAACATGCCCAAGTCTATCATGCCAAACATGTGAAGAGTCACAAACATAAGCGAAGAAGATGCATTAACATTCAATTTCAAATCGGATACACTAAGCTTAATCATGTTATCGGTAACATAACCTTTTCCTACGAATTCACCATGCTTAGAAAGGACATGAGTATTAGATTCGGCAACAATCTTAAATCCTTTTCCTAGTAAGATGGTTTTACGAGATAAGGTTTTTGCATATGTTGCGGGACGTAAAATAACGTCATTTCCAATGCGAGTTTTTCAGTTCTTCAGTTCGGCCTTGCCTTTCCCTCCCTTTCGCGGTGTTAAAGTTTCCCATGAACAATTTCTCATCATCTCTTACTATGGAATAAGAGGAAAGCATTTAATTCTGAGACATGCTTGGTGGCTCAGAATCAAGCCACAGTCTCTCACATTAGTCACACTAGAGACAAGGTCGACTTGAGACACCATGCCGGTAGGAAGTATCCCCAGGATCATCTACTGGGTTTGCCTTATTTTCTATTTTGGATCATATTTGATCCTTTTGGAGACTTTATAGGTCTTTATATGTCGGGTTTTCAGTTAAAACAGTCGCCTTTGATGGTGTGTAGTGACACCACCCTTAGGCTTAAAATTGTTACCTCCACCGGGTTTTCGGCCGTCTGTGCGTCTATTGCCAATTTCTTTGGATTCTCCGGGAGTTTTCTTTAGGCGGCTTTATCATCCAAAACATGAGCTTTGTAGGTCATGTTTTTTATCAGCAACATGCTCTTGTCCTTGCTGCGCATAAGCTCCTCAACCCTGGATCTTTTTGCCAAGCTCCACCATGGTGATTTCACGAGTCTTGTGTCGAGCCTCCTCTTGTATTCGCTCCATGAGGGTGGAAGCTTTTCAATCTGGTGATATCTTGAGATTCATCAAAAGTCGTACCTTGACAAGAATCTCGGCGATGAGGATTGAAATTCAACGAACTGTTCTACCACACGAGCTTTTCGTCAGTCATCTTGTATTAAGAACTTAGCCATCAAAATTTCTTACTTCAAGCTGGCTTGGCTATGATATTTTTTCTTACGGGAGCTTCCTTAAATCAAAGCGTTAAAATCTTCTTTTGCATTATAGAAGTCACATCAGAATCTATCAGACATTAGAATATGATTCTTTTACAAATAATTCTTCCTATTCCTGTCAATTTATCTTCATTACCACAATGATGAAGTTTTCTAGATGGTTTTTAAGCATATCCTTAACCTTTGGTCATTTAGAGAATAGCATTTTAGACTTCTTATCTAAAGTCCTTACCACACTGAACTTTGTTGGTTTTTCTGATATTTTTCCATGTTCTTACAGCAATTACAATATCAATATTACAATACGATCAGACAGCTATTACCTTTAGATTGTTGGAAATAATTTGTTTAAATCATGCAAGCTAGAAATAATACTTTGATTACCCCGAGCAGTAACAAACAACTCGAAACATGAGAAAAATACTTAACACTCACTCGCCGTGTTATTGTTATACCGGAGTACGCGACCTGATGATAGTATCAAAACTTAGTAGAGGCACGTATAAGATACTGCTCGAGCTAAAGGTAATATTGCCCGTTACTCCTCACGAGGATGCTTTATAGCAATTAACAAATTACCTCCAGGATACAACTACTGTTTAGTTCTCCTCCTATGTGTAGCATACACAAGAGGGAACCCTCTAGAACTTGGCGGCAAATAATGAAAACAAAAACGTAGATCGAAACTACAACCTGATTTGCGAGAAATGTAAAAAGTAATTTATGTTTACGTAACTAAACATGTTTTATGTGATAGTATTACAAAATTATGTTTACATGAAAGCTACAACTCGTTTTTTATGTTTCTGTAAGCAAATAAAATTTTTGAAAGAATAAAAGAAGAAGAAGAATTTAGGAGAGAAGAGTTAGAAAGGTATGGTTTC